>OX608080.1:94518748-94897392 GCA_951509765.1 Sphenella marginata | reverse complement strand
TTATTATTATTATTATTATTATTATTATTATTATTATTATTATTATTATTATTATTATTATTATTATTATTATTATTATTATTATTATTATTATTGTTATTATTATTATTATTATTATTATTATTATTATTATTATTATTATTATTATTATTATTATTATTATTATTATTATTATTATTATTATTATTATTATTATTATTATTATTATTGCTATTATTATTACCGTAGTCAAAGGAAACTCCGAACAATTTTAAACTAATACCGAGATCACGAGTAAAACAGAATTTATCTACCCAATTACCTTTAAAATAATATAGAAGTGAAGGGTTACCGAAGTGGTGTGGTGGTAGTGTTGCTCTCCTACTGCAGCGAAGGTTCAAAGTTCAAGTACCGTTAACACCAGCAGTGGTTTGAAAAAGGTTTCCAAGACGAGGTCAACCCACGGCAGTAATTTGGCGAACTCTCACAGAATATTTAGGTCATGAAAGGCTTCTTAGCAAAAATGTATATGTTTGGTACATTCCGTTCGGACTTGAACAAGTGCAGGTCTCAAAAAATGTCTACCGAATATTTCAAAGTATAACCATCACTAAAGTCCTGACTAATGCTCAAAATGTCCGAAAATGGTACCGAATTAGAAACAAAATATTTTGGCAAATGTTTTTTTGAAATTTATTTCCAAAAATGCTTACCAACTTGTTTGCTGGGTTATTATCACAATAGCACACATGCTAGTTGTATAGACTTAAAATGTTGATGGCTTGTTTGTTGCTTGCTTTTAGGCGCTAACTTTTGCCATTTGCCTAACAATTTGCAAGCATAATGCAATCACATTGAACCACATACAAACTCTTTCACTTTAACAACAAAAACACACATGCGACTATTTAAAACAATACATACTGGAGATGTATGTATGTACATATGTATATCCCGGGATTGGGTGTTTTGTTAAATGCTGAAAATACCGAGATTATAGCAAGTTATTGCGGAATTTGGCTTTTCAAATATGTTACTAAGCTTGTATTTCGTTTTTAAGCCGATGTGAAATATTTTTTAAATTTTTAAATAACTTCTTCTTCTTTTTGATTTTAAGTTTCGAAAAAAAAAAAAAAAAATTCAAAAATTTTTCCTAAAACAGTCATAATTTTTATAAAAAAAAAATTCCCTCTGCAGTAATGTAAAAAAATTTATTTTTCGAGTACTTGTATTATGAGATTGTAAAATTGGATCCCGAAAATTTAATCATCCTAGCATCCCTAGCACACACGCATTTTTATACACATTTAGCAGCCTGTTGCGGTTTTAATTTGTAGCAAAATAAATTCCATTTACTATTCGTTTCTTTAAATTTTCATGTTTGGAAATTCCATTTTGTGGTTGAATAAAATGAAAATATTTACAAAACCACATTTAACTAGTTCTGTATACTAAAAGCTTGAACAAAAGATATATTGAGACTAATTGAATTACCTGCGTTTGTATAGTTAGTTCGAATCAATAATATTTGAACAAAGAGCGTCTGCTAGAAGAGTGAATAACATGAATAAAATAGAGATCAAATGATGCAATTTCTTCTTCTTCTTCGTTTGTCAGTTGCAATCTACTTTATATAGAACTAAATTATTCAATTAATTTCTCTATAAAATGCCAAGTATTTTCGTTTAAAGAACAAGGAAACTAAAGAGTGTATGGAGAATGGGGGGTTAAAGTAAGGAAAAGAAAAGTATACGAATTGAGTAGAGAGATAGAAAGAATAAAGCATAGAAGTAGTTAAGTAAGTATATGGAAGAAGCAGAAAGAACGTAAAAGTTTAAAGGTTCGCTGTTCGCGTTTCGTTTCGTGTCTCGAATTCAGTTTCGATTCCAGCACTGTTTCCAATGCCGCCCTCCATAGATCCCTGACTTTGTTTCAGTCTCGGTTCCGGTTCCGGCTCCGGTATTTGTTCTAGTCTAGGTCCTAATCTCGATTCCAGCGTAGCTTACATTTTTATTCTCAGTTTCGTTACGATTTCTTCTTTAAGATCCAGCCTCGTTTCCATTTCAATTTTCCGTTCTGTTAAAACTTCTTCTTTTAGAAATTGTTTCGTTTCTCTTTTCGTTTTCGTTTTCGTTCTCATTTTCAATTTCGTCACCATTTCTTTTGTCATATTAATTACCGTTTCTAGTTTCGGTTCCAGTGCCAGCTTCGTATCCATTTTTGATTTCAATTTCGTTTCTAGTTCCAGCTTCATTTCCAGTGTGGTTTACTTTTAATTTTCATTTTTTTTTCGAAGCCAGTCTCGTTTTCATTTTAATTTTCAGTTCGGTTACCATTTCTTCTTTCAGTTACAGTTTCATTTCTCGTTTCGTTTCCACTTTCATTTTCATTTTCGTTACCATATCTTCTTTCAGATCTAGTCTAGTTTCCATTTACGGTACCAGCTTTGCTTTCATTTTCGTTATATCTTTTGTTTAAAATTTCGCTTGTTTTCCTAGTTTCATTTCCAGTTTCATCTTCATTTAATATTAAATTTCCAAATTCACTTAAAGTGAGTCTTTTAGTTTCGTTCCAATTTTTATTTCCAATTTCATTTTCATTTTCTCATGCTTTTAATCACAGATTCCTTTTCATTTCAGTTCTTTCATGTTTTAGTTTCAGTTCTATTTATTGTTCAGTTTCTACTTTCAGTCTCAGTGTCACTTTCACTTTCATTTTCATGTCCACTTTTGGTTGATGTCATCACCCCATTTCTATTTACTGTTTCGTTATCACTATTCCTTTCATTTCTTTTTATGTTTCTAGTTAGCACGTTTTTTAACTCTGTCATTTTCCACCAACAAGCATACGTTTTTAAAATGCTACTTTCGTTTGCATTTTCTTTTCTACCACTTTCGCTCTTTTATTCCCATCTCTTCAAATTTATTGCTTCTTTCAAACATTTAAAATATTCAAACACTTCCAAATGCACTTACCACAAATTAAGTAATGCTTGGATTTCCAAATTTTACCTTTTACATCATTTCAAATTCATTCACTTTATTCGCATTGCTCTTTGTGCTTTAGAGATTTCCAACTTCATTGTCGTTCAAGTGCACTTACTAACTAAATAACAGCAAATCAGTGATAGAAAGCAAAAATTAATCAGTCGTGTAAGACGAGCGCAGAACGTCACAAATAAATAAATAATTGAAATTTATTGCGCTTTTGTTGTTCAATTACCGTTTTGCATTTGTTGCAGCTGCGATTTTTTTTGCAAATTGTTGATCACAACTTTATTTTATAGCTTTCTCGCTCGTATACTTACTATCTCACTTCGTTTGTATCGTTTTATTGTGGAAGCGTTCTCATGTTTTGTATATTAGGGATGTTACGGAACTTATATTCTGTTTCTGAAAGGATGGAACTTTCGATTGATTTCTACCGCCGACTGCGTTTTGTTTTGTCGGAGTTATAGGGACTACTCGTATCTCTATAAATCACAAGCATAGGTTTTAATTTTTGATTTGTTTCAATCTTTTAAAATTTAGAACTCATAGAACTCAAGAGATAGAGAGAGTAAGAAAGAGAAATAGAGAGAGAGATAGAGAAAGAGACATAGACTGAGAGAGAGAGAGAGAGAAAAAGAGAGATGGCATATTTGAACGTTCTTTTGTGCTCTGCTCTACCTTCAGTTCTTCTTCAGTTTCCGGTTCTAGACTTGGTTTCAATTCTAGTTCCATTAACCTCACATCCGTAGCATCCCTATTGTGTGTATATGAGTGGAGTAGTAATTCATTTGTTAACTTCGCTCTTTTCAATTTCAATTTAATTCAATCTCACTGCTTTATTTGGTTCAAATTTAAAGCGTGCAAATTGTTTTGTAATAAACAATTTAAAAAATCATAAAAGTTAAAATTAAAGTAGAAAGCTAGCGAACCTCTGATATGTTTTCAAGTTCTCAAAAGGGGCCCAACTTCATGAGCTAGTACATAATTATAGCGTAGGTACATGTGTTTGTTCCTGCAAGTCACAATATTTAATGAAAATAATGCTCCGATGTCCGCAGCGCGGCAAACATAAGAAGTAATGACTCAATTGGATAATCGCTGAAGTTGAAGCAATAAGTCATTTAAGTTGAAGGCTGAAGACTATTTAATTACAGTGATTCGGTAAAAAGTATGTGGTACACCCTACATGAATATAAATTTTACACTAAATGGGGTTTGGTTGAAGAAACCAGATGCAAAACCAGACCTGTTAAATAATGATTATTTATCTTAATCATTGATAACCCAATTAAATTTTTGGTTATTTTTGTAATAATTGATTAATTATGATAATCGACTATTCTTAGAATAATTTACCGACTAGGATTAAATTTTGTATTCGATTAATGGGGATTTATTTCGTTTTCAAATTTAATCCTAGGATTAATCAGATTAATAAAAATTTCAATTTGATTCAAATATTGATTAATTTTGATTAACGAGGATTAATAAGTGGCATTTATGAAAAAAGGTGCCCAAAATGACTTTTACTAAAGCTCATATGATATATGGAATCAGGTTCATATCAAACGAACATCGCAAGAATGGAAATACCCTCATTTCGAACTCATAAACGAGCTCATAAAGAGCATAAAGGCTCTCATTTAGGACTCCTTTCTGACTCATATATGACTCCTATGGTTTTCTGGGAATATACATTTTTTTTGAATGAAAAAGGAAACCAAAAAAATTTTAATTTTAATTAATATTTTAAATATTTAAAATGTGTTATTAATCCTCGCTAATCGCAATTAATCAAAAATTAAAATCAAATTGAAATTTTGATTACTTTGATTACCCCAAAGATTAAATTAGAAAACGAAATAAATCCTTATTAATCGAACACAAAATTTAATATTAATCGATTATTCTAAAAATGTTAGATTATCATAATTAAATAATAATAATTTGTAATGTTAATCCAGATTTAACAGGCCTGAGCAAAACTCCCATCAGGTACTTTAACTCTCGGTCGTGATCTTTCACTAAGAAAAACTAATAATTATTTCCCCCTTATTTCTTGATTATCGCAACAATTTTCAAGATCGCAAAAATTAAATATGTAAATATATGCTCTAAGTATAATGAGACCTCTATCTCAATTAAGCTCTACTGAATTTGTTAAACCAAGCAAAACTTAAGAAAGAAACCTCCTTTTCCTCAACAATATTGTACTTATCAACAGCATCATAAGAGTATTATTCGTCGTTTGTTCCAAATTCGCCAGGTCACGTGACTTTAATTAAAGCCGAAGGTAATTGTGCGTATTTCACAAGTTGTTTGTTGATCACACGAACATTTTTACCACCCACAAGCGCCACACAACATGCCAATACACCACGACACTCATTATTCAATCCTCCAGCTCCTTTTCACAGCTTTCACTTGCCATACTCGTACTTGTGCGACAAGACAATTTCAATGAACTTAAGTTTATACGTAGCTCATTTGTTGTGCCAAAAAAAGGTGGCCTGCTGACGACTGTTTGGCTGACGCTTTGAGTTGTGTAATGGCGCGTATTTCAGTGGTTTGTATTTGTGGGCGGACTTCATTTCGGCGGCGATATTTTGGCAGCTCTTGCACGTACAATGGTCGTGTGTCTCACGTGGCCGCAAAGTAGTACGTGCGTGTGGTAGCGAATATCTTTTTGCTGAAAAAAAAAAACAAGTTTAAAAAATTGTACTTTCAAGTATGTTAAGTGAATGTTAAAGAGGATCAAGAGGGGGTGCTACAAGTTCAATGCGATTAGGAGCTTTGTTTAAAAATCTTTTGCCAGCTTCGTAGTTGCTTTAATCTTAAATGTTGCAGTGTTAGTTTATTAATTTATATATTTTTTTTGTAATATTTTTAAAAAGGTTATTCAACCAACTCGTCACTGCCTTACTTTTCCTCACTCTCCCCTCTTATATAAATTTTCTCCGTCTTAAAAAAGAAGTATACTGTTACCTTAAAACCATACCTATCTGACCCTGCTGCCTTTATTTATTTATTTTATTTTATTTTAGTTTATTTTATTTTATTTTATTTTATTTTATTTTATTTTATTTTATTTTATTTTATTTTATTTTATTTTACTTTATTTTATTTTATTTTATTTTATTTTATTTTATTTTATTTTATTTTATTTTATTTTATTTTATTTTATTTTATTTTATTTTATTTTATTTTATTTTATTTTTTTATGCTACTTTATTTTATTTTATTTCATTTCATTTCATTTCATTTCATTTTATTTTATTTTATTTTATTTTATTTTATTTTATTTTATTTTATTTTATTTTATTTTATTTTATTTTATTTTATTTTATTTTATTTTATTTTATTTTATTTTATTTTATTTTATTTTATTTTATTTTATTTTATTTTATTTTATTTTATTTTATTTTATTTTATTTTATTTTATTTTATTTTATTTTATTTTATTTTATTTTATTTTATTTTATTTTATTTTATTTTATTTTATTTTATTTTATTTTATTTTATTTTATTTTATTTTATTTTATTTTATTTTATTTTATTTTATTTTATTTTATTTTATTTTATTTTATTTTATTTTATTTTATTTTATTTTATTTTATTTTATTTTATTTTAATTTATTTTATTTTATTTTATTTTATTTTATTTTATTTTATTTTATTTTATTTTATTTTATTTTATTTTATTTTAATTTATTTTATTTTATTTTATTTTATTTTATTTTATTTTATTTTATTTTATTTTATTTTATTTTATTTTATTTTATTTTATTTTATTTTATTTTATTTTATTTTATTTTATTTTATTTTATTTTATTTTATTTTATTTTATTTTGTTTTATTTTACTTTAATTTCTTTTATTTTATTTTGTTTTATTTTATTTTATTTTACTTTAATTTCTTTTATTTTATTTTAGTTTGTCCTGCTTTCTTTTATTTTGAACTTGACATAGATTACATAACTTTATGTTTAAAGTTCTCCAGTTTTGACTTTGAAACTGTCAGCATTCGAATTAGCGAACAATGTGACCACAAATTACACAAAAAACAACAAAAAGCAGATAACCAAACATTCACATTAGAAATGGTGCCACAAATGAGCAGCTTTCATATGCATTCATAAATGGGAAAAACAAGCACGCATGCAACCGCATTTAATAATAGTCAACAGCAGTCAACACCGCAAAACATTGCGAATATTCAACCCTAAACACTCCAACTTACAACTGTAAAAGTCCAACGCGTATAGTGCAGGCGGCTTACTTGCATGATGGGGTGCGTTTGACGGTGTGACAAAATTTGGGGTTTTATCGAAATGTTCTACTTTGCCGTATGCAAGACTTCATTCTACTGCTGTTGCCCATTTCTCCGCTTAAGCGATGCCCATAAAAAAAAACTAATTCGCGTTTGTATCATGTATGTGCCCGTGTGTCCGTGTGTGCCAAAATAACATTGTAGTTAAACCAACTAATTGGAAACTATTTTATAACTAGTATGAATGCGAGTGCGAATGTGGGGAATGTGGGATGAGTAACCGGGCCAGATCGAATTCGAGTTCTGTGCTGATACAATTGAATCTCACAAAAGATTCGACTGAATTTTTAGGATTTTTTTAGTTTTCTTGGTAAAGCTCTTAGTCTTTTTGGACTAGTTTGAGAGATGTTAGAAAATTTTAGTTCGTAAGTTGGAAGTTTTTGTAAGTAGTTCATGGCCTTACTAGTTCTAAACTGCTCCAAAACTAGTACCAAATAAAACTAGTCAACCAATAGTCCTTTTTCCATAAAAACTCTTAGGTTTTTTCGCAAATATTTTAGTTGCATTGATACAGATTTAAACATTTTTAGACTAGCTTGAGCTCAGTAAGAATATTTTTTATATATAGACTAGTATTTTTTCTGTGTATTTTTCTGTATTATTGCAGGGACATGCTCGTGCACTCGTGTGGTTAATTTGTTGGAAAATTACTTTTGGTTGTTGTATGCCACAATGTCTTTTGAAAATCAAGCAAACACACTCTGGTGCACGCTCTACTATAAATACAACAACAACAACAATGTGCTTTTAATAACAAGCTGGGCGTTGCAACATTTTTGGCTTCAATAATTTTTAACCTATTGTTTGGTATTGCTTTGCCTGTTTTTTTTTCTTTTCGATTTTTGTGGCCAGTACAATTGAAAATCATTGAGTTTGGGGGTGCGGGTGTGGGTTGCTACACGTTTCAGGCACTTAAGTAATACTTGGAGTCTGTTAAAAATCTGTTGCTAATTGCTTTCACTCACTTAAAAGGCAGGCAATGAAATATTTTAAGAAATCGCAGGAAATACTTAAGGATTGGAGCAAAAATGGTACAATTTTGAAAATTGCTTTATCGCTTTGAAGGTTTATTTTTGAAAATCATAAATATAGCAAAGTGCTTCCGATGATGATTGCTTGTTACGATTCATTAATGTTTTCAGCATAGAGCACAACATCTTTTGCAAAGCTATTATAAGAGCACTTGGAAAATTCGTCGAATTTCGAATGAATTTTTTTTTGCAGAAAAGTTTTTTTTTTCAATGTAATTTCCCTTAGCAAGAAATTCTTTGAGTTTTGAATGATTTTTTTTTTTTGACAGAAAACTATTTTCTGTTTTTCATAAAATTTACTTAAATTCGTTAAATTTTTAATGAACATTTTTTTTTTTTGGTTTAATGTAATGTATTCTTGTAGCTCGAAATTCGTTTAATTTTTTTTTTTTTGCAGAAAAATATTTTTTTTTCAATGTAATTTTCTTCTAGCTCGAAATTCGTTGAATTTTTTTTACATTAATTTTTTTTTATGTAATTTTCAACGAATATTTTTTTTTTTTTTTGGTTTATTGTAATGGATTCTTGTAGCTCGAAACTCGTTTAATTTTCTTTTTTTTTTGCAGAAAAATATTTTTTTTTTCAATGTAATTTTCTTCTAGCTCGAAATTCGTAGAATTTTTTTTTACATAAATTTTTTTTTTAATGTAATTTTTTTGGTTTAATGTAATGTATTCTTGTAGCTCGAAATTCGTTAAATTTTTTTTTTTTTGCAGAAAATTTTTTTTTTTTTTTCAATTTAATTTTCTTCTAGCTCGAAATTCGTTGAATTTTTTTTACATTAGAGTTTTTTTTTAATGTAATTTTAAACTAGTTCGTTTTTAATGCATTTTTTTATGTAGAAAAGTATTTTTTTTTCAATGTACATAATTTTCAACGAGCTCGAAATTAGTTAAATTTTGAATGCATTTTTTTGTTTTTTTTCGGTATTTTTTTTTGATGTAAATTTGGTTTAGCTGCAAATTCGTTAAATTTTGAATACATTTTTTTTAATGTAATTTAATTTTCTCCTAGCTCGGTTCTTCCAATTTTTATATTTCTGCCAAATAATCGCCCTTTGAAGGCTAACGAAATTGAACAGAGAAATCCAATACTTTGATTATTTTCCCTTTTTAGATCAATTAGACTGGGACTTACATACATATATCAAGACATATAAAGGGGGTTGTGCTTGAAATCACTCTCTGTTTGCCATATTAATCTCATGTGAAATAAAATTCACGCGGAAAGACTTGGATGTTATGGAAAGTGGGAGAAAAATAAAGGAAAAGGAGAAATAACAAAAAAAAATTTGGCAGAGAGAGATTTCATAAAAACGAAATTAGCGAAAAAAGTCCGAAATTTGTCCCTTTAATGGAAATTGACTATACCCAAAAAAAGTAGTATTTCAATATTTACCCACATTCTAAGCCAACTAACTTCTATTCACCTAAGCAGAATAAAAAGTTAGTAAAAGTTTTAATTAGCACCTTTATTTAAATATATTTTTAAATATTTAATATTTCAATTCACTTAAGTTGTGCCAAGACTAGCATTTACATTCGTTAATATGTAATAAGTATGATTAGTTAAAATAAATGCGCTCATGCGCAAATAATTTTAAACAAACTTGAACTAATGCGCTCAGCGCCTAAAATGCTGCTACGTTTCTGCTTACTCACTGCATTATCCGTGACATACATACAAACATATCCTTGTAATGTGCTCATACTTTGTACGTCTACTCTACTCCACTGCCATGCTAATTAATGCAAGGATAGAGTTGAGTTGAGCGCAGTTTAGCTGAGCTCTGCTTAAGCTTTGTAACTGAGTAGTGTTGTAATTGTAGTTGAACTCGTTGTAGGATAATTTTTTTTTTTTTGTTTTGCTGGGCAAATATAAATGACCTTAATGTTGGCAAGTTGAAGGAATATGTGTATGGGTGTCGATTTTCATGAATATATATGTATGTGCATACAATTGCAATCATTGAATTGAATTTAAAATTTAATTTTAAATAAATGAAAAATTATTCTAGGGGCAAGTTTTCAACACGTTTATGTTTTATGTTTAAATTCATTAATGTAATAAATTTAATTTACTGTGACCATAGATAAGTTCGAGAAAAATATATATATGTAAATTCTCAATCGTGGATCTGGAAAATAGAATTTGTCCACCACTGCACTTAAAACAGGGATTCATTAGAATGCCTAATTTGCACAATGAAGCATTTCTTCATATACAATTTTCAATTTCCCTGAATCATCGAAATATTTGTACCGTGTTTTTGACTTAAAGAAAATTATTTGAAGTTCATAATGAAATATTTGTTATTGTTATTGTTTGCCTGTCTTTTGGTAAGAATTGTGGTGGCTTCCAAGCCATGAACAACGGTGTACGGCTCATTAAAATCGGACTTAAAATGGCGACGTATTGTCAATAAAAGTAAATAGCCCTTGGGGGGGGCGTGGCAAAAAAAAAAAAAAAATTTTTTTTTGCGATCGCCTTCAAAATATCTTTAATCCTAGGGGTGGACTGGAAACACTTTTTTTTTGGTATGGGAACCGATCCGCACTAATGTACATTGAAGTACTCATTGAAATAAACCAAATCATTGTTAGTGTAAGTTGCCAATTAAACTCGGTGTTTCAATCATTGTCATCTTCTATTCATTTGTATTTACCACCAAATACAAACCAAGTGGAATTCCCTTCGCTTCCACTCAGATTTCCCTCAATATTGAACACCGGCCATCTCCAAAATTTGAATTTTTTAAGCTAGGTATCACATTCAATTCTAAAACATCAACTGCAATTAATACTAAAACAATTTATTAACAAAACTTGCCATATTCAAGTAAAATTACTCTATTTAAATTGTCCTTAGTTTCAAAATCGGCCATCTCCAACCGACCAACTCAATATTGTTATTCCTGCATGCCACGAGCAGCGTTACCATAAGTACAGATTTATCTTTAAAATTAAGATTTTTTTAGAATTTTTTTTTGTATGCAATCTGCAAATGAAAATTTTTTTGATTTCCAAAAATTTCACTGAAAAAATCTTCAAAGTGAAGATTTTCATATGTATCCGCCAAAAGATTTTTCTTTTCGCATAACTACAGGTTAAGTTTAGGCCGCTATTTTTAAGCGTAACTCTATTTCTATCTCTGAAATTCTTCGTAATATATACATATCTTTGTACCTTAGAGTGTTTAAAAAAAAAATTTCTTGGATTTTTTAAATACATTAAGTTTCCGTTAATATTAGGCCTGACCCAAGGTGGATATACTATATTTATATTATCATCACAAACATAAAAATAATAAATACAAATCGGTTTAGGTTTATTAAGAGCAGTTTTTGGAATTCTTTCACAAACGACTTGAGTCGAGATGGATTTATTTGGCGGTTTGCTCTTAGACAAGATAATAGTATGAGAATAACCTATGGAAGGTTTGCTCGCAACTGTGTTAATACATTTTAAAATGATAGAGAATTTAATATCCTCAATTTGAAAAATAGCAGTTGTTATTAAACTCAAATATTCCCAGAACTTGTTTCCATAATTTATTTCATACACTTTTTCTCAACATCTCACTTCAAAACAAAAATATTAGACCCCTCTGCAGTAGTTGGTATCTACTTACATACATACACGATATAGCTTTGATGCGATATGTGGGATTGCGTTATATATCACTACGGGGTATATAATGTTCCTTTCTTACTTGTTTTATTAATTTTTAAAACGCTTAAAATCACAAATTTTTAATCTTTAAATATTCTCACCAAATTCAATTACACTTGATTTTCAATTATTACATTTTAATAAGAATTTGTTCATTTTGTTGTTTACAATATTCACTTTTTCAAAATAATTGTTTTTTGTCGAATGTCTTTTATTTACTAAAAGCTTAAACTGCTGTCAAAGATCTCATATCATTTGAATGCACGAATGAACGCAGTAAGCTATGCAACATATTAAATCTTCTTAAGAAAATTGCATCACAAAAATTAATTATTATTTACATTTACAAATATTTAAGCTTTTTATAGCAATTTCAGTTATTTATAAAGCGCACTAGGATTAGATAGTTTTGGAAATATTTTTCCTATTTCAAGAGAGTAATTGTGTCAGGGGTGGTTAATAAATTTAATTAACAGAGCCAGTAGGTTGAAATCGTAATAAAAGCTTAAACATAGTTTTCTTAGCGGAAATAATTAATTGAAACTTATTTTGAAATATTTCTAACTAAACTATTAACGGTTTGTCTCAGACCTGAGAAATTTCATTAGTAATTAGTAATTAATTGATTAGACGAATTTTTTATTGGGTAATGATTATTATAATTCTTTTCAAGAAAAGGCAATTATAAATAGATTTCATTAAAAAAAAATGAAAAAAAAAAAATTCTGATATTTAATTTGTTATTAAAAAAACTTAAGAATAATGAAAACAAATAAATAATAAAAAAATTTTAGGAAAAAAATTAAACACAATTTAAAAACAATCATGATTTTTACTATTATTAAAAAAAATCAAGAATAATTAAAAAAAAAAATTTTAAACATTTAAAAAACAAACAAAAATTGAAAAAATATGATGATTTTTAATGATTATTAAAAAAATTAGGAATATGAGAAAAAAAACAATTAAAAAAATTTAAATAAAATTAAAAACAATTAAAAAACAATCATGATTTTTACGATTATTAAAAAAATCAAGAATAATAAAAAAAAATTAAGATTTTTAATGATTATTAAAAAAATTAGGTATATGAAAAAAAAACAAATAATAATAATGATTTTTATGATTATTAAAAAAGTCAAGAATAATAAAAAAAAATTAAGATTTTTAATGATTATTAAAAAAATTAGGAATATGAAAAAAAAAGAAATAAAAAAAAAGCTGAAAACAATGATGATTTTTACGATTATTAAAAGAAAATCAAGAATAATAAAAAAAATTGAAATAATATGATGATTTTTAATGATTATTAAAAAAAATTAGGAATATGAGAAAAAAAACAATTAAAAAAATTTAAATAAAATTAAAAACAATTAAAAAACAATCATGATTTTTACGATTATTAAAAAAATCAAGAATAATAAAAAAAAATTAAGATTTTTAATGATTATTAAAAAAATTAGGTATATGAAAAAAAACAAATAATAATCATGATTTTTATGATTATTAAAAAAGTCAAGAATAATAAAAAAAAATTAAGATTTTTAATGATTATTAAAAAAATTAGGAATATGAAAAAAAACAAATAAAAAAAAAAGCTGAAAAAAATCATGATTTTTACGATTATTAAAAAAAAAAATCAAGAATAAAAGAAAATTAAAAATAATCAAAAAAAAAAAAAGTGAAATATGATTTTTTTTATTATTTTATAATCAGTTGGAAAAATCAAAACTTATGAAAATGCTCAATTAGAGAAAATATAAAAAAATCAAAAATAAAAGAGTAGAAAGAAAAAAGTCTAAAATAATAAAAAAAAAACGTTTTTTCTTCATGGGACCCATGTAGCTTTTTAAAATGGGCGAAATCGAGCCATAACCACGCCCCTTTCTCCTATATCACAAATTTAAAAAAAAACAGTGTAAAATGAGATAATTCCATTAAAAGAGAATCTACAATAACGGTACTAGGCAAATTGTTTTAGTTAGTCATTAACGATTTTACTAAATTTGGAAAAGGGGCGTGGCACCGACCACATGTGATAATAACTTCGGGAACGTTTATACAAGAATACCGACATTCGTTAGCTGGCATAATATTATTTTGATACATACATGTGTTTACTCAAAACAAAATAAGCGAAATTGCTTTTCGACCACGCCTACTTTTTCATAAAAGTTGCTCAAGAAGGAGTTCAAGATACCGAATACGTAGAATGTTATAACTAGGCATCAATTTACTTATTCTTTATTCGATTTTCGCAAAGTTTTAGAAAGTGGGCGTGGCACTGCCCACTTATGAGACAAGGAAATTTTTTTTATTGAACTGGTATTATGAAGTGCAGAAGAGTGTAAGCAATTTAGAATTACGAAACTTGACGGAAGGCATACTATGGGCGAGTGGAGGACGACCACGAAAAATAAGCAAAAACGGTGGAAGACCGCGCCTACTTTTCTACTATAGTTTCACTGAAGCGGATAGAATTCTAAAATTTGATAGTTACAAAATTTTGTTAACGATTTATATTTTTTTTTTTAATTTTGGAATGATTTTATTAATGATTTTTGGTAACTGGATCGGCTGACTATTTTGGACGCAAGACACACATTCATCTTTATTTATACACATTGTAGTAGAAAAAGTTTAAAATCTTTAAAGGTCATAATTCCACAACAATTTACCAGCTTACACTGAAAACGTTCACACAACTGGGTATTGAATTTTGAGTGCCAATGAAATAATAAATAAAATAATATAACATAAAAATAATAAAACTCTACCATCATACCCAGAGCAAACAGAAATTTCAACTCTGTCTCTCTCCAAAAAAAAAAAACAAAAAAACAAAAAAAAAACAAACTAGCTAGAAAGGCACTAACAACATATAATCAGCTCTCAAATTTATTTTTCAAACTCTCCGCCTACTTTTTTAATTAATTGCACACTTCAAAGTTGCAACAGTGCAACAATGCAACATGATGCATGCAACACAGAGCGCTAGAAATCAATTTTTTATTTAGTAAGAATAAATGTGAAAGAATATAAAAAGAATCCACAACTCGACGTGCAACATGTCACAGCAACCAACAGCCGCGCCAGTCAGAGATCAAAGCAGCCAATTACTCAGGCATGGGAAAGGATGAAAACACTTACATACATACATACACACACAAACACACATACACCTATGAAACACTGAGTGGCAAATGATGCAGAAATACTCAAAATAGAAGTTTATGCTGGGAAGTGTTTGTGGTTGGGGTGAGAAGGAGGGAGAAGGGTAACTAAAAGTAGTTTAGCAAACAACAAAATTTAGCAAAACTCGCAATGCACCTCAAGAAAATCCCACTTGGCGTTGTTGCTGTGTGAACAGAATTTTTGTTAAATTACAAGTTGACATAGCGCGGGCCGGACGAGAGTTTGGTATTGGATAGGTATTGGAGATACCAAGAAAGCGCAGCGGCAGGTGTATACTCGTATAAGAGGTGGAGTTTCTATGCTATGCAGTATCATTTAATAAATTGCCAAAAAAAAAGAGCTAAAAGAGAGCAGGCGGCACCTCACATATTGGTTGAAGCTCCGAGTGTTTGTCAGGTGGTCGCTACGGCGCAGAATGGGCAGCCTCTCAAGGCACAAACAAATCTATTTTTCGTTTATGTGATAGATGCGATTTCGTGTTGCAAATACAAATAGTTGGGCATGTGTCAAATTCTGATTTCCTGTCAAAAGCGGCCAGCCCTTTGATGTTTCATAAATAGTGGTGCATTTGTTGGATGTTTGTGGCAGGTCGTGCTAGCGTTTGAAAGTTGCTGCGTCATTACGGAACATTTAAAACATTCATGAGTCACGTGTCGCAAAATGAATGAAGCAGAGTAAGTGTTGTGGGAAGACTCACTTGCAGGATTTAAAGGCTCATTATTGACTTACACCCATTCCAGAGCGTGAGCTATAATTTCCAAAGTCATGACTACAGATACTGCGAGCGTAAGGCCAACATGGCCCCGAGAATTTAATTTATGAAGAAAGAACTAAGGAGCTAAGTCTATGTCGTATGACGCCCAGCAACTGAAACTCATTTTATTTTTATTAAAAACTAGTAAGCTCGCTCGTTTCGGCGCCTCTAAGAACTAATATTAGACTGAGTCTGATTTTAAGCATTACATTCCATACCTCATAAGATATGGAACTAAGTAAAATCGCTTGATGCAGCACTCACCATTGCCTTTGTATGTGTATTTTTTCTCCATACAACGAAATCACAACATTATTTTTTATATGGAGAAAATACATAACTTAGTTCGGAAAAAAATTTATTAAAAATCAAGGCGCTGTCGGAGCTACTTAATACTTGCACTTTGTCATAGTCAAATTGAATGGGCTACAAAACTGCGTACTCAGAATTTTTCTAAAGTGCCGACTAAAAAAGTTGAAAATTAGGTCAAAATTTGCTAAATTATTTTGAATTTGGTGCAAAGCTTTTAGTAAAACCTTGAACGAAGTTTGCTACAACATATGTAAGTCAAACTTTTATACGAAATTATCTGAAACTTTATTTGTAGGACGCCTTTCTTTTAGTTCGGTGACAAAAAGAGGGTGCGATTGTATTGTCCAATACTGTAAGTATAAAAATTTCGGCAATGAACATTTTTAAAATAATTTTTTCCACAAATTACACTATGTAACAAATTACAAAAAAAAAAAATCATAGTCATGGATACTTGAAATAAAGAAACGGCTCGACCGATTCTCATGAAATTTTGTCAGCGTATTTAGTAGGTCTGAGAATCGTCCGCTATCTATTTTTTATTATTCCGGGAAGTGGGCCACGGACCGAAATATTCCAAACTTTTTTATTTATGGTGCAAATTTTTCCCAAAATTTGGGCAAAACAACATGTGCAGGGTTTTTCTGGTATTCACATATATTTTCATTTTTTATCAAGCACACAACAACTGCATACTCAGATTTTGAAATACAGAGTTAGAGGCAAAACAATTCCACTTTCTTATTGGTTGGTTGAAAGTCATTCATTTCCTAAAAATTGCATTCGAAACTTTAATTTCTGCGTTGTAGGTCTAAATCGAGATAGTATATGAAAATCGTTCGTGGTCTGCTTGATAGCGCCTAAATCCTTTTTACTTTGCTACACAGTGTATCTATTTTTTATGCAAAAAAATTAAAAGTAAAACTGTCGAATTTTGGAAAATTTTTCTGTTTTTGTGCTTCAAGTAATGTTGTTGAAAAGTAGTGTCAACAAAAATATTCATAGGTAAGTATGGTTAGCGAAAAGGGTTGCCACTTAATCCGATTACATTTTTTCGCATCGGAGAGCCATTCTACTTCCAAGATACTTAAATGACAGGATATAAGATGTAGGTTGCGAACAACTTTTCACTTCGGCTTTTTAGTCTCCATCCATAAGAAACTCAACCAAAAACAACAAACGAAATTCTTTCCTCATATGTACCTATTAAGCGCACAGTGTTATCTTATTTAAAAAAATATTCACATACAAACAATTACCAATGAATTATTGCCATTGCGTGCTCGCAGTTTACATTATCAGATAATAAAAAACACAGAGCCCACATGCACCTCAACAACCAATTGGACCTACCTGACTGCACCCAAAAATTATAATCATTAAATCCTACCGGCCGACCGACCGACCGTTCAATCGACGTGAGCACACGCCCACTTAGTTTATCGTTGATTATCTAGTTTTTGTGATCTCAAAACTTTTAATGACCATTTATGATTGTTTATATAATTTTTAATTTTCTTTCTGCGCTATGGCTTTCTTCTCCTTCAGCTGCTGCGAATGTTGGTGCATGATATAATACAGTGACTGCAAAAATTAAATGTATGTATGTTAGTACCCTCGCGCATTCGTGCACGTTTCCTCGTTCAAATCAATTTAAATTGGTAAACGCCTTCGCGCGCGCAAATTAACGCGCCGGTTCACCAGTGCAGCGTGCTCCACAAATAACCAACACAAAGATGTAAGGGAATCTAAGTTTGGGCGAAAGTTATGATTTTATACCATGATGTGGAGTTTAAAAACAGTGCAACAGTGGGCATGATTTTTGTTTATAGACCTTCATGTAGACATCCGTTTAAAGCACGGGAAATTTCAACTTTTCTGCATTTAGATAGCTTTCCGAGGACAAAGACATGCAATCAGGAACCGGAAGCCTTTTAAATAGTTTTAAAATAACTGGATTATTCTAAAATGAAAAATTGTCCTAAATATATATTTCTTCCTTTAAAAAAATGGAAGATTAAACAAAGAACTTCTTTGCGTTCAAAGTGTTGAATGGTCCATCGAAATTCCATCTGTGATAAAAACGTTTGATAGACAGTTTTACAATCACTGGATAAATCCGACGTGACAATGATCCTCTAAACTATAAATTTCTTCCATTTCATGAGAGACTGAACAAAGGACTTCTTGCCACTCAAGCTGCTAAATAATCCAGACAAATTTATTGATGTGATAAAACTATTTGATAGACAGTTTTAAAATAACTGGATTAATATGGCGAAATTAGTTTAAACAATATATCAATATAGGTAAGCACAGATGCAATTGCCATTCAAAGAGTTGAATTAGCAATTTATGATCAATAGAATTTGCGAGGTCTAACAAAAGTTCGTGTTAAACAATTTCAAAATCACTGGATTAATCCGACATGACAATCGATCGTCTTCATTATAAATTTCTTCCATTACCAGAAATAAGATACTATAGACTACTAGAGGGATAGGGCTTCTTGTCACGCAAGGTGCTGAATGATTCATCAAAATTTCAAGATGAGATAAGAGCATTAATTAGGAAGTTTTAAAACCACTGAATTAATCCACCAAAATTTGTTTAAACAATATATCTCTTCCTTAAGGTAATATTTGTGTAAGTCAGTAAGCATATATCGTCTTCAAAGAGTTGAGTTACCATTTATAATTAATAGAAGTTTCATAGTTTACCAAAAGTATGTCTTACACAGTTTCATAATCACTGTATTAATATAATATGGCATTAATCGGCTTAGCTATATATTGCTTTCATTAACAGGGATGAGAAACTGCGCGCACGAGAAACTTTTTGCCACTCAAGGTGCTGAATGATCCAAAAAACTGATGAAAAAACGTGTAATAGTCTGTTTTAAAATCACTGGATTAATCAGATAAGAAACAAATTGTCTAAACTATATATCTCGTCGTCAAAGTAATGTTTTTGTAAAAGACTGCAAGCTCAGATCTTTTATGCATTCAAGTTGTTGGGTTAGCATTTTCTGATTAATAGGAATTCCAAGAACTGATAAAAGTTTATCAAGGACAGTTTTAAAATCACTGTGCTACCCAATAATACTATACACTGCGTGCAATAAAACATAGGCTTGTCTCCTCACTTTTGTTAGTAATGTTTTATTTTTATTTATCATTATGAAAAAAATTTGGTATGCGAACGAATCTATACTAACTTAAGTGCTAAGCGCAGCTGGGTATAAAAAAATTATACTCTGATCGTAGTCGATGATTGCACGCGCCGATCGTGTCGTTGATCGTTCCACTTGACGATGACGGGATGTTGCTGTTAGCTGATGGTTTTCGATGCTAAATGCGAAAGCTGTTGTGTTTGTTGTTGCTATTTCCCTCACTGCAGCTGATGCGGTGTACCCGACTTGTTGGTTGCTGCGACTTGCACTGCAGGTTTGCGATTATTTTTATGTACCAACATGCTCATCGCTCTATACGTATTTTGTTTGCTTCTACTGCAAAAGATGAAAGTAAAAATTTAATGTTATGTTATTTTTTTATTTTTTTTTTGTACCCCTCATCCGCAGCTGCTTTTGATTAAAGCGAGAAAAGAGGTTGCTTGCAAGAAAAAAATTATATGTTTTGATCGTGCAACAGATATAGTTTGCAATTATAAATACTCGTACTTGCTGTGATGGAGTACGTATGAATGCCTATTCGTGGCGCATTGATTTGGTGGCTCCTTAATGTTGCAGCGCATCTTTTCGCTTCGTTGACAGTAATGATGGTTGTATGTTGCAACGAATGTGAAGTTGTTGCAATTCATATTTTCGTTTCGGTAAGATTTTTTTTGGGGGGCGGTAAATCAGAAATAGCGAATTCAAAAGCACAGGATGTGTGAGAAAACTTTTTTAGGAAAATCATGACGAGTTTGAGATTATCTTCACTACGGTTAAGGATTCTAAAGGTGGGGAGCTCACTCAGAAACTTCAGAAAGTAGACTAGAGTAGCAGACTGAAACTTCTGGAAAATATTCTACTGAGAAGCTTCTTAAAACACAGGGATTTTGAGACCCGAAATGACATGGCTATGGAAAATTTCGAAATAGAATCAGTTACACCTTCCAGGCACCGAATTCACTTCGGACCAAGCTGGGTATTTTGCGAAGTCTCAAAGTCTTTGACTCCATGAGAAAGCAAGTAGCTTTCTTCTAAAATTTAACAAATCGGCGATCAAAGTACTTACAGAGGTCATCAGGGAGTATAGAGTATATGAACCATTTTCTCCTTCTATGCCCAGTACCGCGACTAAGATTATGATGCCATGCTTTCCTTACTGTCTGCTAGAGAAGGGAAAATAAATTTTTCGTCCGTTCTCAAGTCGGCAAGCACTGCGAGCACTCCCGATAGACAAAATCGTCTCCAGGGAGAAGTCTGAGATATCTCATGTGCGCTCTCTTAACCCCACCTAATCTAATCGAGCATATTTCTATCTCCACAGTATGGGTATAGAGTGGGACGAGGGGAACACACTGTCTCCCTTCAGTTTTTGATAGTTTTCTTACAATACCTTTTGCCTGAAGGGCTTACCATCTTTTGCAAAAGAATAAGGAAGCAGACAAAAGTGATCAGCTTAGAGAAGCCGAATCAAACAGCTAACAAAGAAGCTCTTCGACCTGCCTAGTTGGTACTTCTTCTATTGGATGCGAAACAAACAGACTTCTACTGAAATATGAACGCTCAGTCGGATAGTCATTCAAATCTATTTTCTCGGGTTAAATCGGTTTCAAGCTCGACTAAACGCATTATTCAGACGCATGAGCGGTTTCCTTACTTAAAAATATCGACCATCGCAATGAACCAATTAGAGAGCTTTTGATTGCTGCCTGCACAACAAATTAATGGGATTATGAGAAGCCGTGAGCTGAGTTTTGTATGAGATAATTGATTAAAAGGAAGTTAAACAACTCCAGCAGAGATGATGAGCAAAGAGAGATCATCATCGCGTAATTGTGCGCGCCTTGACTGGATATTTATTGACATAATTTATGACCTTTTTGCGTGCAAAACTCTGTTGAAATATTGATCAAATTAATTTTAGTTTTATTTATTTTATCTTACGTAATAATGTTTTACTTTAAACTATGAGTTTCAACTGCAGAAATTGAACTATGCAAGTACGAAGGTTGAAGTTGTTGTTTTATGAAAATCACTAATTGAAAGCGAGTTGAAAAGCAATAACAACTGTGCTTGTTTCATTTGTAAGGCTGTAATTGTAGTTAGTGAGTTATGCTAAAACTTTACGCAAAATTGTAAGTCAATAATTTGCAATATAAACAAAAACAAGTAATTGGCTCAAGCAATAACAACAACAATTTCGGTGCGCAAAACTTAAAGCCGAATTAAACTTATTTTACAGTGGTGCACATGGGCGAGGGGAATGCTGGGAGAAAATTTGGCCGCAAAGGAAATATTTTTTTTTTGACTTCAATATACCTAACTAAAATGCAAATTATTTAAAACAAAGTAATTACCTCACTCTGCAATCATTTTGGTGCAGGAAAGTTAAGACCTGATTTTAGATACATTCTTTGGCTGATACGAAGAAATCAGACATATTTTTCTAAAGAGATTGATTAATTTTAAACTCTTTATGATTAGGTCTATAGGGCTCTTTATTTAGTTAGATTTACGAAATTATAGTTTTGTCCTGAACACGAATGTTTGTATACAATATTCGGAATATAATACTGTATCTTGGGTCAAAACTGTTAAATTGGATTAGCAATTAGTAATTAATTGATTAGATGTATTTTTTAATTGGTAATGATAATCTTAATTATTTTAAAGAAAAGGTAATTATAAATTAAATTGATCATTATTTTTTAAGATTATTACCAAAAACACCAACAAAATTTTTAGTAGAAAAAACCAAAAATAATAAATAAAAAATATTAAATATTAAATATAAACAAAAACTTTTTTGACTACTTTTGATTTTTTTTATTACTTTTAACTATCGTGAGAAATCGTGATTTTTTTGATTATCTTTTAACTAATTGGCAAATAATCATAAGTAATTAGTAATCAATTGATTAGTCGGATTTGTTAATCCGTAATAGTTATTTTAAAAAAATCTTTAATCTTTAAAACATGAAACGCAATTATTAACTGATAACGATTAAAAAAATAAATAAATAATCAAAACTTATCACAAGTGATTAAAAAAAAAAACCAAAAATAATGAAGAAATGAATCAAAGATATCCAAACGAATGAAAAATAATCAAAATAATAAATCCAACAAAAAAGAAATGGTAAAAAAATACAAATATATTTAAGAAAAATGGAAAGATAATCAAAACAAAATCAAAATTGATAAAAAAATCCAAAATAACAAAAAAAAATGATATATAATAAAAAAATTATGATAAAAAAAATAAAAAATTCTCAAAAAAAAAAAAAATTCAAAAGAATAAAAAAAATTTTTTTGTGATAGTTTTTGAGTTTTTTTGATTATTTTAATAATCTTGAAAAATTATTACTTTTTTTATATTTTCTTAATTAACGGGAAAATAATGATTAAATATTTAAAGTAATGGTAATCAATCATTACATCGATTCTCAGGAAAATAATCAATCAAAGCGGTAATGATTAGATACAATTATTAATTAATATTCAGATAATATTTAGGTCTGTCTGATATACTATGTATATATCAATGATGAAAATAAATATCAATAATGGTTTGCATAAACCAAAAAATTATTTTTTATGATAGTTTTTAAAATCTCACAAAATATTATAAGAGACAAAATCTTATAAGGGTATACTTTTTGCTCAAAAAACATTAATTTAGGTTCCTGAAAAAAACTATCGAAAATAATTTTTTTTTTTTTAATCATTTTCAGGTGCAAGAATTTGTTAATGCTAAAACGGAAATTTCTAAAGAAGAAAAGATTTTGAATACTGCGGAAAGTTATCAAATCATGAAACTTTTTCACAAGATGGTGTAGTGATCTTATCAAGGTCTTAGAACTTTCAAAAAGACTGCTGAGTGGCTGAAAAGAAATTGTATAATTAGGGTTCTCAACGCAATTTGTTAAAGCCCTTGACCAAATAGTCAATGCTTCAAACTCATTTCGAAAAATCTTTATAGATTTAGTACTAAAAAGTTCAAGTTCAAGTCAGGAGTTTTTAATCGGCCGCCATTTAATAAAAACTTCTGTGGATATTTGAACCTCCAATGACGAAGACAGAAAGAGTTGCGTGGAAATATGTCGTAGCGGTCACACAAAGTTTGTTTGGTAACTGCGGAGGCAAAGAAGTTAATATAAGTGTTTTTCCATAGCTGATCAAATGAGTTTGCTAGGCTTAAAGATTTATGCAGCTTCATTTAACTCTGGAGTGCATCACTGTAGTATTAAGGCATTTGAATAAATTTACATACACAAGTATTTGTTGTTGTGTCAAAAAGGTCAAAAGCAAGGTATTAAACCAAATCCACCAAATTCTCGAATCATTCAGCATCTTGGTTGTGAAATAGAACACTGAAAAGAAACTGATAACATTTCCAGGAAAACAAAACTGAAATTTTAAAAAATTCCCATATGCTAAGGAGCTGAATTACAACCGAAAACGCATATTTCGCTGAAACTAGTTACATTCTTTGATAAAAAGTTGCATTTCAAACGACAAAATCGACAAATTAAAAATCTCTCAATAAACCGAGGCTGCATGCAGACGACAGCTGCAATAAAACAACAAATATGCGACCAAATCTCTGTGTCAAAGTGCTGCGCTTCATGAGCCAAGATGCTTAGATAGTTAAAAGTTAATAAGTAAACAGTAGCTTGATATATGTAGTGACAAATTAGATACTTAGAAACACTCTCCACCGCCACAGTTGTGAATACCAATGCGATATTGTGGTATTAGAGCAGCTACCAAGGTCGATTAAAAAAACAAACCAATTAGGACACAAGAGTGGAGATAATGAATGTATTGGAATTTGAAGATCAATTTGTTCGATGGAAAGACAGTTGATGAGAACTTTTATTATACGAGAGGAAATCAGTCATAGATCTTCCATGAAACCCTGAACATAGTCGCCTTTGAGGGTCCAAAGGGATTTGATTTTAGGTTCAGTGAGCCGTACGAATTCAAAGACTTAGTTCAGTTAGTGGAATTTCAGCGCTTGCGGTGTTATTCCTAAAAATTAATATGATCCTTGGAAATATTTTTATGGGCCCCCGTCGGTGGCGTCATATTATTTGGGGGCTCACGTTGTTTTGGGAAGATGAAGGGAGAAAGGTTTTGGCCTTCATTTTGGTTTCCGTTAGCAATGGCCCAAGTACAGTGAATAGCGCTTTAAAGAAAACTAATTTGAACTCCCATATTGCTTCTAGAGCCCAGTAAAAAATAACGATGTTGAAGTCCGGCAGTGTGAAAAGTGTAGCCTTCTATTTTGCATCTCGAAAAATGCCTAGAGTACTCAAGACCACGAGATCGCTATATTGACCCAGTCTGAAATTTAGTTTTCACTATGTTGCTTGAAGTTACTTAGAGGTAGCTATAGCACCTCTTAGCTCCAGACTTTCCTTGGATTTTCCTCGTGAGATGTTCAAGGACTCCAACTTTCTATTTCAATATGCTTTTCACCTCATAGTCCTAGAGAAGAATTGTGTGCTCAAGATTTCTTCATCAGAGGAAAGGTAGATGAACTATAAGTTAGCCAGTTATTGGTGACTTCAATAGCCTTACACATCCCAACTGCTTTAGCATCTAAAGCTTAGATCACAACCTGCTTGTTGCCACTTTTAAGTCTCTTTCGTTTTTACCACAAGCCATCCCACTTGGGTCTGTTGCAATTAATACCAACAATTGTTTATTTCCTATTCCTTCCGCATATTTAACAATCCTAGTTTAGTACACTCAATAAGTTCTGCGGCTTCAATGCTTGAGATTCATACACTTTTCACGTACTTACGCTCAACACCAAATACATACAAACACAAAACCAAAAAGCAACAACAATTTTTCTTTCGATTTTCCTTGTCACATACATCCCGAGTACTTGCGCGTAGAATAATATCCTCCCTACAGGCAACAGTTTCTATAACAAACAATTTCTCTCTTCGCCCCCCTAGCCCTCCGAACGAAGTGCTGACCTAATTTAGTCAATTAAAGTCTCAAGTTGCTTTCAATTTTTGCGCTGCATAAGCTATTTCTAGTATGACACTGCATTACCAACCATCAACAGCAAACTCGATATGTTTGCGCGAAATAGTGCTAACAACAACAATAAAACAATAGAAACATTAGCAACAATTATTTTACCAAGCAGTAATGCAACTTGGCAAAGTTTTCTTATTTTTTTTTTGTTTTTGTTTTTTTTTGTTTTTGTTTTTGTTTTAATTGCCGCACATTTATTTAAGTGGAAAAACTTTCTTACCTCTTACTTGGCGTGAGTTGTTGTTGTGTAGTACTTGGAAGTACGTGTACATGGAAGTAGTCTTTGGGAACGCTTCATTCTCAGCGTACTAAGAGTGCAATATAATAGTGTATATAGTTTATTTGCTATTGTTTTTGTACTTAATGCCAACCGCAGAGCGCATATCAGTTAAACGGATTGTTGAAACAACACTTAAATATGGGCACTTACCCTCATGGACGATACAAATATCAAAACCTAAAGACAATGACGGTTGAGGTAGTGTCAAAAAGAGAGAGAGAGAGTAAGATATATGGATAGAGGAGTAAAAGAGATGTGAGTAATGGTTGCGCCTGTGAGAGAGAAACATTGGGGAGGTTGAGCGCCAGAAACTGGGACAAATAGCGAAAGTGCAATTTGACAATGGTATCCTGGAACGGGCGAGAACCGCAATAAAGTGTTGATATGCGCTGAGAGAAGGGTAATCAATTAAGACTTTTCAATTTAATAAGAAATTGAATGACTTGTTGAGAATATCAACGAGTCAAGGAAGATGAAAATGTTTTTAAGAAAGAACAAGTAGGTCGTAAAAGGTGGCTAAAGGTTAGGGTTAGAACCTTAATTGAAGCTAGTACTGGATGTTACTTACAAAGGCACGGACCAAATTACTCCCCCAAAACTGAAAAGAAAAGCAAAAAACGTTTTAAAATTGTTGCTAAATTAGGCTTCATATTTGATGCCTAGGAGTAGATTACTTTGTTATTGCAAATTGTTTCGACATGCAAGTTTAGTCAACAGGTGGCGCTAGGATCGATAATTTTAAATCTTAAAGGTTTTCAAAAGACTTGTGATTAGTTGAAATGAGAGTGGAGTGCAAAAGTGAATTAAAAAGAGGAATAGAAATGCAAAGGAAGTGTAGAAGATGCTAGAGAGAGATAACAAGATACAGATCAAAAGAGAAACAGGAAAAGAAGTCGTTGAGATATGAAACTAGAAAAAGGTAAAAATAAACATTTTATGAAAACTGAAAAATGGAAATGGAAAGCGTAGGCAAAAGAGGGGAGTATAAAGAGTTAGATAACGGAATTATCGGCAAGAGTGGGAAAGAGAGAAAGTTTGGTCAAGAATAATTGGAGGGCTCAGAACCAAAAGGATCTAAGTGACATTTTTTTTTTAAATTGAGTTATACTAACATTTGTATAGTGAAATATAGTGTTTTTTTGTTGGTAAAGAGATCCGAGTCATTTCGAATATTGTAGTGCCTTCAATTTCTCATACAATAAACACCCTACCCAGATTTTACATAGAATTTTCAAAAGGCAGTAAACTTTAGACTTGAATATCTCAAATCAATTTCGGAGTCCTTAGATTCATTTGGTTCTGAGCCCTTCAATTGTTAGATCGGAGTTTCTTCTATTTCATCACTGAACAGGTGTGCCTCAGTTGATGACAAAATGCAATCAGTTTCAACTTTCAATTTCAGATTTCGGTTCAACTATGTGAACAAGAATTTTGTACTCAACATAAACACCATTTCTCTTTAATGAACATTTCAAAATGTAAGAATTATATTAAACCATAGTCCACAACATTAAATGACCTAAACCAGTAAAACTCTGAATGCACAGCCAGCACTTCAGCTCCAATATTGTGAGCAGTGAGTCGAAAATGAACACATAAAGATAAACCAGAGAGCAATCAAATGCGAGCGATAGATATGTACATAACCATTGACCATAAACTCTTAATGTGATGAAATGTAAGCCAACTTCTTTTGGAGTAAATGTACGAGGGCACGAGTTTGCAAAGCCAAAGTTGAAAGTCGAATGTCGCATGCTAGTAAATGAGCTAAGAAAGCATGGGAATGCGATAGGTCGGCTATTAAAGTGAGGTCAGATGGGGGGCGACAAAGATTGTGTGCCATAAATGAAACGCATGAATAGTCAATAATTTAGTGAATAAATAAAAACAAAAGTGAATATCAACAGTTACATGGGTATATGTACATGAATAAATGAAATCAGAGCGGATATTAAACAAAAATGAAACAAAGAAAACAATAACAAAACTACCAAAGACAATACGCAGCATGAAAGACATCAGCGCATAATAAATAAATACACGAGTATAAATGCGTTGGACAATAAAATGGAGGAAAGAAGATAAGGAGAAATAAATAAAATAAAAAGAAAATAAGTACGAAAGGGATTGTAGTGTGTCCTGTACCCTTCACGAAAAAATATTATTACTGCAATTTTGCCAGTAGCTAAAATTCACCCACAAGAGCGGTTTGATAATTTTATAGATACCCTTAATATTTAATTTTGCTTCACTTTCTCCTCCTTATTTTTGTTCTGTTTTATATTTCCCATTTTTAATTTTTTTTTTTTTTTAATTTAATTTAATTTAATTTAATTTTATTTCATTTTATTTTATTTTATTTTATTTTATTTTATTTTATTTTATTTTATTTTATTTTATTTTATTTTATTTTATTTTATTTTATTTTATTTTATTTTATTTTATTTTATTTTATTTTATTTTATTTTATTTTATTTTATTTTATTTTTTTTTATTTTATTTTATTTTATTTTATTTTATTTCATTTCATTTCATTTTATTTTATTTTATTTTATTTTATTTTATTTTATTTTATTTTATTTTATTTTATTTTATTTTATTTTATTTTATTTTATTTTATTTATTTTATTTGATTTGATTTTATTTTATTTTATTTTATTTTATAATATTTTATTTTATTTTATTTTATTTTATTTTCAAGAATGGTATAGAAGGAAAAAAACCACCAATGCATCTGTACAACACTCGATAAGCAAGGACGCTCAGAACAGGCAAACATTGTAATATTTATTTATGTCTTTTCGATGACTTGATTTTGTAAATAATAAAGCAAGAGCAGGAGGTTGTGACTAGCACGGTTACTTAAATTTAATGCAGAAAGTTGGTCGCAATTCGGGGTTTCACTCTGAGGCTTTTGGAGAGGTGGTAGAAAACATAGTATAAGATGAAAAAATATATAGTTCCTGTATTTTCCCACTGGATGGCGATCAGCATACCTCACATTAAATCGCTTTTTCAAACAACCTTTAAATTTATTGTGTTGAAGTTCTTGGGAGTAAACTGAAAGGAAAAGGGGAAGGAGATAACTACATTTATTTCTCTAGGTCAATGGAAAAATGTCTAGAAAAATTTTTTTTTTTTTTATCAGCTCAAATACGATGTTGGCCTCAAAATAAATACAAACTCATAAAGTGTTGTTGGACAAGCATTTTTATGCGATTTAATATGATTAATGAAGTGTGTAAAGTGATAATAGAGAGCTGTAAGTATTTCTATGCCTGTGCCAGCTGTGGTTATTAGCAGGGAAGCAATAATGTTAATCCATTGTTCATACATACAAAATTTTAGTTGGAGTACTATTTCTACAGCTACTTTGCTTGTGACGAACTCGAGTAGGGAAGTATTTATTCTTCAGAGGGTAGAGTTATGCAGTGGATAGCAGCCCTTTCATTTCAAAAAGTTAAAAAATTTCTTAATTTTCCACGAAAACTCATCTTTGGTATGTTAATATACAACAAATTGTATTAGCAAGAGTACAAAAGAATGAGAGATCCTTAGCGCCCTACAACTTGCTATTGTAGTGATGTACTTATTAAAGCTCAAGGGCTCATTTCAAGCTGCAATGCATTAACACGTTTCGTAAAAATTCCATTTCAATTAGTCCGAAATGTTTCAACAGTTCAACGTAACATGCAATCCTTTTGTTTCAACTTCAACAATACCACTTGGGCAACAAATAAACCAAAAATACAACAATAAATAAATAAAAGAAAAAAAAACTCATTGTAGAATTTACGAGTTCAACTGCAGTGTTGCGAAAATGCGTACAGTATTTTGACAAGAGTATGCCAAAAAAATTAAGAAATGAAAAGGAAAATAAGAAGAAAAAAGTTGGAAACAAAAATGAAGCACTGAAACAAAGGACCAGCAGCAGAGTTGCCACTTAGTACAAAGTTGCATACATTTTTTAAATTGGAACATTTATCAACCATTTAAAAGGCACAAATTTCGAAATGGTAGGAAAATTGCAACGCGAACTCTGAAATGATGTCACATCATACGTATGATATCACATCATTAGGAAATGGAAGGAAAATCTGACTTTGAAGGAGTTTAACGAAGGAACGTGTTCATAAAAAAGTGTGCAAAGTGATATTACATCATTGGTATGATATCACATCATAGGTAAAAGATCACATCATCGGTATAAGATCACATCAGTACAGGCAAATGATTTTATAAGATTATATTGATTGCTTAGCGCATCAGATGTGATACGTCATGTCGTTCATTCGATGTTGTAATAGATGTGTATTTATGATATCACATCATAGGTATAAGATCACATCAGTACAGGCAACATCAAATGATTTTATAAGATTATATTGATTGCTTAGCGCAGCAGATGTGATTCGTCATGTCGTTCATTATAAGTTGTAATATGTATGATATCACATCATAGGTATAAGATCACATCATGGGTAAAAGATCACAGGCGACATCAAACTATTTGACAAGATTATATTGATTGCTCCGCGTATCAGCTATAAACCGTCATATCGTTCATTACTAGTTGTAATATGTATGATATCACATTTCTCAAGAAAAATCACATCATATCGACAAGGTGTTGTCACATCATATAGTGACATACCACGTGAGGTTTTTTGTGATATGAATTCTCAGCATGCCAACCAGATCTGAGAAGATGTGAATAAAATGTCATTCATAGCTCGATAAAATATCACGATATCTCAATTGTATCATATCGCATCATATCCTAAAATATCACATAGCACAAATTAAAATAACAAATAAATTATAAGCAAAAGTATTTAGTTCAATTTAGATTTTGGAACAAAAAAGAATGCACTCAATGGCAACCATGGTCATAAGTAGCTCAACAAGAGCGAAAGAGAAACAATTTGAACAAAATCTGAGGTCACTTAATGTAGCACAAAGTGCTGGCGCTGCAAATGAAGAAGAACAACAAGAAAATGTGTACTACAGGAATCAAAGAATCATGAATGCCTGCTGTGTGACATGCAGTGTGGATCCCTGACAAGCTTTGCACAAAACTCAAAACTCTTACGTAAATGCGTTGAAAGAACGGAACAATGCAACAAAGCGACGATGCAACACGCCATGAAAATGATATAAGAGCACTGCACAGCGGAAAGAAGAATAAGAAGAAGAAGAAGTGGTTGAGTAAAACAAAACAGAAACAAATAAAAAGAGCGAAAAGAAAAAAAAAAAAGAAAACAACACTAAACTTTTGGGCACTGGCGCTCTGTTTGCAAAACTGGACGCATGAAGTCACGCATGTGTTAAGCGAATTTTCGTTTTAAGGCGCACCCGTTGGTGCCACATGCAACATTGTGCCCATGTTTGTGTTGTTGTGTTGTCTTATGGAGTGGGAATTATATGGAATGATATGCAAATTGTTTGCAACAAGACGTTGTTGTTGCCTGTTGCCTGTTTCATGTCAATAGTCAAAGTTCTTGTAGCATTTATTTATGTATGATTTTGTTGCTGTGGTGCTGCTGGCTACCTGTGAGTGGTGGCGCAACGCATTGCAGGCGATATTTGTTTTTTTTTTTGGTTTTATCTGGAGGCACTCTTTTAAGAAATTGGAGTATACAAATCAATTGCAGTGGCGTTATGTGTCAACGAAATGTTGCATTGTTTAATAAGAGGTTTGGCAGAAGTGCGTCATGCGCTGGTGGATACTTGAGAGCTTTGAATTAATCCCATGTGGAGAGAGATTTGTGCGTTGCTGCTGGGTCAAATTCAGGCAACGATGCAGGGAGGCACGCCATTACCAACCTTCTTTTTCCTTACGGCAGGTGGAGTGCGACGGACAGACATGTACCACAAGAAAGTACCGGAGCGTGCCGGGTTCATATCCTCTAAAGGACTGTCACCTTTAATAAACCTCTGGAAATTTTGAGAGAAATATCAACCTTAACTGATACCCGCACTATGTTTCCATAAACTCACCGCTAACGTAACTCTGATCTTAACCGTAGCCATTAACGCAGCCTTGAACGCTGGTTTGAAAAGAAACTATTGTAGCTGCCTAGCTTTCTGTTGCCGTCTTGTTGCCCGCAGACGTAAGTCCAAGCCGTCGTAATGCAAGTGCAGCTTAAGCTGTGACCGCAGGCGTTTGTCATCGACGTAAATGTAACCGTGTCAGAAGGTATAATAATAAAATTTGTTATAAAGAAATTACAGTTAAAGTAATCCGGTAGTTTTTATAGTTACGGTTATGGCAATGGTAATGGTTATAGTTATGGTTACGACAATGGTAATAATCAAAGTTACGGTGACAATTTCAGTAATGGTAATGGTTACAGTTACGACTACGGTTAGTTATAGTTACTGCTACGGCTACGGTAATGGTTACAGTTACGGCAATGGTAATGGTCAAAGTTACGGTGACAATTTCAGTAATGGTAATGGTTACAGTTACGACTACGGTTAGTTATAGTTACTGCTACGGCTACGGTAATGGTTACAGTTACAGTCACGGCAATGGTAATAGTGACAATTGCGGTAATGGTAATAGTGACGGTTACGGCTAAAACCGTATTTGCTGCGGCGTTCACTCGTGCTTAATACCTCGGCCTTTTTCAAACGTTTCAATTTGATTTGAATTTTATTTATGTAGACAAAATTTATAAAACACTCTATTGGAAAACAGCTAACAAACTGATTATTTTTAATGGTTATATAAATTAAACAGATCTGCTTGGAAGTTGCAAAAACCACAGTCACAACTCGCACTAAACACACGTCACATACCTTCCTTCATGCGTTCAACAATTCATTTGTCACCTTTTTTCAGCACATATGCCACTACATTGTCGCCTGAAGACGCCAATATCATTAACACAATGAATTAATAGAAACAATGTTGCAGTCACAACAACAGTGTGAAAAATTCTTGTAATTGTTGTTACATTTTACAACATTTTTTTTCGTACTTTTAGCTCATCAACAATTCTCTCAGTCGATTAATTCCTGATTCCAGACAACAGAAAAAAACAAGTATCTACAGAAATAGGTGCTTACTAAGTATAGAGACACGAGCTGCAGGCGCACTTTCAATCTGTAATGGACACTTTGTCATCTTCATTCATTACACCTCTACTTAGTGCTTTGTGCTCTGAGATGGCACCATATACATACATATTCATGTCAACGTGTGGCATGCAACATTTATGCTTGAGTCACCTTCTGTGTAGGTTTTTATGTGAAAACGAGAGAACATATGTATGTAAAAGGGAGGTGCGTAGAGTGTGTTCTTTTAGGAAATAATATGGAAGTCGATTCTCATGGGTTCTATTGAGGGGCTATGTTGGAGTCGAGTTTATTAAAAACATTTTGGCGCTTTTTTAACTCCCACAAAAATCGTCCAAACTAAGCCATCACCTGCGCTCTCAATCTATCTCAAGTTCAAGAAAGCAACCTAAGAGCCACCGTGTATTTATGTGTGCTTAGCAAGGATGTGCGTATTTGTCATCGATTACATTGCATATTTTAAAATTTGTACGCCTTTGTAGAGCTACTGCGGAAGCTACAGTGAAAAGCTTGATAAACACAGCGATGCTCCAAGGCGACACATGTTTACATATGTACATATGTATATAGTATTTACTATGGGTGATACTTGATATCTGATAATTACTCACATTTATGTAATTTGTCTTTGAACGCTTAATGGCTCATTGGTTTGTGGTTACAACAACAATAACAACAACAAACTTTAATCGTCTAGTAAAATAATTGTTTTTGTACAAAATTTATATACTCATGTATGTATAATATTTTTTGTTTAGCCACGCCCTTCTTCACTCATAGTCTCGTGGTTAATCAATCTTTAATGTCTAAATGGCTCATTTAATTTGTCGGTCTTTTGGAGCACCTTTTTCCCATTCAATGTGGTTTAAGTTGTGTGTGTGTTTGACTTCTAGGTGGGCTCCCTTCCGTTGTCACTCATGATAATTGACTTTTAGAGAAATTACATATTCAATAGAATCTTCTTACCACAAACCTTTGGAAGAAAGCAATAATCGCATTAAAAAATAGCGGAAGACGATCCCTTTCGATAGTCATTGTGGTTGCAAATGAGTTTTACTAATTATTTCATGGGCAAGCTTTCATCGGTGTCGGTGACTTCTCCCTCTACTAGTTTCCACAACTTTGGTTCTCTAAGAGAGCGTTGGTCTCTATTTAGAAACGAATTTATTTAAAATCGAAATTAGAGTTATTCGAAACTATAGCACTTGCAATGCAGCGTTTTTGAGAGTACCTAGTCTTATGATTTGCATTAATTTCACATCATATGATTTGATGGCAACCTATGCTAACATCACATCACTTCTTTTCAAAAGCAATAATATGACCCAACTCAAATGAAATAGCTCAGTAATCGCATATGTTTTTTTTAAAATACATCACACTGCACGTGATTGCAAGATCTCATACAAATATCACAGAAATTTATATGAAATGACATCACATCGTCAATTGCAGCATAAAATACATCGCATCACGGAAATGTTTATTACATTTGCCTAAGCACATTACATCAATCAGCGTTTTATCAGTTTCATAACTCAAAAAAGTTAAGATTTGTGCCACTTATTTGTCAGTTTAATTAATTGCATACGATCACTGAGGTCGATATGACATCACTTCATTTTATTAGGAAGTAACGCTGACATTTTTTTCGGGATGACCGTTTCTTAGAACACTTCATACTGACTTAAATTACTTCATATTCAGTATTTATGTAGATCTTATATATGTAACAAGCTCATCACATCACATTAAGTGTGTATAAAACGACATCACATTATATTACATCACTTGTTAATACATCGCATCATCACTATCAAATTACATCACATGATATTACATCGCATAAAAATGTATAGTTTTTGTTGTCAATCACATCGCACCACTCAAGGTGATATCACTTCACTTTATACGTTGAAAAATATTGTGATATGTACCACTTTAGTTCATAGCAAAAAATCACCTACATTCATATGATATCACTTCCACCCATCTAAGGAATACTATAGCATGAATTCTACTTCAGTTGACAGTTTATTTACAAAAATACTAATTTATATTAAATATATATATAATAATAATAATAATGCCCAACGGATTACCCACCATATCCCGCCCGACCGGCGCGAGGGGCGCATCCGCATGACGCGCGGATTGTTCTCTCGTGCCGAGTCTTTGAAAGGCTTTGGTTTGTTAATCGTCGAGATCTAAAACTGCTCAGCTACAGAGAAAACCTCATCAGCTAAGTAAAAAAGATTACACAATTAATAAATAATTAGTTGACAACGAAAAGTTATTGTTAAGAATAAAGATAAGAATCAAAGGATATGAAAAAAAAATTTGTTGCTATGTATTTAGGATAGAAAGAATCGACTTTTTTATGCTGTATAGTGAGTCTGAGATATCGAACGTACCAGAATGAGAATTATAATCTTGACACAAACAACGAAAAGGCTCATTTAATTCAAAATTAGTCCGGCACTGCTTCAAGATAAGTGGTTTAAAATGTCTTGATATGCGAGAAGGTACATTGAAGTTCACTTCGCTATAGTTCTGATATCACAAACTGTATCAAAACAATTTAAATGAAGCGAAATCACATGAAATTATATCACATCGATTTAGTTGAAATATCACAAATCACATCACTATTTATACTAAATGATACGAGTAGTAGGGTGACTCAGTAAAAATATTTAAACCATGATAATCAGATGTTTTGCAGTCTGATCTTTGGACCAATAGGCCGAACGCTGGATTCAAATTGCAATACGGAAGGTAAAGAGTTTTGATGACTCATGATGAGAACTGATCTACTTAGTGAATTACTGGTGTTGGTATTATTAAGGGATTGTTGTTTGGTGAGTTTCACATTAGCAAATAAACCGTGGACAGTATCATCGAACCATCTGGAGTGTGTGAAACCTAAGGCCATATGCAGATTAAGGTCTACTTCCCAATATGAACCAACTTATTAGGTAGAAGGGGTCTCTAGTTCCCATATAATAATAATATTTACGAAAAAACGTCGCCTATTTTCCCAGCAAACGTTTCAAAAGTTTTCACAATCAGAAGCTTATGCAGCAAATTCAGACAACACTTAGTTCAGCGATCCAAAACAGCATATTCATAAAATGCACTTTTGAGATCACTCACTTCAAAGAAGTCGTATAAAATCTGCAAAGGAAATAAATTTAATCAAACCAACGCGATAAAAACTTTTTAACGAGACCGAGCAAAGACAAAGCGGAATGGGATGATACAAATGTGTAGGAAAAAAAAAAAAAAAAAAAAAAATACTTACACATTTAATGGTTGAAGAAGGCAAGATTACTGTGGTAAAATTAATGTCTGAAGGTAGAAGAGCAGACAGAGGAGGCGGAGATCGCATGCAATTAAGCGCACACATATGCATATATTGCCAATTAAATGCAGTTACCCAGTTTAAGAGCACATCAAAAAGTATTCATAGCCATTTTTTGCTGGTTTCTTTTTTTAATGTTTTCTTTGCAGTCGCATTTGTTTTTTATTTTGTTTTGTTTTTTTTGAATGCTTTTTTTTTACCTCATCAACGAAACACGCAAGATGCATGCAACATTCAGTCAAAGTTAAGGTTGATTACGCCAACTGAAGACAATTTAACAAGTTAGGGGGGACAAAGCTCATGGCCCCGCCTGCCTGAGTTGGCTGCATGCTTGACAAAAGACAACGACACACACACACCACGATTACCTACATAGATACTTGCATGACAAACATGCAAGGCATTCATGCCACCAACCGCTAAACGCCACATGTGGCAGACAATTCAAATTAAGTGGCAACCAAAGTATGCAGTTTTTTTTTGTATCAAATGTGGAGATGGGTAACCGACTAGAGTAGACAAATGGAAAAAATGCAACAAAAATTTCAATTCGATTTGAAAAGTAGCTTAAAAAAGATGTGAAAAAGTCGGGGATGCTATGCTATTAACACTGTGATGAAAGGCGTGGGGCTTTTTTGACCCATCTTTAATGTAACAATTTTTCATTAGCATTTGAAAATAATAGGAATATTTATTTTATGTTATGTTATGTTATGTTATGTTATGTTATGCTATGTTATGTTATGTTATGTTATGTTATGTTATGTTATGTTATGTTATGTTATGTTATGTTATGTTATGTAATGTAATGTTATGTTATGTTATGTTATGTTATGTTATGTTATGTTATGTTATGTTGTGTTATGTTATGTTATGTTATGTTATGTTATGTTATGTTATGTAATGTAATGTTATGTTGTTATGTTATGATATGTTATGTTATTTTATGTTGTGTTATGTTATGTTATGTTATGTTATGTTATGTTATGTTATGTTATGTTATGTTATGTTATGTTATGTTATGTTATGTTATGTTATGTTATGTTATGTTATGTTATGTTATGTTATGTTATGTTATGTTATGTTATGTTATGTTATGTTATGTTATGTTATGTTATGTTATGTTATGTTATGTTATGTTATGTTATGTTATGTTATGTTATGTTATGTTATGTTATGTTATGTTATGTTATGTTATGCTATGTTATGTTATGTCATGTTATGTTACGTGTTTGTCCCCTGTGGCATCGCTAGTACTCCTTCAAAGGTTAACGAAGCTCTTTCTTTTATTTACTCGTCTTTGGCCACAAAGTCACAGACAGTAAGGCGAGTAGTATTTGGCGAGCAATCACTATAAGCCAGCTAAACGACTCTTTTCAAATAAAAAACAAAACAAACAAAATGTATTATCATAACAATAATAATAAGGAAAAAATTAGCACTATTGCAACAATATTGAGGATGCGCTAATCTGTGCCTCTGTGAATATGCAAATAGCGTTCAAGTATTTAATTGTTGCTTCTACTGAATGCGGCCGCCACAACACCGCAACAACAACAATTTAATAAACACGTTCACACACTGCGATTTGTTTGCTCTTCTTCTTTGTCTTCTTTTTATTTTTGTATGGTGATTGTGTGGTTACTGAGAAGGAAGTAAAGCAAACAATTACAATGAAATTGTGAAAATTGCACGCTAAAATTTAATAAGAATCGAAAATGAGCATCAAAGTGAAGCGTTCAAAATGCGGAAAAAAGTGGATCCACACAGCAGTGCCAGACCTGTCTCAGCATACGGAAGGCGTCATTTGGCAGGAGGCGGTGGTGAAACCAATTGATTCGTGCGAAAATTGCCAATGGTGAATGGTAACGGTGGGACAATGTAGAGTGTGAATGGGATAGTGATAAAGGAAATGTGATAGATAAAGCTACGTTGGAGAAAGGGCAAAAAGAAATTGTATCAAATAGATTAATGGATGATGAGAACTTATTGAATCAATCGATATTATATCCAAGACTATAGTGAGATATTTCTTCTTAGTTTTTTTGGATTCCGGTTTTTTAAATAAAATTATAAAATAACACCGAAACTGATCATGTGATATTTTTAATTGGTGACGTGATCCTTCATGGGTGACATCCCTCAATTTTGCAGATGTGATATACTTTAGTTACTGATTAGTGTATTACTTTGATATTATATTTGGCTTAACCGACTTTCAAAACACATCTGATATTGATCATGCGATTTTTTAAGATGACCAGATCATGTGAATTGATTTTTAGTTAATGACAAGATCTCAAATTTGTTATAGATTCTAGGACTCAGTATCACCTGACCTTAATCATGCGAATTAAACAAATTTTCCGGGATTTTCATAGTATTACAATATTCATGAAGCATTCCTAAGGACTGACGAGTTCGTCGGAGAGAGAAATAGATTTAAAATATCTTACTACTTCCTAGTTCGGGCGGTGGCTGTTAGTAAAACAGAAATGTTTGCTAAAATCAAATTACGACAATAGAGGCAAATCTAACAATCTTAATCACTTCTACGAAATTCCACCATTAACCCCATACAACCCACTGTCAAATAAATAGTATAACGCGAAGATTAACGATAACGATGCACATACCGTGAACTCGAAACGTTCGAAGGGGAAAGGCAATTCAAGTCATCCAAAAATTATCAAGTGAATGGAAAAAATTCGTGACTCGTTTGGATGTGCATTGCTGGGGTCAACAAGAAAAACAAAAACAAAATTTCACACCCAAAAAAGAAAAAGGAAGTACAAAAAAAAAAAAACAATAACAAAGAAAGCAAACATCAACAACAATTTTAGACGCTCAAACAATTGCGCGAATTTGCGCAAAGATACTTTGTATCCATGCAGATACTTTTATATCTGCTTAACGCCAATCAAAGCGGCAGGCAGCAATAACAACAACAACTGCAATAGCAATTGTGGTTATTGTTTTTGTTGTCTGACAGCGCATTGTGAGATGGTGATGGCAGCAACAACAGCGGCGCTGACATTCAATTCGCAGAAATACTTTTATATGTAAAAAATTTTAAATAACCACAACGTCAACGATTATGCACAGTGGTACAAAAGAAACGAATAGTGGAAAAAAAAAATTTTAAGAAAATAATTATTTTTCTTACTTATCCTATTTTCCTTGCGCAATTGCGCAACATTTACCGAATGTTTCTGGTAGTTTTACCTGCGATTAAATGGATACCCTAATCTCTGGTTATATTTTGTCTGGTATTAGGCCGACTTAAGCGGAAGTCTAGGCAGTCTAACCTTCGGATGGGATATTTTATTAGCATCTAACGACAGCGAAGTTGTTGTCTTCGAGAAAGATTACACCCGTTTTGTTCACTCAAACGGTATGACTCTCACTCTCTCTCAAAGCTCATCCAATTTTCTATCTCCACTTCTGCTCCTTTTCCACTTTTCAGAACCTTATCCCTTTCTTCCATGGTTGACATCGACTAAACCTTTTAGATCAGCTGTTATTCGTCTGCTTGGTACTTCACTATCACTACTCCTATTCCTATTCCTATCCCTATTGCTATTCCTATTCCTTTTCCTACTCCTATTCCTATTTCTATTCTTATTCCTATTTCTATTCTTATTCCTATTATTATTCCTATTTCTATTCCTATTCCTACTCCTACTCCAATTCCTATTCGTATACCTAGTCCTATTCCTGTTCTCACTCCTATTCCTTTCCATATTCCTTTTGTTATTCTTATTCATATTCCAATTTCTATTCCTATTCTTATTCCTATTCCTATTGATATTCCTATTCCTACTCCTATTCCTATTCTTTTCCTATTCCTATTCCTATTCCTATTTCTATTCCTATTAATATTCCTATTCCTATTCTACTCCTATTCTTTCTTCCATTCCTATTCCTATTCCTATTCCCATTCATATTCCTATTCCTATTCATATTCCTATTCCTATTCCAATTCCTATTCCTATTCCTACTCCTTTTCCTACTCCTATTCCTATTCATATTCCTATTCCTACTCCTATTCCTATTCTTAGTCCTATTATTATTCCTATTTCTATTCCTATTCCTACTCCTACTCCAATTCCTATTCGTATACCTAGTCCTATTCCTGTTCTCACTCCTATTCCTTTCCATATTCCTTTTGCTATTCTTATTCATATTCCAATTTCTATTCCTATTCTTATTCCTATTCCTATTGATATTCCTATTCCTACTCCTATTCCTATTCTTTTCCTATTCCTATTCCTATTCCTATTTCTATTCCTATTAATATTCCTATTCCTATTCTACTCCTATTCTTTCTTCCATTCCTATTCCTATTCCTATTCCCATTCATATTCCTATTCCTATTCATATTCCTATTCCTATTCCAATTCCTATTCCTATTCCTACTCCTTTTCCTACTCCTATTCCTATTCATATTCCTATTCCTACTCCTATTCCTATTCTTAGTCCTATTATTATTCTTATTTCTATTACTATTCCTTTTCCTATTCCTATTCCTACTCCTATTCCTATTCTTATTCCTATTATTATTCCTATTTCTATTCCTATTCCTTTTCCTATTCCTACTCCTACTCCTATTCCTATTCCTATTCCTACTCCTATTCCTATTCCTATTCTTATTCCTATTTCTATTCCTATTCCTTTTCCTATTCCTACTCCTACTCCTATTCCTATTCCTATTCCTACTCCTATTCCTATTCTTATTCCTATTATTATTCCTATTTCTATTCCTATTCCTACTCCTACTCCTATTCCTATTCTTATTCCTATTATTATTCCTATTTCTATTCCTATTCCTACTCCTACTCCTATTCCTATTCTTATTCCTATTATTATTCCTATTTCTATTCCTATTCCTACTCCTACTCCTATTCCTATTCTTATTCCTATTCCTATTCCTATTTCTATTCCTATTAATATTCCTATTCCTATTCTACTCCTATTCTTTCTTCCATTCCTATTCCTATTCCTATTCCCATTCATATTCCTATTCCTATTCATATTCCTATTCCTATTCCAATTCCTATTCCTATTCCTACTCCTTTTCCTACTCCTATTCCTATTCATATTCCTATTCCTACTCCTATTCCTATTCTTAGTCCTATTATTATTCCTATTTCTATTCCTATTCCTACTCCTACTCCAATTCCTATTCGTATACCTAGTCCTATTCCTGTTCTCACTCCTATTCCTTTCCATATTCCTTTTGCTATTCTTATTCATATTCCAATTTCTATTCCTATTCTTATTCCTATTCCTATTGATATTCCTATTCCTACTCCTATTCCTATTCTTTTCCTATTCCTATTCCTATTCCTATTTCTATTCCTATTAATATTCCTATTCCTATTCTACTCCTATTCTTTCTTCCATTCCTATTCCTATTCCTATTCCCATTCATATTCCTATTCCTATTCATATTCCTATTCCTATTCCAATTCCTATTCCTATTCCTACTCCTTTTCCTACTCCTATTCCTATTCATATTCCTATTCCTACTCCTATTCCTATTCTTAGTCCTATTATTATTCTTATTTCTATTACTACTCCTATTCCTATTCCTATTCCTACTCCTATTCCTATTCTTATTCCTATTATTATTCCTATTTCTATTCCTATTCCTTTTCCTATTCCTACTCCTACTCCTATTCCTATTCCTATTCCTACTCCTATTCCTATTCCTATTCTTATTCCTATTTCTATTCCTATTCCTTTTCCTATTCCTACTCCTACTCCTATTCCTATTCCTATTCCTACTCCTATTCCTATTCTTATTCCTATTATTATTCCTATTTCTATTCCTATTCCTACTCCTACTCCTATTCCTATTCTTATTCCTATTATTATTCCTATTTCTATTCCTATTCCTTTTCCTATTCCTACTCCTACTCCTTTTCCTACTCCTATTCCTACTCCTATTCCTATCCATATTCCTATTCCTACTCCTATTCCTATTCTTAGTCCTTTTCATATTCCTATTTCTATTCCTATTCCTATTCCTATTCCTATTCCTATTCCTATTCCTATTCCTATTCCTATTCCTATTCCTACTCCTATTCCTATTCCTATTCTTATTCCTATTCCTATTCCTTTTCCTATTCCTACTCCTACTCCTATTCCTATTCCTATTCCTACTCCTATTCCTATTCCTATTCTTATTCCTATTTCTATTCCTATTCCTTTTCCTTTTCCTATTCCTACTCCTACTCCTATTCCTATTCCTATTCCTACTCCTATTCCTATTCTTATTCCTATTATTATTCCTATTTCTATTCCTATTCCTACTCCTACTCCTATTCCTATTCTTATTCATATTATTATTCCTATTTCTATTCCTATTCCTTTTCCTATTCCTACTCCTACTCCTTTTCCTACTCCTATTCCTACTCCTATTCCTATCCATATTCCTATTCCTACTCCTATTCCTATTCTTAGTCCTTTTCATATTCCTATTCCTATTCCCATTCCTATTCCTATTCCTATTCCTATTCCCATTCCTATTCTTTTTCCTAGTCCTATTCCTACTATTACTCTGATTCCTCTCCTTCCACCTTTCCCTTTCTCTTCTCTCTGAAAAAACCCCTTTAACAACTCAATTAAGGCGTTCTCCATCCATATTCGGTAATACTGATTTGTTGAATGAATTTCTGGGTAAATTTTCGCTCTTTGAAACCACTGTGCAACGTTGCGATGCTCTTCCGTAATTTGTTTTATTTGGAATGTCTGCATTTGAGTGGAGTTGAGTCAAAACTGTCAGGCTATGAAAATAAACTAACGTTGTGAAATATTCACGTTGACACAAAAGTGAGCTCAAAATGGGGGTAAAGAGGGCCCAGATACAGAGAAAGGGGGCCACAGAATAAAAGATAAAACGCACGGATGGACATCGCATGCACACCCAACAGATTCATTGGTGACAATTGCATTTTGCAGAATATTTCGAATTTATTTTTACAGCAAAGCAATTTAAACTTCATCAAAAATGTCAAGCAAAAAGCATGCGCAAAAAGAAAAAAATTTAAACAAATAAATAAAAATCATTAAATCAACAAATATTTCCGGTTTTCCACAAAAAACCAGCGCAAACGCAAACTTAAATTTAGTAAATTTCAATCAAATTTTTTTTGTGTTTTTTTTCGAAGCCATTTTTTCAACATTTGTTGGTCAACCTGTCGCATATATTTTTGTTGTTGTGTTGCTATTTCCTGTTGCACCGCAGCCTCTGGCAACATTTTTGTGTAATAAAAATGATTAATGTGTCACATTCTAATGTTGTGTGTGTTCGTGTGTGCGCACATTGTTTTGATTTTGGTGTCTTATTTTTACCCCCACCCCCTCTCCCCCAGTTAGTTTGTTTGTTGTCATCGTTCATGTTGTCCAAACATTAAAGTGCTTGAGGTTCGGTGTCACCAAAACATGTAGGTATCTACTTGTTGTATTACCAAAGTCTGCCTGTGGGAATATCTATGGTTATTTGAAGTGCGCGAAGTCGGCGTGGAAGCCTAAAACATGTCCATATAATCGTAATATTTTTCACATAAATCATTGTGCTCCATGATTTATATTTGGTTTGTAATGAAAGCGGAAGAAATATTGCAGAATTTGGGGTCGGTAAATGTGATTACTTTGATAGCTGCCACCGTAACTAAATTGGTAGGGTGGTAAGTTCACTGAGCAAAGTTGATTGGGAACTTTATGCCAACTGCAGGCATCTAATGTCATAAGTTTTGAAGACTTAGAGAAGCAAGCGAATGGTTTTAGGTACTTTGGAATATCTAAGCCTACGTTTCTAATTTATTGAAGGTTCTGAAAACTTTTCCTCGAGAGAGATTAAACTAGTCTCGTATCATTTCAGCGGCTGTAGGATTTCCGCTAGATCTTTGACTATGGAAACTGAAAAAAGAGTCTGGAGAATTAGGAATCTATCCTCTGAAAAAATCCAGACAGCACTTCACTCAAGCTGCGGATGCCACTTCCTAACTTCTCTACTTAAGGGAAGCTAAATGCTTTTAAGTAAATTCCAAGAGACCTTTTCTATTAATAGTTTCTAAGGAAGCGTCCACTGAAATTTTCGAAAATGGGCTTTTAAATAATTCTTGGATGTTAGATTTCAGAGCCCACACGCATACTATATAGTGACTCGTAGAGCGTTTAATAATGTTGGCCAATTGTCACCTCTTTCGTGGAAGGTTTGGCCCTATAATCCTACTAAGAGGCTTGTTAGCAGTGATTCGTACTCCAACTAACCAGCATCTAGACATTTTCTACCAAAACTGATGATGGGTAGCACTCGACTGTAGGCACTCGCTCACTGCAGGCAAATCTGGTCCTACATCTATAAGAAACTGACCGAGTCCATATTCAGTCTTAGACGCCATCCCTACGCCCCATGATTGGGGTGCTCACAGGGCACTGGGAACACATGCCAAACGTATGGGGGTTCCTTCAAAATACTTCTGTCTCAGCTGCAGGGAAGAGGAAGAGATAGACAATGTTGAGCATTTTATGCCCACTCTAGCCAAGACCCGGCTGAAGTGCCTAGGGGTGTTCCAATTTACTAGCTGAGCTAAGCTCCGTCGAAACCAGACACATTCTGGTCTTTATCAAGCGGACAGGGTGGCTTAATCTCATGAGTGTATAAGGGAAGTAGTGATTAAATACCTCAGTGGTATCACAATGGTGCATCCGGCCTAAGTGCGCATCTCTGTAAGGCAGGGAGGCAGCCACCATAACCTAACCTAACCTAACTTAACCTAGTGGGTTCTTAAATAAATTAAAGTAGGTTTGTTCTATGACTCTTAATCGCTTTGGGACCCGAGTGAATTTCTGAAAGATCTTTGTCCAGGTAGGACATTATTTTTTAATCCAATAACTATAGCATTCAGATTGTTCCGATAAACAAGTTTTGGGGTAGAACTCTTACGATTAATAAGAATCGGAGAACTGAAATCGTTGCTCGGTTATTGCTAGGCATCATTGGTTTAAAACTTGAGACCCTTTGATCACACGAAAACAGGACTAGTTTCAATTTTCAAACAAATTTGATTTGGTCATACATATATTTAGTCAGACAAAATTTAAATATAAGCTAATAATTTATTATCTCTGAAAAATTTTGTTTCATACTAAGTCCCTGAGCTCCTGTTGTACCATTTAAATATGCGCAGCAAGCTATAATTAATTCATTGAAATTTATTACACAATCAAACGTTTAAAACAAATAAACATCAATCAGCTTGACGATAGATATTTTTCACCATTATCTACCGCTAATTGCATCATTTTGTTGTACTTAGCAATTCATCCTCACAACAACACTTTTAAAAAGCAATTTTGCGGGTAAGCAACCCTAAAAAAAATCTTTCTTCATATAATAAACACATTTTATGGCCATAAAAGAAGGAATTAAATAGCACACACACAAACACACCAATTCACACACACATTCACAGCTCAAAGAGCCAATGTTTGGGGCAAGCGGTACAGTCATTCGTAGATTTACCTTTTCGCAGCTTCAATACAAATTTAACATTTGGCATGCGCCGGTAATGCTCATTCACCGTTAATAAATTCCAATGCTGCCACAAAAGTAACCAATAAATCCTGGCTGAACGTTTTACCGTTAGGCCAACACACACACACACACATACAAATGCAAGCAACAAATTTCATTTCCAAAAATCTTATTTTCGTATTTGTTTGTGTGTTTGCAGCCATTTTTATTTGTATTTGTCATATAAAAAATTCATTTGATGCTCACTAGCAAGTCGAAGCGGGAGGGGGCGAAAAGTTTAAGCTCACACATTTTGGACGAATTGCAAGCCATATCCGGAACTAAAATTTATTTGTGCAAACAAACGCTGGTTAAACACACAAACGCATATGTACAAATGGTCAGTTTTGAAACAAAAGAAACAAATAAGTAAAACAGACTACATTCAATGCATAATATATGTTTGTATAAGGTATGAAAAATTTTTTAGATTTTTAAAATTCCTGCATTTTCGAGGCATTCCGGGACTTAGCCCATATAGAAGCTAATTTCCCACCCCTTTATGTAATTTAGGAACTATTTTTGGGGATTTTGCGCAACGAATTAGGCATGTTTTTCGAAACTTTTGAGGTTAATTGTTTTTGAATACATATTTGGACTTTCGGTATTTTTTCTTGGGACCATCAAGAAATTGTCTCAAAATTATTTCGAAAACAGTTTCAAGAATAGTTTCTTAGAACAGCTAATAAATGATCCTGAAAAGATGACGAAAAAGCCCCGAAAAAGTCCAAAAACCAATTTCAAATGATCCTAAATACATATCACAATAATTGTCTAGACCAAAAAAAAAACAGAAATTTTCCCGAAAATAGTTTTGAAACGATCAGGAAAAAGTCCCAAAAGGAAATCACAAGATGGCGACGGTACCAAAAAAGTAACGAAATAATTCCATGTTTCAATGATTCTTGCAAAACCATTAAATGGTCGCCTTAACGAATTCCGAAATAATCAAAAATAGTCCCGCAAAATTCCCGAAATTATTCCAAAATGGTTCCGATTATACGGAAAAAGTCTAGAAATGATTCCCAGAACAATTCTTAAAATTCCCCAAAACCGATTTGGAAATTACCAAAAAATTTCAACGATAGTACCAAATATCAATCACAGCACGATCATGTTACTGAGAAGGTACGAAAAAATCCAGAAAAAAGGTCCCATTTATCCTAACAAAAACTCTAAATGCCAATTCAAACTAATCCAAAAACAATCCCGAAATTATTCCGATTTTACGAAAAAAGTCCATAAATGTCCCTAAAAAGACTCCCAAAAACATTTTCGAAATTATTCCGAAAGGCTCCGGAAATGGTTCAGAAAAAAATAGCGAAATTAGTACTGTAAACCATTTCGATATGATCCCAACCCTTGTTTTGCTTCCTAAAATTCTGTATTGCCTAAGTTCTATTAAACTATCCTGATAAATTTGTTTTATTTCTGTGGCATATCGATCTACTCCAACTTGTTAAGACGGTATAAAAAATAGAACACCGATTTAAAAAACCGAACCCTATCTGAAAGGATATTCAATACATATTCATCTGGTGCTTGTAATTATTGTAGAGAAAGATTTTTGGAAAAATCGTATTTAGTAACATAATGATCTCTTTCTTACCATCTGTTCCGTGATACCTAAAAATTGTGCAGGATTCCGGGATTTTCATCGCTAGTTTTGTTGTAACAAAAGCTACAAAAGGTTAAAACAAAAGACATAACTACAAATTTATCTACCACTACAAGTCCATTAAATAAATTATTTATGCGCACATTGTGCACTGGGAAATAGACTCGGAAATGGACATGAACACATATACATAGACAAATATGTGAATTTACCTGTGCTAATATGAGAGTGTATGTGCGATTGTACTTTTTTATATGTAAAAAAAAAGAAATACCAAAATTGTGATACCAAATAATATGTAGGCGATTAATAAGTGTTGCCAAGTTTGGCGAAAATAATGATTATTAGTGATGCCAAAGTAAGGGTTCACAGCAAGGCCAATCATTTCATTATTGAAAAGTTTTAGATTTCTGAAAGCAACAGATTTGACAAATTCACTAGGCAAATTCTAACTAGACCTCTTCAATCTTTATTGGAATTAAAAATCATTTATATTAATTGATTAACTATCAGGGTTGTAAAAGAATGCATTCATATGCGAACGCAATCAGTTGAAGTCTGATGCACTCATTGACTCGCTTTTTGACTAAAGAATGAACAAATGAAGTCTGAAATCGTTTTGAAGTCACGACTTTGAAGTCATTTAGAGAAGTCACTTACTTCTTCATTCATTTTTTGAGTGAAGTCACTAACTATTTGCAACAAAAATAGTTAACGATCATGTCTCGTATGGCATTGGTAAATTGACTTCAAATGACTCCATATGACTCGAAATGACTTCAATTGACTTCAGTGAAACTTTTTATTCAATGAATGCAATACATGAATAACCAAACAATTAATGAAAAAAGAATTCGAAGTCGCATAATGTAGTCTGAATGGCGACTTCATTTTTTAAGTCCCAGTCAAAGAATTCAAAAAATGGCTGCAAGCATTTTGCGATAAATCAAATTAATAATTATTCGCAAAAGAATGCATTCTTTTACATCTCCGTTAATCATGATAATCGAACATAATTAATCGATTATGACTTAATTTTGTGTTTGCTTAGTGAGGATTAATGAGGATTTATTTCGTTTTCAAATTTAATCCTTGGGTTAGCCAAATTAATCAAGATTTCAATTTGATTAAAATATTGATTAATTGAGATTTATGAGAAAAAAAGATGTCCAATATGACCTTTATTAAAGCTCATATGATGTATGGAAATTGTAAATTTTTTTAATTTTAATTAATATTGAAATATTTAAAATTTGTTATTAATACTTGTTAATCACAATTAATCAAAAATGTTAATCAAATTGAAATTTTGATCAATATAATAATCCTAGGATTAAATTTTAAAACGAAATAAATAATTATTAATAGTTTTTAATCGAACACAAAATTTAATCCTAATCGATTAATTATTCTAAAAGTGTTCGATTATCATAATTAATCAATTACTACAAAAATAACAAAAAGTTTAATTTGATTATCAATGATTAAGATTAATAATCATTATTTAACATATCTGGATCAGGATCTTTTAGCAGACATTTAATTCTCCCTATGTATTTTTAATAATATTTTTTGAATTCTCCTCACTCTGGCAACTCTATCAAAATGGCAAAACTGCTAACAATGCATTGTTTGCTAAACTATTTGTCTACAAATGTTATGCGATACTGCAACAGCTATTCATGCATTGTATGCTACTGTTTTCAAATAGATTTTTCACGCTCTTTGGCCATATTGATTGTACACAAACACATAAACACAAAAGTACACATACACCAAAAAAAAACCAAAAATTATTGTTAACTCCACTTCACCTTTTGTAAACAAAACATTCACACGCGAACTAAACTTTTTGAATGGCATGCAAGTTCGTCTAGTTGTACGTGTGTGTGTGTGTGTGTGTGTGTGTGTACATCAGTGTATGTGGAGACTGCTCTTTGCACTCATCCTTTATAGAATATTAAATGTAAACGCATTCGAATTAAATATTTATAACAAAATGTCTGTATTTGTATTTGCAGTCAAAGGTAAAGCTGAACACTAAGCTCACTAGGAGTCAAACAAATATTGCCAAATAAAACGCATATAGAGAACAAAGAAATGAGCAAACACAAAAAAAAGTTAGGTTAGAAAACTGAGGTGGGGTATAGAATCTAATAATGGGGGATCAAGTGATTAAGTGAACTGAAAATACGTTTTAGATCAATATTAAAGAAGTCTACCCTACCTAAAATAATTTCGCGCCTGGGGCCCAAGTAATTTTTCTGTTTGATTCTGCAGTTCTAGAGCTTTTTCAATGACGCCAATTCGATTTGAAATCTCAAATTCCTCGAAGTAGGAACTTACCTAATTATTGACACAAATAAATTTTTATCTCGGGCTTCATATATAGAGTTTGTTTGGTTGTTGTGTTTTCCGACAGGGTGGATATTAGATTCATATATAGAGGGTAGTAATGGAGATCCGCTGTGGTAGTTTTATGTGATCGTTTTAAATTTGGGTGGTAGTGGAGCTCAAGTCGCCGACTAAGTGGAAGCTCATGCCATTTTAGAAAATTTTGGACAATATTAAAATTTGCTGGAAGAACGTCTTATTATTCTTCTTCAAACCGCACATCATTTTTCTTGTTTCGCCCTTACCCACAATTCGATACAAAAATACCCTAACTGATAACATTGAGATGGCACGTTTTTGAGAATTATTCTCAGAAAGAGCATTTTTCAAAGCAAGTCTGAGAAAGAAAGCCTTTGAAAATTATTTTTAAAAACCTAGCGTGATCTTGAAAATAGCAATCGATATGTTGGAGTGGGTTTACTAAGTTATCGCTTTCTCACTAAAGTTAATAGCTAGATACTCGATTGCCTCCCGAATGATGCTTTTCCGTAAGCATTCAAATGTGGTGAGCTGCTTAGACTAAGATCTTAGATTGAAAAGATCTCGATAGCCAGGTCAAGCTGAAGCAATAAACGTATTTAGGCCGAGAGACGGAGACAGAGAGAGACAGCAATAGACCTCACCAGTCAATTCATTGGTTCTAAAAAGCGATGCTCGAGATCTGAGGGTACAGGATATTTTCATGAGTCTGAAGACCCTCTTTCCATGCCCGTCTCTCTAATGCCTACGCTATGCTAGAAATACACATACTTTATTTACCAAATTTATATAACATTAGAGAGAAAGTGTAGATGAATAATAAAGTACAAATGAATTCCATTGTATAACGTGGGTTGGGGTCAAAAATGGAGGCAGTGAATTTTGTCAATAAAATTTTTTTTGTTGGCAATTTTTATTATATTAGCTACATACCTAGACATTGATGTGGGTTTTTTGTTGTTGCATTTTTTAACGATCTACCAACCCAAATGCATGAGTTTGTGTATTTGTATCTCAAAGGTAATTCAGGTATATCGTATGTTTGGCTGCTTGCTTTCCTTGCATACCTTTTCCTTTTCCAATTTTTGCCAAACTGAATACTCGTCTCAATGGCTGACTCTGCGCTCTAAGGTATTCTTTTATTGTTGCTGTTTTCGTTTTTGGTTTCTTTATTTATTTATCTATCCCTATAGCGTATGAGCTTGTTGGCGACGTGTCCATGACATTTGACTGATTGTGAGCTCAAGTGCTGTCGGCATGTCGGAAATTTGCATCAGACATGACATTGTTCTACTGCGAACTCTCACGAGTATGCAAAAAGACAATTGCATTTGTGAAATATTGAAATAACTTCTATTTTTTTCAAAGAAATCGTAATTTAAGCGCAAGCTAATTTTGCTTTTTCCGCACCAACAAATTTATGTACTAACTTGAGAAAATTAGCTAGGTGTTTATAATGTTCCGAGTTTACAATTTTTGAGAGCAATTTTTGTGTATTGGTGAGCGTTTTCGCTTCATAGAAAGTATTGCCAATTCCAGTAATTAATCATAATTTCCACGAATGTTCTACATAAAAAAGCTCATACGATTGTTTCATATTTTTGGTCTGGTACAAACCTGGAAAGAAAAAAAGATTCGGTGCTGAAAAGAAAGCCATAAGCAAAATTGGAATATTTATTCATGAATTAAGCCTTGACGAAAGAGAAACCCAAACAAAGTTCGGGATATAATAGCAGCTGGAAATTAAAACTGAAATCGGAACAAAAATGAAATGCAATATAACCTGACCAAAAACGGAAGGGAACCCGGAAGCTCAACCTAAATAGGAATAAAATATGTTTCGAGACCTAAACTGAGACCGTAAAGAAAACTATGAAGGCACTGAAAATTTAATCGGAAGTCGAAGAGGAACTGAAATAAAAATGAACCTGAGACCAAAACTCAAACGAAATCGGAACCAAATAGCGTTGGAGACCGAAAATGTCTCCAAACTGAAAGGCTCTATCAAATCTGTCACCCAAACTGTCGGAATGAAATCTACCGTGAAACAGGAACTCGTAGATTCGGTACAGAACCCATACAAAATTGTAATCAAATTAAAAGTCGTAACAAAAACAAAAGCAGAAATGAAAATCGAAACTTGATGAAACCTTGGACTGGGAAGAAAAGGAAATAGTAAACTAAACCAAAAGAGGAAATTGGGAATGATAATGATACCGGATCCAAGACCCAAGACGAAACAAAAGTAGAACTGAAAATAGAAGGTAATGCAACCAATATCCAAATTAGATACCTAACCGAGCAGAACGAAATCTGGAAACGAAACTAGAACGGAATGAAACCTAATACCAAAACAAAAGTCGTATGCAGAGGAAACTCAAACCGAAATCGAAACAAAAGTAGAAAAGAAGGCGGAACGAAGTAAGAACCATAACTAATTTTGCTAAAGGGCCAAGAAATATTTGGCACAAAATCGAAATTCAATGGAGGAATTGGTACAAGAACAGATGCACACTGTTATAGAGCCTAACTGTCTCGGAAGATATCTGTTTGACTCCTTCGAACGGTCGGGTTAAAAATTTAAACCAAGATTTGATCATTTAAAAACAAATGGAACAGTAAGTTTGATTCGACTGTAAATGAAAGCGGAAATCAATTGGAAACGAAACTGAATTTGAAACAGGAACTTTATTTGAAGTTGCAACAGGGTGCTTAATGTGATGCTACAACCGAAATAGAATTTTAAACAGAACAGGTGGTATCGAAATTGAAAGCGAAACTATGAGGTCTGTCTGCTATTTCGACGAAACTGTCAACGGGTGAAATTGTAATCGGAAATTCGATAAAGACAGAACTCTGTAAACAGAAGCGCAAAGAAAATGGCGGCAAAAAAGCGGGAACGAAAACTTAATAGGAACCGAAGCTGAAACAGAATATTTAATTTGGAGAAAAATTACAAAAAAATAAAAAAAAAAATCACTCTTAGTAATAGAATACGGGTTGAATAGCTTCTTTGTAGCTGGAAATAATAACTTAAAAAAATATAATATTCGTAATTAGCATACAACAAGAAGGTTTTAGTAAAAATGGCTTCACTATAAAGTAGGGATGGTACAAAAGTGAGTTTAACAGAGCCGAAATTTTATTTTTCACTCATCTGGGAATTGTAATGAGATATTGAATTTGACAATTAAACATATCTCTTTCTGGTGATCCGATTCCGTTATAACTCTGCTTCCACACAGTCGGAAAAGTAATCGAAACCAAAAGTTCCAGTCATTCAGTTGGAGTTTCGGATTCGGTATCGCAACTTTACATCATCCCTAAAAATAAGGGGTTTTTAGATATGATTAATATACCACTAAATTGTAAAGCTTTATTTATGCAACAGTCTTTTGTTTTATAAAAAAAAAAAAAAAATAAAAAATAAAAAAGGCAAAAATGCTTTCGTAAATTATTTTCCCAACAAAAATAATGCCATTAAACACAAACAATAAAGTCGTATTACATTATTTCATCCTTGTAAAAAGTGAGCTAATTAATCACGAAAGTACCCTCATCAACCATAATACCGTACTTGAATTAGAAAACTAAATTTTACATTAACAGCAACAAAAAAAAAAAATTGTCAAAATTCCGTCACTCACCTGTGCAACCAACGTGCGCTGTCAAAATTAAGCTACCAGCTACCCCGCTGTGACACTCGAACAAAGGACACACAGCTGACAATCGATAGCATTAAAGATTCATTTTTCAATTTTCGAATAACGTGAAACAAAAGCGAACCCTTTTTTTGTTATTGTTGCTATCCTTTTTTGTTTTTTTATTGTCATTGCTTGCTTTGTCTTATTTGGTTTCTTTGTTTCAAAAAAAAAACCTGATGAAATTTCACAGTTACAATAGTGATGATTTTGCCTTTGTATGCGCTACACGCAGCGTGAGTACGTGAGTATGAAAGAGAGAGCCACTCAAACACAAACGAGCATTGTAGAGAGATGGCTTGTTAGATTGCTTACGCAAGTCAAATGTCAAAAGGAAACTGTCAAAAGTGAACACTTTGAAAGTGAAACCTAAATTCAAATGCAATGACAAACAAATACTAATACATAAACACACTTACACACACACACACACAAAGGCTTATACAAAATAGTTGAGCAAAAAGTGACTTATTGTTTATCTACTAAGCGGTGTGAACAGGCTCAACTTCGCATTTCAAATGCGCAACGCGCGTAAAAAGAAATTAATCAAAAGTGGCCGTAGTGAAGACTTTTCAGGATTTCATTAGCCATAAAAAGTTGTGTTGTTGCTGTCAGTTTTTGAGTGGAACATTGTTTGGTTGTTTGCCAGCGTTACTGCTCATCTCCAAGTTTGACGACTGCTTAGCGCTGGATGACAAGGGATATTGGCTATCAAAGAAGGTATGCTAATGCGACTGAACTCGGGCGGTCTTTCCTTTGTTTTTTTTTTTTTTTGATTGCAAAAGCTGAGAATTCAAAGTGAGTAAGGAATTGAGTCATCTGTGAAGCATCAGGTTTAGTGTTCTAGTGCAATTCTGATAAGATCACATGTGATGTTTAGGTATCACATGACATCTGAATGATATCGCATAAACCAAACAGCATTTTGCTGAGTTCTATTAATGTAACGTTTATTAAAAAAAAAGCTACCAGGGGTTTGTCATAAGCAGTAAAGGGGGCGGGACACCTGCTAAACAAATTGGATTCTTTAAAATAAATCTCCAAGAACAACTTGGAAAATTTAACAAAGTTCAACAGTCAACCAAAATTTCAACTTTGGACTGAGTAGACACCTGAGATCATATAAGTCTCTAATCATATCTCTCTTTGCTGTTCTCCAAATCACTGACAGTGGTCGAGAGAAAATCAGATGACCCTTAAACTAACCGAGAAAAAAGTGAGGACGATTTATAGTCATTGCCTTGATGCCATCGCAGAGTATCGAAAAATATGTAACTATGAGCTGGACGAGCTTTACCCATTTGTGACTAAAGTTCAGCGAGTTGAAGCCCAAAGTTAGCGTGAGTTGGGTCGTGTTGTGCGAATGGAAAATGAATTCCTAGCTCAAATCAAAAGGTTCTTCAATCGACACTTGAATTCGACAGAGGAAGAGGGAGACCTTCTCTACAGAGTTGGAAATACATGTGGATTATGAATTGATATGATGATTCCTGGATATTTCACATTGGCGGCAATTATTGACGAAAAGGGATGGCGGGCGTGCTTTGATGAGCAAAGGTCCTATCCTGTGCTTTTATTAGAACCCTTCTCAGGCGCAGCGATGCGAGCCTCAGTGCCTGCATGAAAGCCGCTAGAAACTCTAACAACTAAGCCTTGATGTCTTTGGACTGCTTTCCTTACCTCTCTGCCCAGCTCAACGGCTATTAAAGCGTTTGCTACAAATTCATAAAGCATTCAAAGCTTTCGTTAAAGTATCTTCCAATACCAAAAACATTAAATCGTGCCTTTAAAACTTTTCGATGTCGGCACAAAACGTTTTATGGCAGACAGTAGTGAGGGGTTTGCATTGCAATGATATGACGGCGAGACCATGACAGTGATTTCATTATGGCACTAACACATTTATACACGCATATTTATGATCATAAATATATACTCGAGAAGTGGAGAATGCAAAACATAATAAAGAAGAGGCGCCTCATGCAGCACACAATCACTACACCAAGCGAGTTAACAAGCCACCAAAACCCGCAGCTTGTCTACTTTTGTAATCACAACAAACATATGTAGTACCTACTTATTATATGATTTATTTTCATATTTTTTCACATAAATTTTTTTTACCACATACTTACTGGTAATAACATAAAAATTTGATTGAATATTTGCGTTCACTTTTGTTTTTGTTTTTATGGCCAGTTAAATGTAGTGCGCAACTGCAACGGGTGCGAGTGTGAGTACGAGTACTTTAAGCAAGCATCGTGAGTGCTTTGATGGTAAGTTTACCACCGACACTACTCATTAAAATTCATAACAAATACATATAGATATGCGTATGTATGTGTGATAAGCATTCGACCACGAAATGGTGAGTAAAACTTTATTAAAATTTTATGACTCTGAAACGAAATGGGTTAGATTGTTGTGGCGTGTTAAAAATGGCCAATTGCCAACACAAAGGGACAATATTTGTTAATGGAAAAAAAATGCAGAGAACGAGAGTTATATGAGAACACTTAAATATAAATTATGAAAAATGTAAAAAAATTAGGTATAAAAGTAGAATTGGTAGGAGAAAACCATGCATGAAAATGAGGCATTGCAACTCAAATAGCCCAAGAGTAGTCACGTTCGATCGCCTGGTCTACGAAACGTAGTACCTCGGTGTCATACGAAAAGCTGTATCCATCCGGCATCTATGAGTGGATATACATATCCACATATCCTGGATTTTGGAATGAGGTTTTTATGAAATTTCGGGGACATCTCCCCTGTTTACAGCAAGTATTATAAGCATTACCCACTTCAAATCGATTTCTTATTTAATTTCTTTTTGAAAAATGCCTAAAGCTATGTTCACACTGCAGCTCAAAGCATATTGTTTCATCTTTCTTCCAATCGACGCAACCTCTAGTTAATCTAGTCAAATGGTTAGACTGAATATTTGTTACAATTAAATATGTATTTAATTCCTTACCCAGCAAACCATTGGAGTCAATTGGAGCTTTTACGCTCTTTGAGAGCTCATTTATGAGTCCGAAATGAGAGTATTTTCCTTCTTGTGATGGTTGTTCGATATGAGCCTAATTCCGTATATCTATCATATGAGATTGAATAAGAGTCATATATGACTCCTTTTTTTACATAATCGGCACTTATTGGATTCAAAAAAGACTCATTTATGAAGCAGTTTTGGAGTCATATATCTATGACTGTTAAAAAATTCATAAAATGCACATTTCTGGCTTTTAAATGACGCCTTTTGGTATTGAAATTGGGATTCTAGAATTTGAAAAAGATACCCGAACCTTCGTTTCATAAAAAAAGAAATTTTTTAAATAGATTTTGGTAAAGAAATCAGTTAAATGTGCCTGTTTACACGCTAAGGGATGATTCTACATAAGTAGGGAATATCTATAGGGCTATCTTTTAAAAAATATTTCAAACTGAATTTAGCCAACCGGAATAATATAAGCGAAGCCCCAAACAATGCAAATAAAGAGCAGATTCGATGATTTAATTAAATTTTTTATGAAACAAAAATTTTTCGAAAACAATATATGAATATTTGTTCTAGAGTTGCTCTGTAAAATAAATACTCTCCGTATAAGGCTCATAATTTTCATCACACCGGAGTCATAGAAGACTCCTTTATGAACGTATTTCTGAGCCTCAAATTTTTCACATATTTAGGACTCATATCGCATTAATAAATTATGAACACTCCAGCTGTCATAGTCATTATAATTATATTTTTTGTAATTGCCCAAGCCTAGATGGTGACAAAATTTTTGTTCAGTTCTGAGAGAGTGATATTTAAAATTTTTTTCCTTTTATTAGTTCGCATTAATTTTATTGTAATAAATTATTTAAGAGTTTTGAAAATTTGTAAATCAATAATTCGAATCTGATTAAATGAAGTCGTGCTTTTGCGTGATGGTTTTCGCTTGACTTAATTATTCACAATATATTTACAACAAATAGGCTTTTTTCGTGAAAAAAAAATTCGATTAATCAGGAAAAATCGATAAGTTTTGATAATAAAAATCAGAAAAAAATTACGAAAATCACAAAAACGTAAAGTTTCTCGACAAGCTTTCTTTAAGAATCGATTTTTCACAAATCTATATCTTTTTAGAAATTGTATCTCCAAATAATCGATTATTGATTAATCGATTTCTCTAACTCAATGTTTAACACACATTATTATGTTGTGTTTAGATAGCTGATAAGTTTTTAGTTGATTTTTGTTTTCGAATAATTTTAATGTTCCTCCTAAAAGTCAACCTTTGCCAATTGCTCGATTTTGGCTGGAATAACCCATTTGAAAAAATCTTACATGCAGAGGTGTATACATATGTATGTGTGTCTCTACTTATGCGCAATCACAAACAATTTGATATATACGCTTATTAATATTTAAAAAAAGTACACCGTTTAAAAAAAAAAACGGCACACACACCAACTTCCAAATATCAAAACAAATAATAATTGAAAATCAAATAAAATTTCAACGACTCGACACACCACACAGTAGGGAGCACGTAACACATCATAAAAGTTTGGTTTTTTATTCATGTTATCAAATAAAATATTTATATATGTAAATATGCATATAGTACATAAAAATGTTGATTTAAAAAAAGCTTAAAAGCTTTGATAAAAAAGTCAGGCACACCAAAAAAAAAAGCGGGCACAACAAAAAAAAAGTTTCCCACACAAAACATAAACGAAGTGTAAACACTGCTACAACAAACAAATATCAAAAACCACAAAATTTCAATAATAATTCGACTGCTGCTTTTGAACTCCCGCTGAGCAGGTGGCAAATGACGACAAATATGAGTGCGTTTATATATATATACATATTTAAAAATGTAAGGAAATCTCAAATCGGTTGAGGCGGAGCGTTATATAACTAGTTGTTTCTGTATGCGAAATTAATATCGGTGACATTAATTCCAATGACATTATGACACATCAACTTTTGGAGACATGACAAAATACAACTTATGGAAAGCAGAGGAAAATAGAGGCCGCCACTCCGATGGAAATACTAATTTGTGATCCGGTAGTATGAAGATACGACTGGAGATCCATGTTAACAGGCCAAAATCGTTAAGACACTTAAGCGCCATTTAAAGTAAAGTAAAGCAATGTAGTTCGGTATACAAACTTATATTTAAAAAAAAAAAAAACTGATTTCGGTTCTCAGTTTCTTGAAATTATCCCTCGGCTTTCCTCAGGCCATGTCGAAACTTTGACCTTCGTGTGATTTCTTTTGATTGCTTTTTTAGCATTTATTTTGCAAGCAGTCTTTCCTTCTTATAATTTTTTGATTCCAATATATATCCGTCTTGGAATACGGTTTCATACATCACTTTTTTCTTTCAAATTACGAGTGCGTATGATTTGCCTCTCCGTTAAATTAGCTTCGGGTATAATTGTATCGGGGAACCAATTCTTAGCATTAATTTGTGTTAGTGCTTCATACTTTTTGCTTTGCCAATTTTTTTGGTGCAAATTTCTATATCGTAGGTAGTAAGAAATCAATCCAAATGTGTAACCCTTCAAAAAGTTTCCAGAAAGAACAGCCGATGCAGATCATGCTCTTTTTCGACATTGAAATGTAGTACATTAGCTTCAATTTAACTTTTAAGCTTTTTTGGTAAAAATACCTTCCAGGATATAATTTTGCTTGCGAGAACTAACAAAAAACTTCCAACAGCATCATGGGCCAGATATAGGACAGTTTACCTCGTATAATTACATATGTGAAAATAGGTGTATAACATAATCCCGACACACAAAATCCGAAAACACATAATCCCGACAATCCCGATCATTTAAAATACCGACACGATCAAATCCCGACAATGCAAAATCCCAACAAAAACAACTTTCCCAATTCGATTGGCCGTGGCATCATAAAAAAATTATAATATATATAAAATTATAATATATTGTCGGTATTTTTTCTTGTCGGAATTTTCTTATGTCTGGATTATGTCGTGTCGGGAGTTCTGAAAATTTTTGGGGTTTTGTCGTGTCCGGATTTTGGTAGTCGGGATTATGAGATGCTCCCGAAAATAGTACTAAATTTATGTACTAAAAGTTAAATACTTTACAAAAAAAAAAAAAAAAAAAAATTGCGATATTTTAGCGTTTTTAGGTCAGAATTAGTTACTTTGAGTTACAAATAACGTTTTAATATTTGTTGGGTTTTGAATGATCAACATTTACGTTCATTTTTGTATTAAGTTACAAGATTGAGCTAGTGACTTGTTACTATGTCTCTAAAACTCGAAAAACGGTAGTTTTTTTAGGGTAAAAAAAAACAAGAGCTAACTTTTGTATTCTGACTACGGATTCGTATTCAGCGACAAAAAATCCATATGGATCGACCTGCCTTCTCCCGAGAACATACCTTTTTTTTTTTTCTTCGGGGCTGTGTTATCAGAGTAAAGCCATAATATCTACCGTTTGTTATAAGAGCAACTGGGTATAAAAAGCTCACGTGCGAATAATACGAGGCAAAATGAGATTTTAATCCGCTCAGACAGGGGCGCACCTAACTCAATGTGGCGCTAAAATTTTCTGCTAAATTTTGCTTTGAAGTTTTTTTTTGTGGTTTTTCATTTCCTTGAAAATTAATTTACTTCTAAAAAATAATATTTTTGTGTATTACGTTGCTTTAACTAATATTAACAAATATTAATCCCCCATTTTAGGCACTTAAGATGTTGAAAAAGATGCCTATCCCAAGAACATTACGTCTATGACGTGCTCCTTTTGCCAAATCCAGCGTGAGTCATCAGTTTCAATACAGCTTTCCGGTCAATTCCTTTTGTGAAGAATTTTCATTACAAATTCTCTGCAAAATAATCTTCTTCGTATGAGTTCAATGACCAATGAGACTGCTAAGCCACACATTCAATATCCGGCAATTAGTTATGCATTCAAATATCTATACCATATAGTCTTATTAAGAAGTTGTCAATTTAGGAATATACATACATACATATGTACATATATATACATTTCAAACTTCTTGTAATTATAAATTTAGTCAACTATACATAGCACTAAAACGGAAGTGAATGCAAGAGAAACGGATTACATACAATTTGGCAACTGTCAAACAAATGAGTAGACAAATTTCAAATTAGAATCAAATAAATAGACGTCAGAATGCTGCTGGTAGCTACTTAGTAGATTGAATGAAGTTTAAATGAGTGCATACGCAATTTAATTTTCATATACTTAAGCTTAAAATTAGAAATATATGTACATACATATGTATACCCTACAAACATTCTCTGGAGTGTTCATAATTTAGGAATCCGATATGAGTACTAAATATGTGAAAATTTTGTGGCTCAGAAATACGATCATAAAGAAGTCTTTTATGACTCCGGTGTGATGAAAATTATGAGCCTTATACGGAGAGTATTTAATTAATAGAGCAACTCTGGAGCAAATATTCATATATTGTTTTCGAAAAAAATTTTGTTTCATAAAAAATACCAATACCAATACCATAATCAATACCAAAAGGCGTCATTTCGAAGCCAGAAATGTGCATTTTATGAATTTTGTAACAGTCATAAATGACTCTAAAACTGCCTCATAAATGAGTCTTTTTTGAATCCAATAAGTGCCGATTATGTAAAAAAGGAGTCATATATGACTCTTATTCAATCTCATATGATAGATATATGGAATTAAGCTCATATCGGAAAACCATCACAAGAAGGGAAATACCCTCATTTCGGACTCATAAATGAGCTCATAAAGAGCGTAAACGCTCCCATTTATGACTCCTTTATGATTCATTTATGACTCAAATGGTTTGCTGGGTATGATAAAATTTTCAAATGTATGCAAGTATACAAATATATTGATAAATAGCAAATTCTTACTTGATTAATCTTCCAACACTATTTTAATATTGGCTCTATGCAGTGAGTGAGTTAATTTGTGAGACTGAAGTGAATAGGAGAATCAACTGAAGTACTTCATTTACATATATACATATTTACTCTTCGACTACGAGTGTACGCAGTGAAACACTTAGTTAGTCAACATAATAACTGGAACTATAATTTTATGAATGAAATCGAACTAGACCGAAAACGAACGGAACTACTCCAACTTATAATTCAAAGTATGAGAGGTACAGTGTTTCAGTAAAGCGAAGAGACACTTGTGTTTAAGCGACATAGGCTAGTCGCATTTCTCTTGTTTATTTCATTACATGCTGTTGTAATTCGCAAGCAGCTTATGATATATTCCGAAGATACATATAGTTTATGTTTGGTAATCCCAAATTGAGTTTTTTTATTCACAGGTGCCTAAATAAATAGTAGAAAAGGGCTTCCTATTAAATATATGCTCTGCACGACCCCTTTTGCTCCCAAAACTAAAAAATATAATAAAAAAAAATAACAGCGATAAGTTATTCTAGAGATAACAACAACAAGTTGACTTACCCTAACTGACAGCTTTGAATACCAAAAGTCCAGAGCTTTTAAGAAGATTTTGAATTAGTATGATAATGAAATTTTTTTTGGAAGAAGTCTGGCGAAAGCACGTAGGGTGGTGGCGATTAATTTTTGTGGAGCTTAAGTTTGGACCAGAACTAACCCTCAAGTTCTATAAATTTTATATTTAAAAGTAGGTCTCATAGTCTTAGTAGACATTTCTTGGGACCCTCTTCTAGCCAGGAATCACAAAAGGTCTGCTGGAAAGATGGAAATGCGCATGGGCTTCTAAAGCATGATCTTATCAGAAAAAAGATCAACAGACAGAGTTATTCTATCGAAGTTTGTGTTTTGAAAAGATCTTGAGATATATCCTCCTAACTCTGAGAGCACCTTTTATTCGCTATCACCATGGATAGGCCACTGTACTATCTGAAGAAGGAGCAAAATATGCAAGCACGATCTCAGATATAGGGAGTTTTAGTATCATGAGGGGATATACCACATGCAGGGAGAGTATTTGGTTTGGAGTCTAAAGCCTAGAGTTTAACTTAATAGAATGCCTACCTTTAAGTCTAGTCTTTCTCTGGAAGATGCCCTTCTCATCAGCTAGTTCGGTTGATTGAATTTCAATAACCGGATTCATAGCTCGAGATCTGAGGGAAATTTCTACGGAAACGTTGTGATGATCATTTAGATCCCGTTTACAAGGCTCAAACGGCTTAGAATGGTGATGCCGGATCTCATCATAGCGCTTATGAAGATGGGTTCCTTCATCCAGCAGATGTCGCCTTGAGCGTTTTGGCGTATGAAAGCTCAGTAGGAATGTATGCTGAAATGTATGTTAATAGTTTTGCGTGGACCCTTTTTGTCCCTTAATGGAACGCCATTTTTTCTCTGATGAACAAATCGGGCAACTTCCAAAATTTATCTATAAGAAAAGCTTTGGCGATCGACTTTAAAATTTTCTATTAAAAAAAAACTTTTAAAAAATATTAAAACAATAAAGATTCTCATAAAAATCCTTACTTTGAGCTCCTTCTAGTCCTTCACCTTGAGCTCATTTCTAGTCATAAATACTTGAAAGTGTAATAGTGTGCCACTACCAGTTTTGACTACTGGGTATACATGTCATTGTATTTGTATATCTTTAGTAAATCTCTTTTAAATATTAGCACTTCCGGTTCACTCAATTGCAATAATTGATAACAAAATACAATTCATGCATATGCAACAAATAACAATTACAAATGACATTGACAATAACAACAACAAAATATCAGTCATGAGCTATGTACATATATGTAACAACAAAATTTTAACCAAGGATTTACTTATGAGCATAGCTGACAAGTAAGTTAAAGTGTATTTAGTAAATAAATGCCAAATGCGAGTATTTAATAGCAACCATAATTACAACAACAAATACGAGTATATATGCTGGTTATAACATACATACTCATACTTGCTGTTCATGAAGAAGCCATGAAAGGTGATATTAGTTTGGGCGCATAGAAACAACCTTGAAGAACTGGAAGAAGTATTAATATGTTTTCATATAAAAAGGAAGAATGTTTGTAATTCGTTTAGGCCACTACTTTCTTCATTTAAAGCGGTCTTGAAAGACTTTAAATTTCACCACGAAAGATTATAGAAGAAGTATTTGATCCAATGAATACTTCAATAAACATTTGGTAACTAGCAACCGAAGTATTTCAGCACTTTGGATATTCCTGGGCATTCAAAGCATCAACGTTTTCTCAGACTATATCAAGCATCCGAAGATAGATCCGGTTCTTCTTTACCACAGGAAAGAGAGAAGAAACATTGTGCAGTGAAATCTGTTGTGATCACTAACTAAACTTGTTCCTTTGACGTCTTTTTGACTTATAAGCTTTGCAATCCTAATTGTTGACTGGGTCTCTAAAAGTGGTTTCTACAGTTTTTCTTTCGGGATTTTTGCATATCCAATTTATAGGCTATAGAGTAGAAACTTCAGCTTGATTTGTGGTCAATCATTACAACAAGTAGCATTTGTTTCATTTAGTTATTGCTCAGCACATTTATTATGGTCCCACATATGCAGAGGGGAAGATGCACATAGCCAACCCAGTAAGCAAAATGAAAAAAAGTCATCATGGTTTATACTTAAGCTTCGAGTATTTTTTTATAATTCTGCAGAATTTGAAGAATTCGTATTTGAGATATTCATCATAGTCCTTCTAGTGTTTCTTTCTTCTGATTAGGGTTGCTGCTATTTCTACTTTGTAGGGCCACTCATCACATCATTGGTTGTAGATATCAACATGATCGAGTACGAGGAGAGCTGTCAGACAAAGAGTGTTACCTGCTCCTTTTTTTCCAAGTATATACCCTATAATCATAGTCCACGGGCCAAGTCCAATTCTCAAGTGAGGCTTTCTTATGTTTGCCATGAAAGACGTTTTTCCCTCTTCGCCTGATAAATCTAATCACCTCATTGTTCACATACGAAGAAGAAATATTCCAGATTGATCATTTTTGCTCACCTGGGACTGCTTGCTCAGAGACCCAACCATACATCAATGGACTCTAAAACTTTTTTATGCTTGGAAAATTGAGATTGGATAGTTGGAATCAAATTAAATTCGATATCCAGCTGCGGTCGAGAATATTTCTTGTTTGCTGTACTTTGAAATGCAAGTAGACAGCAGATTAGGCCTTTAGCCGCATTGCATATGCATACAAACCCTGAAGTCAAGGGCCAAACTAGTCAGAAAACGGTCTAGTTCATTAACTGTCTTGAAAAAGACCAACCTCAGCAGGGTCTCCTTGTAGAAGGTAGTGACTGGTGTTTGTTTTTCCATGAGGTGCTTGGCCACCATCTTATATAGCCATCCCTATATGGAGTTGTAGTTGCACACATCGAGAAACATCTCCCCAAGGCTATGGAAAAGGTGAAGCTTTCCTCTGGGTTTGTCTCATATTGGAATCTCCTTACTCCAGAAATCGAAAAATATTATTTAAGTCTCTTGACCACTGCGAGGCGACCAGCAAGAAAGAGGAGTAGGACACCGCCAAGTTAAATCTGCATAGTTGCTAGTCTGGAAAGAATCCAGCACTTCGAGAAGTTGGACGGTCTGGTAGTATACAATAAGTAGGTTTTGTCTTTAGGGTACATACATAAATATATCATTCTCTATAATTCTTCATTCAACTTTAATTTATTTTCTTCGATACACATACATTCATTCACTTAACAATTTGTAAATAAATAAATTTCATTCTGCATTGAGGCAAAAGTAAATCGTCGCCAACGGACCGGATATAAGTTGATTAAATGTCATAGCAAAACTTATTTGTCAATTTTCGTATTTTATCTTCACTTAAAAATGTAAACACCCACAGTTACAAAACAAATGCAGTTAAATGCACTCGTTTGTACATACAGGTAAATGTATTTGTGCTTTCTCTTCTATCCTACGCTTTTTGACTCTCAATACTTTTCCACCCGCCGGCATTTAAAAGTTGCATTTCCATTTGCATGCGCATATTTGTGGTATTTTACATTGAGGAAAAACTTCTATTTGACATGCAATATGCATTTGTAGCATACAAGTGAATACAATTAAAATACAAATCCACCTTTACAAAATGAAAAGAGAAACTTTATAAATACTTACATACATACATACTAGATATATCTTTGTCAACAATTTTTAGTTACAGCTGAAAAAATTTCCATACCAAGGGACAAATTTATCTTTTAAAAGTATCTGCCTGATAAACAGATATTATCATTGGTAGAATAATCAAGTCAAAAGATAGTTTTCAGTGAGTCATTAAAAGTTTTTTAGCTTTACTAAAATGAGAATCTATCTAGGCTGACGAGAATTTTATTTATAAAATAAAATAAAACAAGTAAGGAAGTCTAAGTTCGGGTGAACCGAACATTAAATACCCAGCGTTAGTTTTTAGAAAAAGGGGGCGTGGTTTTCATCCGATTTCGCCCATTTTAAAAACCAATCTATGCCGAGCCTAAACAATAGCGAATTTGGTGGGAGCGGCCACGCTCCTTGCTTATAAAGCTTTAACCGCTTACATGAGCCAAAAGTACTGAATCGATCTTTTCAAAGGTTATACCATGTCCTATATATAACTTTGGAAAAGAAGGCGTGCCATGCCCATAACTTTTAACGTATTTTGTGAAATTTTTCGATGTACGGATATATGTGTCCATTAATCAATATTTACATAATTTTAAAAAAGTGGGTGGTGGCACGCCCACGGATTTTATTATGTTGTTTGTCCCTATTGAAGATCAGTTTTCATTGCAGATCTTTATGATACTTTCACAGTGGCTTGTTAATAGTGAAATGTTGATATTTTGTTTATTCACTTGTGGGCGGTGCCACGCCCATTTTCCAAAATATTACCAAAAAACCTTTAAACATCACAAATAACATCATCAGGTGAATGAGTGTACTAAATTTTAGCATTATATCTGTATCAGTTAAACAGATATTGCATATTCCGGTTTCCTAACTCTCGTTTAGAGAACTTTAGTCCAAAAAGGGGCGTGGTCGTTCACCGATTTTTCTTATTTTCTGTGGTAGTACTCTACATAAACATAACATACCTGGAACCTAGTTTCGTAAACCTATCTCAGATCGTTCTGAAGTTATTAGCAGTCGAATTTGAAAATTGCTTGACTCATAAGTGGGCCGTGCCACACCCACTTTCCAAAATTTTGCAAAAATAATGTAAAGAATATGAAAATTGATGTATGTACAAAATTATATTATTATAGCGGTATCAGTTAATTAGATATGGACTTTTCAATATTTCCACCTCCTTTCAATATAACTTTTATAAAAAAGTAGGCGTGGTCGCCAAGCGATTTCGTTTTGATTTCGTTGGATTTCGCGTGGTTATCATCCGATTTCGCCCATTTTCAATAGCAACCTACCTTGGCCAGAAAGTAACCTGTATGCAAAATTTCATGCAAATATCTCAATTTTTACTCAAGTTATCGTGTACACGGACGGACAGACGGACAGACGGACGGACATGCCTTAATCAATTCCTCTTTTCAACCTAAGAACTTTCATATATGGAACTCTATATCTAACTCGATTATTTTGTGCCGTTACATAGTACCGTTATGTGGACAAAATTAATATACCCTTGTACTAGTACTAGTACGCTGGGTATAATAAAATAAAATAATATAAATAAAATAAAATATAATAAAATAATATAAATAAAATAAAATAAGCGCATATTTAATTGATGTCGGGATCCCTAACTCCCACAATTTACAAGAAGTATACATGGAGAAGAAAAGGAAGTACCAAGCACTTGCCCAAGAAATTAAACAGTTATGGAGCTTAGATAAAGTGAACGTAGAGCTTGTAATTATATCATCGACAGGCGTAGTACCCAAACACCTAATGACGACACTGGAGAAACTGCAATTAGGAAATAAGTTTTTAAGTATACAAAAGGCTGTAATTTTAGCAACAACGTCCATTGTTCGTTCGTTTCTAAACCATGACATGTAATTTATTTTGATTTATATACATTTACTAGATTTATATACATACCAATGTACCTGAATTTAGAATAAGTAGCTTTATATATCTTGTTGTATACAACCGATGTATAATATGTATATATAAAATAAATAAAATAAAATAAAATAAAATAAATAATAATAAATGAAATTAAAAGAAATGAAATGAAATAAAATGAAATGAAAAGAAATGAAGTGAAATGAAATGAAATGAAATGAAAAGAAAAGAAAAGAAAAGAAAAGAAAAGAAATAAAATAAAATAAAATAAAGCAAAATAAAATAAAATAAAATAAGATAAAATAAAATAAAATAAATAATAATAAATGAAATGAAATAAAATGAAATGCAATGAAATAAAATGAAATGAAATGAAATGAAATGGAATAAAAAAAAAATTAAAATTAAAATTAAAATTAAAATTAAAATTAAAATTAAAATTAAAATTAAAATTAAAATTAAAATTTAAATTAAAATTAAAGTTAAAACTAAACTTAAAATTAAAATTAAAAATAAAATTAAAATTAAAATTAAAATTAAAATTAAAATTAAAATTAAAATTAAAATTAAAATTAAAATTAAAATCAAAATTAAAATTAAAAATAAAATTAAAATTAAAATTAAAATTAAAATCAAAATTAAAATTAAAAATAAACTTAAAATTAAAATTAAAAATAAAATTAAAATTAAAATTAAAAATTAAATTAAAATTAAAATTAAAGTTAAAATTTAAATTAAAATTAAAATTAAAATTAAAATTAAAATTAAAATTAAAATTAAAATTAAAATTAAAATTAAAATTAAAATTAAAATTAAAATTAAAATTAAAATTAAAATTAAAATTAAAATTAAAATGAAAATTAAAATTAAAATTAAAATTAAAATTAAAATTAAAATTAATATTAAAATTATAATTAAAATTAAAATTAAAGTTAAAATTAAAATTAAAATTAAAATTAAAATTAAAGTTAAAATTAAAATTAAAATTAAAATTAAAATTAAATTATATAAAATTAAGTTACATAGAATGATGTACATAGGTTTCCAATGGATAAGCCCGAATATAGGACGGCTTCGGTAGTATTTTTACAAGACAAGTTCTAATTGTTTTTTCTTTAAGATTTTTTTTTTAGATCCACCTGCCAACTCTTTACTTTGCTGATGAGCAAATTACTTAAAATATCTTGCTTATAAAAATTGACAAATTGAAAAGATAGCATCTAACTAAAAATCAATAACTGCACTAACAAATACAAACACAAAAAAAATGTTCAATACGAGCCCATATAAAATAAATAAATAAAATAGCAAAGCATTGTGGTTTACTTACGTACATTTAAAATTGAATTTTGTGGCTAAACTTGTCAGAGTTTTTACATACGAAAAGGCTCTGGAGATCAGCAGCACGTATGCAGTTGTTGTTGTTATTCAGAGTAGAGGAGTAGGGATTTGAAGAATGCACTTTTAATCATTTTGCACTTTGGCTAGCTAATAAAATTGCAGTTATATTAACATTCAATTTGCATACACTTTTCAAATATTTGTATGAACCCTGTAGGGAAATTGGATGAGTTGGAACTAGAAGCACTGAGGTTCTCTTTGAATGCAAACAGTTGGATAATTTAAGAGGACGCTATCAGCGGAGCCAAACCACTGCCTTACCTTCTGTTTAGTGCCGAAGTAATTTGAAGTTTAAACGTTTAGGTTTAATCTAATTTATCGATACCATATCGATTTCCTAAAATCAGTTGCCAAATTAGCTTCCACTTTTCGATAGTTCTGAAATTTAATATAGACGGAGCAATGGAGGAGCTCTCGAGCTCAATAAATTTTTCAAAAGAGTGCCGCTTCATCATAGAGATTTTAACAAAGAAGCGCTTTTAAGTGAACTGCTTTTATTAAGTAAAGATCGATTAAAATAATTAAATATTTTAAAATGATTTTTGTAAAAAGTGAAAGCTTTAAATATCTAAGAGTTTTTAAAATTTTTTCACTTCAATACATTTTTCATAATTAATTTTTACTAATCTGCAGAATTTTAGGCTTTTTTTTATAAAAAAAAAAATCGATTATTATCGATAAAAGGCGATTTTTCATACATCAAGACATCCCTAGCAAAAACGAAATGACTTCGACTTGACACGACTGCAACTTGTGATAATCTAGCATCGCCTATGAGTGGTTCTAAGTCAAGTTCTTCCACAGGAATTTCGATCCATTTCTAACAATAAATTTTCCCTACAGGGTAGTTATAGATTTCCCTATATGGGTAAGATGAATACATGCATATGTATGAGTAAATCGAACATGCTTCATGGCATTGCAGTTAAAGCTCAGCTTTACTTTTCAATTTATTTTGTACGTGCCTTGTTAAAGGATAAAAGGTATTACAATGCATTGTTAAAATTTTAGCAATGGGAATTTTAAAATGATCTAATCTATGTACATTGGATTAAATAATTAAATGAAAATAAAATTCGTATATAAAATGACTTAGACCTTAATATTTTAAAACAATATTTTGAAAAGAGTTGACGGGTTTAAAAAAGGCGATCGACTTTCTTTAAGATTGATGAGTACACTTTAAAATCTGCCGAAGAATTGTTTACTCGTCGATTACTAGGGTTGTCCAAAAAAAAAATGTCTTTCTTAACTTTCAAAAAAGAGAAAAAAAGCTTCAAATGAGGTTCATCTTTCGATATTTTAACAGATTTTTTGGCCTGAACGAAAATGACTGAATGGCTTAGCGCTCGTTACTGTTTATGGGAGGTTTGAACTGGATACAGAGGAATTGATAAATTATTTGATGTAAAAATAAATTTCAAAAAATCACATCAAAATTTAAAAAAGTTAAAAATTCTGAGCGATAGCAACCTAACCGGCACTAGATCCCTCCTAATATGTTAGAATAGGTTGATTTTAGTTGAGCTTTAAGCTTACGCAAATACCCTCAGGAGAGAAACTTTTTTGACGTATGAGGAAAGCTGATTTCTTGAATGACCTTTAAAATCTTTACAACTTTAAAATTGGATTAGTTCGTTGCCACCTTTCACCCTCTCTTAAATGTTCCCCTTAAAAGCATTACGCAACCCCTACCCAGGCATACAAGTGAAAACAAATTGTCAGCGTATGCACCAGCTTTAGCGGTATTTACACCGACAAACGTGTTTATTATCTTTTCTTTTACTACAGCATCAAGGGGGAGTAGGCCACTTTTTCCCCAACAACTGCAAATATTTTACCCTAAGCTTTTCACCATGTTGTTGGTTTGTTTTTTTTTTTTTTTGTTTTGGTAGTCATTATCATTACGTTCATTAAAAATACCCACAATATGCGTTTGTAATGAGAAAAATTACGGTCAGCAACTCCAAACGCACACTCACACGCCCAACGCCGCCGAAAGCTTAAAACAAAAATGAGCTCCCAAGTGTGACGAATAGCTCACGGTCTCATCAACACGTTTTACGCATTTTAGTTGTTGCTTTCAACAAATTTATATGAATGAATGTATTGTCTATGTGCATGAGTGTGTGCGTGTGCATGTGTGTGTGTATGTGTGAAGACTTAAGCCATGATAAAATGTTTTGGGGGTGCCCAAATGTGACAAATGCGAAGGACACATTTTATGAATGGTTGATTTTACGTTGTTAGTAGCTGACAGTAGCTAAATATTTAATGTTTGTTTTTTGCGTTGAGGGTTAATTTGGGGTCGCTGAGTTTGATGAGCAGCTCAAATGGAAAGTGAAATCATGAATGCTATAAAGTGCGCAACAAGGTGCTGGGGCTCATGAAGGTATTAAGGTGGAAGAAAAAATTGTAGTACAATCATCATTGCTGAAATATTTGAAAAGTTGTCAAATGTAAACCTCGAAAAGATGATTTGAGCTGCAGAAATTGGGGCCACTGAAATTGTACTAAGAAACTTTTAAGCATTTGCGGTAGCTGAATGTTCGAGCAAGCAAAATATGCAGCTGTCTAGTTTACATTTACAATGAGTTTATAACCTTTAATTAAATTTCCGAGTCTGTGTTTATTTTCGTAATTTTTTTGTTTTTTTGGGAACAAAATAGTAGCATGTCATTAATCCGCACTGTGGGGTATTTTAAAGAAACTCACTCGCTGATGAAATATGAATCTACGGAACTCAAATATTTTAACAAAATAAAACAAAATTTAAATTAGATATTCTTTATAATAAGAACAAGTTTTTTTTTATTGGAAGAGGTTTTTTTAACAAATTTTTTTAATTAATAAAAAGGGTGAATTAAAAGCAATAAAACAGTAAAAGCTCTTAAAAGCCCTGTAAAGCTTATAAGCCACAGAAAGCTCATAAACGACACAAAGGTCGTAAACTTTTTTGAAAAGTGAAATTATTTTAAGTTGAATAAGCCTTACGAGATTTTTATAAGTTTCATCGAATCTTAATCGAATATATTAATTAAGAAAATGTTTTGTAAGTTTGACGAGCTCAAGACGTCTTGAAAATAATTATTCAAAAATGTTGCACATTCAATAATGTTTTCAAAATAGTTCTGATAGAAGTATTTATTAAATGAAACAAATGTTAGTAAGAATGGAAAAGTCAAAGCGAAAACAGAAAAAACGTTTAAGTGTAAATAAAAGTTTTTAAAAAGCTCATTGGGAAAAAAGTATTAAAATAATATTTGTTAAAAAAGGATTGAAAAAAATAAAAAAAGTAATAAAAAAATGTTTGAAAAAAAAAAAAGTAATAAAAAATGTTTGAAAAATAAAAAAGGAATAAAAAAATGTTTGAAAAAGGATTCACAAAAAATTAAAAAAATAATAATAAAGAAAAGTATTTAAAAAATATTTGAATAAAATGTGGACAAAATAGATTGAAAAACTATTGGAAATAGTTTTGATAAAAAAAATTTTTTTTATGAATATTGAATAAATAAAATATTGAAAACCTCAGAAAGAAAACGTAGAAAACTTACATATAGTGTAGGATAAAATAAGTAAGTAAGAAATTATTAAAGTAATATTTTTAAACAATTTATGAAAAAAAGTATTTAAAAGAATATAAAAATAGGTTTCGGGAAAAATATAAAAAATAAATCATATTTTTAGAAATTTCAAGTATTTTTGGAAAATGATTTGCAAATACATATATACTTAATTTCAAGCATACTAAATAAAAATAAAGTTGGAGAAAAGATGAAAAGGTTAAAAAAAAATTTTAAGAAGCAAATAAGATTAAATACAAAAAATTATTTGAGAAATATTTATATAATATACTAAACAATTATTGAAAAGTAATTTGAACTAATATTAAATTTAATGTTTACTGAACTACAAAATTGTAGGAATATTGAAAAAGTCATGAATAAATTATTTAAAAAAATTTAGAAAAATTTTGGACAAATGTTTGAAAAAAGTATGTATTGGAAATAATTTAAAAAAAAAAAACATTTTAAATTACTTTGGAAAAGGCAAGTTTATTTTTGAGGCAAAAAAAGAAATCTCTCTTATCAAATTTTAGTAAAACATAGCGCAAGTTTAGAAACACTTAAAATTCTGTATAATCGGGAAAACTAACAACTTAAAAAGTTTCATAAAGGTTCGCATAAAGTTGTACAACATATATTTGTAAATTTCGAAAAATGCCAAATTGTATGTAATATGTAGATACTCAAAAATGAGTTTCCAAAACTATTTTCTGAATTTTTTCTATCACATTTCTTGATTTGATTATTGTCACATTTGTTAGTAATTACAGTTCTTAAACTTTTTTTTATATCGCTTTGTTAACTTTTTGAGTTTAACAATTATCCACATATGAAAGTTCTTAGGTTGAAAAGAGGAATTGATTAAGGCATGTCCGTCCGTCCGTGTACACGATAACTTGAGTAAAAATTGAGATATTTGCATGAAATTGTGCATACAGGTTACTTTCTGGCCAAGGTAGGATGCTGTTGAAAATGGGCGAAATCGGCTGATAACCACGCCCCCTTTTTCGATATCGAAAATTTCGAAAATCACATAAGTTGACATAACTTGCGTAAAAACTGAGACATTTGCATGGAATTTGTTATGCAGGCTACTTTCTGACCAAGGTAGGTTGCTATTAAAAATGGAGGAAATCGGGTGATAACCACGCCCCCTTTTTTGATATAGAAAATTTCAAATGAGACTCTAGGGCCTATATCGTTGCCAAGTCATGGTATTTGTATCTCGTTCTGAAAACTAGCGATGGGTATTTAATGTTCGGTTCACTCGAACTTAGACTTCCTTACTTGTCTAAATATTTGGTTTTCCCCAGATGAAGCCATATTTTAATTTTTATATTTTTTCTAATTACCTTAGCCTCTACCGCAGCACAAATATTTCAGTTTATTACTAGATTTTTCAAAGTAAATCACATACACGCGGATAAGGTATTAATAGAATTCTTAACTGAGTTTTTTTCTTCTTTTTTCTAAGATGACCAAAGGTCCGTTTGTGTGCAGCATTTGGACAAATTTGACAACATCATTTTCAATTAGGCATTTTTGGGGGTAAATGTGATGATGATTATTTATATTTGAATGTCTATAAATGAACAAAAAGTCTCCCTCAAAGGTATTTTTAGAATTTTTATGCCCCAACCCAAGAGACTCTTGGTGGAAAGTTGGGGTATTTTTGAACGATTTTCTGTCATCCCTTACAAAATTTGGTTGAGAGACCAAAATACAATGCAACTGCAAAAAGTGTATAAGAGATGACAAAAAAATCGTTCCAATATAGTATATATTTAGGGACCATATCATACCATTCCTTTTACTCAGAATCCATTTACAAAGATCAATTACAAAGTATTCACAAAAAGTGAATTCAATTGAAATCTATCAATGCGAAATTTTAAATGAAACTGACGATAATAGTTTCGAAATCGGACGATGTGTTAATTGACCGCAACGGCGACGTTAATACTTAAGTGAATACATCAAAAGCTCACTAACACAAGCTAAGCGTGTAAAACAATTGCGCTCGGCTATAGTGACGTGCAGATATGAGCCTTTTTTGGATTCGGTTTTCTAAAGTTCGGTTCAGGAGTTCATATAATATTGTAAACTCTCTTAATCTTGATATACATACATACATATATTGAATTAAAGACGTGGTAGAAGAGTGATAGTCTCTCGGCAGAGGTTATATACGATTCTCTCCTCCCATAAGTGGGAATTAGGCGCCACTCATGGAGGTGAATTCTAAAAGATCAACAGATTATTTTTTTTTAATTGTTCCTCATCTCTCATCTTTATACAGTCACAAAAGAGGTTGTTTTTTTCGGAATGTTACAATACTAGGAACCTTGAAGACTCGTTTCGCTGCCTTCGGTTACTTGGCTCATAACATCACTACTACACACATTTCCAACACTTGCATTAAAACTAAAAAGCAACAGGATGAGTTCTGCGCCACTAATCAACTCAACAAACTATACAGACAAGCCTTGACATATGAAATGGGATGAAGGGGGAGTGTAGAAGTAGAGCCCACTAACCACACACTCAGCTCATTATAGTCGTATGCTTGATTGTGCACTGTATTGGTTGGTCTATCGATGCGGCAAATGCTTTCAAAGCAAATCGATACGTTAGTGACTGCTGACATATAACATGTTGCATATATAGAAAACTCAATAATACCCAGTAGGAAAAACGCAACGTTGCAAGCTTTCGAAACGCTACTAAATACAAACGATTTCTAGTTGGTTAACTTTGGACTTGAGCTGCCTGTACTTGAAAATTGCCCATGGCATAAACTGTCTATATCACTACACCACAAACACACACACACACACACACACACACACACAAGGTCAGCTGTAGAACAATAGCAGTTTAGTGCAACAACAAAACGAAACTAAAGCCGCTTCAGCAAGTCGAGTGGGCCAACTAAAGCTTGTCAGTTCATTTTCTTTCATTTGTTCGATCGTCAGCCTGTCAGTCAAACTGCCAGCTACCATTCAACTATCCAACAGCTCTACACAAGTCTAGTTGGCAGCAAATCCCTGCAAACTCAATTAGAAATTCCATTTTTGGCTTTTAGCATACGTTGCGTTGGCAATTATTGATTCTCTTTTTATTTTTTTTTTGTTGTACTTAGTTACTGTGGTGTAGTGATTTTTAATCCTTCGTTCTGCTTATCAACAAACATTTGAGGGCATTATGTAGACACAATAAGCTTGTATTTTCACACACACACACGCACATAAACAAATTTCTAATTCCCCAGCAGTCTAACAAGTTGAACACTACTTCAAAAATGTAGTATGAAAACCAAGCCCGATTGCTTTGAATCTGTCATTTTGTACATATGTATATTGATATTTTTTGGGCTAATTTGAGATGTGTTCAAAACATAATACACGGCTAAGAAATTTTGCCTACCTAAATTTAAAACTTTTTAAGGTAGATACAGTGGCCGACAAAACTATGCATACCCCCTTTTTTTGTATGTTTTCACCAACTTCGGCTTCAGAAAATTAATTTTAACTATTTTCCTGTAACAGAACTTATCAAGATCTAATACAAAAACTATAAATTATATTTTAAATATGTATGGGAAATTCGCAAAAATTAGACAAATTTTCATCAAAATTTTCAAGTTTTTTCTCAGAATTTTTAGAATTTTTTTGAAAATGCAGATTTGTAGCGCCTTCAATTTTAGTCTGATAAAGTGTTGGTTTCAAGTCTGTGAAATTTTCCTGATTTTTGGCGATCTTTTTTCTGAAGAGCTTTCGTGTTTTCTTTCATACAAATTTATGAACATAGTATTTTTATACCTATAGTATATGACCAAACCAAATTTGGCTTAGAATTAAATTTACGCCGATGGTCATAGAAACGCGCTTAATCAAAATTATTTAAATTTTTTTCTTATCCCCTTACTACGGGGCAACTACCCAGAAAGTGTAAAACGTTTTCTTCATTTCTGGAGTTGCAAATTGGCCAGCGATTATCTGGATGCTCCAGATGAGGTTCATAATTTAGTTTCAATAGTTCTCCTCTTGCTCGAAACAAATTGCAAATCGTATATACATATGTATGTTAAATTCATCTCTAAAATCATTAAGCTCACAAAGGTTATGTTCGAGTACGGGGTAAGTTCGGTTATTAACCATTTCCATAACCTTGAAAATATAATTGAAATGAGTTTTCAAGAAGTCAAAGTACAATTCTGGGAGTCCAGATTCGAGATGTATCATATAGTTCGGGGTGTTACGCGGTAATCTGAACAACCTTTCAATAAAGTATCTCAGCAACTTTTTTACTTCTTCGTATTACTCAATTCCCCATACTTCTGACCAGTCGCGTAGCCAGAAAAAAATTTCGGGGGGGGTTTTGGCCAAAGTGTCAGTAAATAAGAATTACCTATAAATACACATATATTTATATTTTCACATATTACATATTTATACTTTTATTTATTTGAAATTTTCCTCTTTCTACACGGCTAAAAATTTGAGCCTCAATTTTAAACCATTCATTGGTTTACACAATTTTTAAAACTTTTTTTTAATAAATTCCAAACCTTTCTCAATTTTTTGCGGTTTAGATTTAAAACTTAACCGGGATAAACAAACACGGTACTTTTCGCACAAAATTCATGAGTGCGCCGTAGCTCAGTAGGTAGAGCATTGCGCACTGATTTGGGGCACGTCGGTTCGAGACCTAACATTTTTTAAAAAAACATAAAAAATTGTTAACAACATTTTCGGGGTAAAATTTAAATAATTTTTATTAGGCGCTTTTCTATGACAACCGTCGTAAATTTAATTCTAAACCAAATTTGGTCATGCACCTAGATCAGTATGTCTGCGTTCAAAGGGTTTTTTTGGAATATCCAGTAAAATTAACTTCTTTAGACTAATTAAATTATTTTGAATGAAAGTATGTGCAAATACATAATGAAACTTCTGCAAATCAAAGTTCAAAACTTTGTGGAAAATTCATGAAAACTTAAGAAATCTCGAAAAAATTTCATCGAAATTTCTAACTTTCTCGTAAAATTTTTTTGATTTTTTTCGAGTATGCAGTTTTGCTGCTCTTTCAATTGTCAAAAGCCGACCAAGAGCATGTTCTTCAATATAAAAATATTACGCTTATAAATTTGTATGCACTTGGCTATGAAAAAAATTTCCAAAAATCGAGTAATTCTTCTAGCGGCTTAAGATTGCTATCTTTGTTCACTTTAATTGAACGGGCCACAAAACTGAAAACTCGAAAAAATTTAAATATTTTTACTAAAAAGTTAGAAATTTTTTCGAGTTTTCTTGAATTTTCATGAATTTTCCACAAAGTTCTTAACTTTGAGTTGCAGTATTTTTCCTGTTTTTTTGCACATTCTTTCATACAAAAATAATGAAATTAGTCAAAGGAAGTCAATCTTACTGAAAATTCCAAACAACACTTTGAATATGTAGCCCCAAAAAGTTTTAAATCTAGGCTAAATATTTTAGACGTGTACAAAACAATATTTATTTTTATTGTTTGTTTTCAAATTTTGTGTAGGATTTCTTCAGGCTTTGGCAATAAGTAAATAGTTGTCGCTTTATTTCTTGAAGAAAAACTGAAACATCGGAAAAATAAAAACAAAAAATGAAATAACATTGAAATTCATATAAAAAGCGGAAAATTGCAATTATTCAACATGCAAAACGGAACGTCAACATTTGTGGGCTATTCATGACAATTTCATAGTCAAGAAATACTTGAAAATATGTCTTAATCATTTTCTTTTCAACAGCATACCGGGCTTTCTTTTAAACGTTTTCAATCTTTTTTTGCCAAATTAGCGTCACCTTTTAGTATCACCTCACAAGTATAAGTACAATTTAATTGTTACTTTCTTTGATAATTCAATACGACTGCGTTGTGTACAGCTTAGTAATTTTTGGAAATTTTTTTTAACTTCTTGTTCATTTTTTTGGTTAAACCTTTGGCAACCGTGACTATAATAACGAGGGACACTCATTTTTACGATTTTTGCCCGCTGTATTCATAGCTCGAAAAGCAGTTAGTTTGGCGCGAATTTCTTAAAGGGCCAAATGAGTGAACCGTTGCAGGAATTTAGTTGTGACCTCTCAGACTTGCTCTGACAATTGATTATCGACTGCCAATAACTTCTCTCAGTGTGAAATATTATTTAATTTTATTCTTTCGTATTTTCATTATTGCTATTAATGCTAATTTCTTAACAGGGGTTTTAAAGGTAAATAGAGTAATTATTCTAGTACAGACGTATATTTTTTAATTTTCGGAAATTTCGGGGGGGGTTTGAACCCCCGAAACCCCCCCCTGAATACGCGCCTGCTTCTGACTCATAGCCCAGTACAATTAGTACAGCTGCTTCAAATAGTTTGAACTTATGACTATCAGGAACGTCTTTTTTAGACAAAAAAGATCTCCAGGTACTGTTTATAGCATATTTAGCTGATTTAAGCTTACTTGAAAAATGTTTATGGAACGATGCATTGTGCGTTATAACTAGATACTTGGATTTCTTAACCTTCTTCAACTCTTGTCTTAGTATCTACCTTATTCGTATTTATTGTAAGCCCCAGTCATTACAGTACTCCTCTAGTTTGTTGATCATTTTCTGTAGTTGTTTTGGGGTTTCTGCTAGGATAACTACATCATCGGCATACATAAGTATCTTTATATGGACACCCCTAATTATAGTAACATTTGGCAAGCGATTCACCAAATCGTCCAAAAAAAGAGCAAACAGTAATGGACTAAGTAGGCAGCCTTGTTTAACACCCGTTTCAGTGGGAAACCATCCTGAGGCACTGCTATCATCCCTCACCCTTGCAACTTTATTTGTGTAGAGACTGTTTATTATTTCTATAATTTTTGTTGAAATACCTACATAAATTACTTAATTTGAAGAAAAGAGGATGTGGTATTATAGAGTGAAATGCGATCTACGAACATACCGTTTCCTCTTGTCTGAAATGTAATATAGAGATATGCTAGATTAACTAAAAATGTGGTCGATTATAGAATATCCCTTTCTAAATCCCGCCTGGAACTCATATAAAATGGAGGTAAATATTTTTGCAATGGCATTCTGAAAGGAAATTCCTCTGTAATTATTTGGGTTATTGGAGGAACCCTTATTTGTTTTTGGATAGGTATAGCTCCAGTAAGAAGTTGATAGTACAAGTAGATTTACATGCAGTTTGAAGCGAGGTTGATTGAGTTCCCAGTAATTATCGAAACTTTCCAAACTACTTCCTCCCCCAAAACTTTTTTTAAACAGATCGATGTGAGTATGAAAGTTGTTACCTTAGTGTTTTAGAACAGGGCTCGCAACCTAACCTAACCTTTGAAAAAGCTTTTTTGACTACCAGATCACTACCCTACTACCGACTACTGGCGCCAATTGGAAAGCCCACAGGATGGCAAGTCGGTCTACACCTGGTCCTTACATCTTACTTTTCTCAGCCAGAGAATCTATAATATAAACCAGTGATACCTAAAGGCATACTATGAAATTGTACTATTGGAATGCTAGAGAAATTGCTGCTACACCCAAAAAAAATTCCCAAAACAATATTTTTAAACCGGAGAAGGTTTTCGAATATAAATATTTCACCTTAGCCTCAATAATGAGACTCGTAAATGTTAAAAAACAAATTGATTTCTGTAGCAGCATAAAAACTACTGTTTGAGTCAGTGTAATCTTAAGTTGTGAATAAATTATGTATATAAATCAGATCTTTTAAATTAATCCGAATTTATTATTTAACTAATCAAAACATAAACAAAAGTAATCATGATTAATGTTCATCAAAAAAAAAATATCAAAAATAATTGAAACCATTGTTTTTTGTTTTTTTTTTTTTTTAATTAGAAACAATCATATGATTGACTAAATTCAAGTACCTAGTTGAAATTAATCAAATAACTAAAATTATTAAAATAAATTAGTTTATAAATTAAATTTTTTAAATTTAATTGTTTGAATGTTTTCAATTATTTAATTTTTTTTCAATTATTATGATCTACAATATAAAACGTAAATATAATATTGGACATCATAAAAGATGCTTCACTGTCTACGGTCGTTGATCAACTGATTTGCAAACATACTGTATTTTTTCACAATGCAGAGAGAGTTCTTGCTTTGTATGTGTGCGCCAAAATGTTTGAGAGAATTAAAGTTCTCCACCAGCGGGCTAAGAAAAAATCATCACTGATTTAAGCTTCAGTTGTTGTTATTGCATTGATCATCGTTTACGATTTGCAGTTTCGGCGAAACTCTCACAACATGGCCTAGCCAACGAAGATACTGTGTTGTAATTCCTTGAATTATATCGACGCTTAGGGTTCTGTAAACCTTTCGAAGAACATTTCTCTCGAATGCTCTTTTATACTCTCTTTTTTATTCAGAACCTGATTTGTATAAAAATACTCGAAAGACTGCATTATTGATTTCATTTTTGATAAATAGCGGTGTTCTTTAGGCACCGAGTTGCCAAAGATTGCACGTTATTAAAAAACTAACGAGTAGCTAGAACGTTTGAATTTATGACAAAGCTAATACAATAATTGAGTGGCTCAGTGCCATCCTTGCCTAACAATCGAAATTTCATATATGGAGTTATTATGATATACTACTTAGAAATACTCCAAACTATCCGTGCCAAAGTTGCACATCCCTAATTTTTGAACAAAATTATTAACTGAATTAATTTAATGCTTCAAACCTTCCTAAAAAGGCTGTTTGATTCTTAATTACCTATTAACTTTGTCACTAATTATTAGGAAATGACTAAAATGAGGCTTAGGCAAGGATGGCACTGAGCCACTCAATTAAAAAACAATTAAGGAAAGGGCAGTCTTTGGCTGTTATGAGAGCTGCGCTGATTATTTCCACCCCAACTAACAAAAGAATGCGGCTAATATTGATATGATATTGAAATGTTACGAATTGTAAGTGATCAGTGTACTTTATATTCCCTTATTGTTGTTGTTAACGCTGCTGCAGCAAACGCCAACGATTACTAAAGCATCCATCCATACTCCAAATGATTATCACCTCCTAACATTGGCCCATATAACCGTAACTAAAAGTCTGTTTGTAGCAATGATATGAGCCACTAAATGTGGTTAGTGAATGAACTTAATTTAGGATGCAGTTTGATGGAACAGTTTTTTGTGTGCTAATAGTTTTGTTGTTGTTGCCTAAGTTACCCACCCACAAGGATTGGGAGTTGAGCGAATTGCGAGTGTTGAACAGTGATTTCATTGATTTGTAGCGAATGAATGCATCAGTCAATTTATGTGTGTGACATGAGAGAGTTGGTGTATGGAGCGTTGGGTGCAGTGCACAAGGATTTGCTAAATGTGCATGCGTGCGTCTAATTTTATCCCTGCGTACTGAGAGCGAACTGTCTATATGTACCTATGAGTCCTTTGCTTGCACATCAATTAAAAATTCCATTTGTATGGCGAAAAATCGGATTTTGTTGGGCTTGCCACAATGTGAGTAGATTGTGGTGTAACAGCGAGGCAAAAGGTAAAAATTAAAATAAACCAACAACAAGTTGAGATTCAATGGCAGCGAAATGTGCAAAAGCTTGCATCCATACACTCAGGATAGTTTGTGTGGAGTAGGAGATGTGAAACATTGGCTCCTTTTTAATCCTCGTTCTACTGAAAACAGTTGCACTGCACAGCAATAAGAGTAAGCTGAGGCCCATCACGCACTTGCGCTACCATTCCCATTTAGAATGTGTAGCAGCACCAAAGTCACATGCTCATTTACTCATTGAAATAACCGCAACTTAGGGAACAAATGTGAGTTCATTGCATGTTGCCGTGATTTTTACGGCTGCTGCTGCAAATGAGTTGTGTTGTTGTTTGATTTTAATAGGGTGATCCAAAATTTTTATTTTTTATTTTATTTAATTTTTTTATTTTATTGATGTTACTGGGTCTTTTCTAAACTTCAACTTTTGGTTAAATCTTTCGACACAATGAAAATTGTCGTTTGACTCGATAAAAGCGGAATTTGCAAAAGACGTTAATTGCCATAAAAATTTGACATTAATTTTCATTGTTAAAGCGAATTATTATCTATAAAAAAATTATATTTTATTAATTTTGATACGTAGCGAATTAATCACAATGTCGTTTTCTCGAAATAATTTGACATTAAATTTCTTTGCAGCAGCGAATTAAGGTCAGTGACATTAATTCCATTGACATTGTGACAAGTCGCCCATTGGAAATATTGCTTTTAGAATGAAGTTGGTAATTCTTTTGTTTGAATTAGCTGACATTAATTCCATTGACATTATGACACGCCATCCAATGGAAATATTGCGTTTAGAATACATTTTCTAATTCTTCTGCTTGACTTGAATACAGAGATGCAAAGAGAATTAATGTCAATGATGCTAATTCACAAAAATTATTTGACATTAATTCCATTGGCATTATGACACATCAAGTTAATACATACATATATGTATGTAGATTGGTAGTCAACTTTAAAAGTTAAATTTGCAAAAGTCGTTTATTTATTGTCTGATTTTGGAACACCCTAATGTACAAGGTGATTATACCTGCCTGCGAAAATCTAACATATAACTGTGGTAATGAGCTCACGACCGATTCGTTACTGTATACTGCCACTTTTGTTGTTGTTGTGCGCTTGTAGCGGAAACGGATACAAATGCGCTGCCGTGCGTTCAAATGACACACCACCCTAACACTAATGAATTTTGGGCTGATACACGTTCAAAGCTTAGTTTAGATGTCGACAATGCAGACACGTCAACGCATGCAAATTTGTTTGCTCCATGGCAATGGGTTGGAAATTTGTACAGCACTTCGCGAAGTCCCTAGCAACTCCAACTGAAGCTCGTGCTCGGCCTTTTTGTACTTTTCATTGCAGAAGTAAATTGTTTAATTGTTCTTGTTGTTGCTTAGTAACAAAATAAACGTTGAGTAGAATTTATTATTGTTTTTTTGTTGTTGGTGTATTCTCTATATTACAACTGTTGAGTACCTAAAGTTGAAGGGACGATACATTTTAGCGGTTGGAACTAAATACTAGACTAGACTCGACTTTGATAGTTGCTGGAGGTTATCTTCAAAAGGGCTGCTAAGAGCTATCCAAAATTGGAACATCCTCTCCGTTTGTTATGGTATCATATCATACTATCTTCTGCGACTGGAAGCTGTACTATCAAGATCCTACTCAAAGCTGTCAAAGTACCTTTGGCGACGGATAAATAATCAAAGGCTACCTCAAAACTGCTGAAAAGCTTTATGACAGTCAAGCTCGAAAGGAGAAAAAATATTAGGGAAACTTCAAGGTCAGATTAGACTTAAGACGTAACAAGGTAGGTAGAGCTGATCGGTCTACGAGTGGTACCAGATTTTTAGACCAGATAAGAAAACCCTATCAAGAACCAGGATCCACCTTACTCTTGACAAATACAATGTTCTACGATAAAAATTTGAAACCCCACTGAAACTTTCGGTCACGCTGGATGGTCTGAAACTATAGAAACTGGAAGTAGTAAACATAGAGATCTTTGTTAAAATGACTAGAATTAGACTAGTCACGAGAAGGAGCAGCTCACGATCAAATACATACCCAGTGATTGCACCAGATACTTCGGAAGGTGAGAGGTTTTTGATTTGGACTCGAAAGAACCAATGGGACCTTTAAAATTTTCATAATTTCAGGGAGCTCAACAGACAGCCAGACCCACTCTCTGAGTTATAACGAAGCTTGAGTCCCTCCACCCTTTTTAGGAATCGAAGACTATCAACACAAGCTGCAACCCCAGCATGTGCGCCATGTTGCACCACATGTCCGCAATTGTCCAAAAACAAATAACTGCCAGACAGAAATGGAATAACAAACAACAAATTATGGAGTAACATTTTCCGGAAATTGGAAATTATTTGTACAAAAACAAAAACATGAATATAACCAGAATAACTCATTTACAATAACAAAATATTGAAATTGAAAAAAAATTAATCAAAATAAATAAATGAAATTTGTCATGCAACGACGCAGTGACGCAGCGCACAACAAATACACATTTGGTTGATAATAAATTGTGCAACAACAACAAAATCAGCTTAAGGAAATGTAAACATGAAACAAATAGCGATCGATCGATCGATAAGAAAAAGTGAAGACAAACGATAATCTGCACATGCAGCGCTCATGCACATAATTTCACACAAAAAAAGTGCCGCCACAGGGTTACAATCGACACGAAGCACACCGAACGGCGGCCATCCATCACGGCAAGCAGTCAGTCAATCAGTCACTTGATTACTTTTGTACGTTGAAAGGTTGGTTGTTTTGTGAGGTGATCTTTACTGTGACCAGGCTGTCGAGCACCAAAATAGTCAGAAAAAATACTAGCTCACAAATGGACTGATCCCCAACTAGTGCTTAAAATAGGAGGTATTTCCTATTTAATAAATTTTATTTTAATTTCGGTTTCTCCTGAATTTAGTTTAGAAAATATATTAGTCTAACTTAAATCTAACTCACCTCAGACTGTACCAAAAAGGCCTAATTCCGTAAGTACAAAAACTGATATTTTTGGTAAGTACTGAAATGCCCACAGAATCAGATCTGTTAAACCTGGCTTAAAATTAAAAATGATTTATGAGGCTGCTCTTTTAATTTAATTGATTAATTAATCGAACATTTTTCGAATAATTAATCGATTAAGATTACATTTTGGGTTCGCTTAGTGGTTCGTTTTTAAATTTAATCCTAGGACTAATCAAAATTTCAAAGTAATCAACATTTTAATTTGATTAAAATACTCGATTAATCATTTTAAAAATGTGCGATTATCATAACTAATCAACTATTACAAAGATAACGAAAAATTTAAATCGATTAAGATCAAATTTTGTGTTCGATTAATGAACATTTATTCCTTTTCAAATTTAATCCTAGGATTTATCAAGTGAATCAAAATTTCAATTTGATTAAAATTTTTCAAATTTAATCCTAGGATTAATCAAATTAATCAAAATTTCAATCGAACACAAAATTTAATCCTAATCGATTAATTATTCTGAAAATATTCGATTATCATAATTAATCAATTATTACAAAAATAACAAAAAATTTAATTTGATTATCAATGATTAAGATTAATAATCATTATTTAACAGGTCCGCTCAAGTTTTCTTACTCATCTGAAGCTGGTCTAAAAACAACTAAATCTGTACCTATGTACAAAAATTAAAACTTTAGGAGAATACCAAAGAGACGAGAGTGGACCACTAGAGAGCATAACTAAATTTTTAATTTTGATGTCTACAGCAACAGGGCTCAAATCTGCTAGCGCTTAATTTTTCTAACTCATCTCAAACTAGTCCGAAAAAAAAGTTTTTTATTAGTTGCTCGTGTTGTTTGTACTAGTTTTGAGGTAGTTTACAACTACTTGTTTTGAACTGTAGGACACCTTTCTATCCATTCATTTATCATTGCAGTAATGCCTAGGGTTATTTGCATTGCGCATGCGCAAACCACCAGCAAATTGCTAGCATGCATTCAAGGCGCTTTGTAGACGATCGTTGTGCTCACAGTTTGTTTACATTTACTCATAGTCTTATCGCCAGATGCATTTTGTTTTATTTACTTCCCCAGTGTTTACTTATATTTTATAGTATTTTCTCTTTTCTTTTGGATTTTCTTCTTTCCAATCATAAGTAAACAAAATAAAAATTTAATTTCACTAGAAAATGTTCGATTAGTTTACAGCAATCAAACAGAAATTTCTTTCACTTATCGATCGCTCTGATAGCGTTTATTAGTATTTGAACGGGAAGATATGAAAGGAAGTGCCTCGATAACTTAGTTATGAAGGTCTGTGTGACGCGACGATTGATTGGTGTGCATTATTGAAATACTATTCTGCTGACTTTGAGGTCATTGACGTATAGTAAATAGATAAGATTTCTTTTCTGAGATTTTTTTTATTGCTAATAGACTTCAGGCCTATAGACTATGGCGTCGAGAGGGAAATTTCGAGAAGAAACAAGACGAATTGGCATACCTGAAACAATCTTTACTGTGTTCCGTGATGGCGCCAATGTTGATGAGCTCATCTTGTACCTTCATTTCTCACCTTACCCCAAGGGAATATAGTCGAGTCAAAGCATCGGAACTACTCGCGTTTTCCGGACTGCAATCGTTGTTGCTTCAGCAAAAACCTGTATAACTCACACCAACGAACAAACTTGCCAACTATGCAAGCTAAAAGTACGATTACAACAATAACATTCCTCTATGCAATTTAACAACAAAAATGTTTAACTGTTGGTTGGTTTAACAAAAACTTCATCATTTATCTTCACCACAACCATTCAATAGCGCTTCATTTTTCAACCACAATTAGCTCCCACAACATGCTAAGCGGCTATAATCGACTGCACTTTTAATACTTGCAACATCATTTAAGCAATTTTCATTTACATCATTTTTCTTCATTTTAAACAAAACGCAAGTAACACCACACACACACACATACACATACGCACACACAACTTTTAAACCAACCAACCAACACCCACTCCAACATCAACATTCATATCATTAACAATTAGAGCACATCAACAACAACAACAATTCAGCATTATTTTATCCAAGATCCATGCCGCAAGGTCCATCCCAGCAGTGCACTTCATTGCCATCAACAACTTAGCCAGTTATTCATTCGCTCTCGCTCTCGTTTATGTACTCGTTTAATGAGAATGCGCCCCCCCATGCCAGGCCACAAATTAATTATGCGCTCATTAAAGTTTTGAGTGTAAACAAAACTAAAGTAACAAGTAAAACTAGGTCCAACAACAACAACATCAAGCATTAAGGCAATAATGATCGGTGTAGTAATAAAAAAAAAAAACAACAACAAAAACAAAAATAATTTGTAGTAAACAAAAGTTTAAACAAAATACCAAAAATAGAAATACAACAACAAGAAGTATGGATTATAGAAAGAAGAAGCGCACCACACAGTGAAGTGCACAATCTAGCGGTTTGAGTAATTGAGAGCGATGGTTATGGAAATTGATGGTAATGAATGATGCATACTTAACACCGATTTATTTTAAACGGAGGACTAATTTTTTATGAGCTAATTTTCAAAACCAAATATGCTCTCTCAACTTAGTAGAAAAGTCAATTTTCTCCGCCGATAAAAGCAAAACTCCGGTAGGTGCGGGTATTATTTTTCGGTGAGGTGTCATAATGTCAATGGAATTAATGTCAAAAAGTGAATTAATGTCAATGACGTTAATTCTCATAATTTGACTTTAAATTAATTGACATTATGACACGTCACCGTCATTTGACTTACTTTCCAGCGAGACCTATATTCTGCTATCGATGATTTGTCTCCGCCAGTTTCTAAGTGGTGTATTTAATTTTTAATTTATGTTCAACTTTCAACGAGAGTGTGTGATAGTTTCCTATGGTCGAAAGAGCGCCTTGAAGTCCGCTCAGGATACACTGATATTGCTTCGAGTTTCATCAGTTCTACTCACGTATTCTTACTATCGATTAGGACGCAGTTTCGTGTACGTCATGTTTCAGAGCTAACTAGTTATGGATAACGTCAAGTTCGCCACTTTGGGACGGCCTTAGTGATGCTGTGAGCCCTCCGGAAGCTGTGATTTATTCAGGTTTTTCATATTTTTTTGTTTTTCTGTGTCTTAAGACGGCAGTGAATTGTTACATGGTAAGTTTAGGCTTTAAATTTCGGGTTCTGGTGCTATGTAGACTTTTCCTATAGCTCTTTCGATGAGATTATTCGAGCAAATCCTACTCTACTCTTTTTCTACATTTACAATAAGTCCGGGTATTCTTGCTTATACCCACCATTTTGGAGGGACCTTTTTAACAAATCTGCCATGATAAAAATTAAAATGTTTAAAAGGGTTCGGCACACCATTTAAATTGACAGCCATCAATTTGACAGCTGAGACTCACATCACAAAAAGAGTGCATTGTCCTAACCAGATACATATCTGGCACGTATGGGGCACAGGGGGCTACTGACTCTTTTATTAATAAATCTAAAATTTAATATTCACCCGCTTTCTGTTGATGATTGAACATTTTTATTTAACGCCCATAAACTAATTTCTTTATTAACTTTGCATCGATTTGTTTTTTTTTTTCTTTTCTGTTATTTAGTCGATTGAGTCACATTCGCACCTAAATCAACTAACCAATTGGCAGCTGTCAATAATAAAATTGAGTAAACATCTTTGTATATTTATGTTTGTACATGATTACAAATATATGCAAACAAACATATGTATATACGCGATAAATAAGGCTTTTGGTTTCAGAAGAAATTTATCCGTCACGCACAACAGTGCCACGCAGCCGCTGAGGAAGTGAAAACAAAGCGGAATAGCCGCATTTGCTCGAGTACCTGTTTTGCATTTTAAAAAGGCGTTGAAAACCTTTCTTGGTTTAAGATATCTCATATTTCTTGTTGGTTTATTTGAAATTTTAACATTTTTATTTGTTTTTCGCATAACGAGAGAAATATCAAAAATTAAGATTTTTATGAAGAATGATTTGTAACGCGCACTGTGCGACAAGTTGGTGTTTTAAATAGGTAAACATGTAGCTATTGATTAAGGGTTAATTATGACAAGTGTAGATCATATGATTTCAATTCGTCATAACTCGGAATGTATTTGGTAATGATTTGGAATATTTGGATTATTATTTCTTTTAACAAAAATATATAATATTAAAAAAAAAAAAATAAAACAAGGACACCGGTGCCACGCCCACATTATGTATGTTATTCGAAACACACACTGGATATCTTCCAGGGATGGTCATAGGCTATAAATATTTTGATATAAGGCAAAGCTATTAGGTAATGATTACAAGGCATAGTATTTAATTAGTAATTGGATTTTTTTTTTGAAAGGTGAACTTATGATTATATTACGATTATTTTCAGGTTCGCACTGTTAGTAATTGATTACGATTATTGATAATCGAAAAATAATCAAGATTAATAATAACTACGAAAAAATAATCAAAAATGATGAAAAGTAATCGAAAAATAATATGACTACTTTCGAAGATTACTTTTGATTCTTTTTGATTCTTTTTTTTCCGAAATTATGGCAATACTGTTTTATGTTAGTTGTTTTTTTTTTAATTTTTTTTTATTGATGTTCATCGATTTGATAGTTCATAACCAGAATCAATTCAAAATTATATACCTAACTCTAAATAAATTGCAGCAAAAGTGCTAACTCAAAGCATCAAAATGAAATGGGTCAAGGTGTTACTTTAAGTCCGGAATTGTCAGAATTAACTGTCAAAAATATAACCAGCAGAGTTTTAGAAACACTTTACAGGTTTTACGACAAAAATTGTTAAACATTTAGTTTTGAAAGGAAATTAATAATATGTCGGTTATGCCCCACATTTAAAATGATAAGCTTACTACATTTTTTAAAAATAATCGGAAATAATCAAACATAATCCTTGAGAGTAGTCAATTATTTTTTTGATTACTTTTAATTATTTTCTCGTATTTCTAACTAATCGTAATTATTTGTTTATTATTTGTAATCATAATTAATAAGGAATTTTTAAAAAGGGAATTATGTAATCAATACCATTGCTTTTCAAATTATCGTCGTCCAAATTTAACACCTCTGATATAAAGGGGGCGACTTCTTGCGGACTAAATGATTTTTTCGGGACAGCTTTAGGGATCATTTTGTGATTTTTTCGGAGCTATTTCGGAATTATATTTGAGCCAAAAAAAATAGTTCCGAAAACGATACTGACATAACCTCGAATAAGCCCACAAAAAACCATGAAAATCCCCGGAAATGACTGCTTTACACAGTTTCCGCTGAACTTAGCGTCTTATGTATCCTTCATCCATATTTGTTTACTTCTCTATGAAACTTGGCTTGCCAATATATCATAACCTTTATCTCACTGTGCCCATCACAAATTATGTGTATTGGTTTCGTAAGCAATACAACAACAAAATATGACACTTCGAGCATTGCGAAAAAGGTTCAAAAGGGAATAAACAGAAGCAACAGGCTATAGATCGACATCTTATCAACTTAATTTCGTCTACAATCTACAAGATACCAACAAACTATTATTCACATATTTACATAAATACATACATAGATACATAGTTAAGTGTCATAGTGTAGTGATGAGTCAAGTTGGATAGATAAAGTATGTGAGTGTTGATAGTTGTAGAGTGCTGCAAGGTAGAAGCACTCACAGGGCGACCAACCCAAGGGCAAACTGGCAGCGTTGAAAGTGAATTAAACAGATGTATACATGTAGAAGAAGAAATATGTTGAATATGAAAGAAGCAAAGCAACAATTGATATCTGCCTACGTGCAATGAATATTTGAATGAATACTTGATAGAGAGAAAAATCCTCCGTAGAATCATGTGCAAGTATGTACAGTGATTCAGAGATTATATATCTCATCCACGAATAAAACGTTGAAGAAGCTCAGCAGCAAATGTCGAAATTTTCGATGTCCTGGAAAAATATCTGCCTCAGTTCATACAAGTGTTAACTTAGACCAATCGGATTTCATATAAGAAGTTAATTAATTTTTCTAGATAACCTATGAGTTAAGACTAGACTCGATGCGTCCCTCTTTTTTGGAACACCGCAAAAGCTCAAGGCTCAAGCTATTCCTCCATAACGGTCTACTCTGTGAGGCTCGTTCCATTACATTTCTGAGTGACTGTATTCTACTCCGTTTTTGCATGAGGAATAGCACTCATTGACTTTTTAGGTTGACAATGACAACGACGGGCATTCAAGTCAATCACATAACTCTTCTGGCCAACATCCCTGCAGGAAATATTTACGGTTTTGAAGTAGTCACTTTATAGAATCTACAATCACTTTTAAATAATAATTAAATGGATAATTTTTCCAATCTCTTAAAAAAAAATTTTAAAAAAAACCTTTAATAATATATATTTAACTATTTTTTTTAGAAATGAAAGAATGATGAAGTTTTTTTGGATTGATTTTAAAATAATCATTAAAATTGGAAACCAATCATAACAAATTGTTAGATGACTTCTCGAAATGTAATATCATCATTTATCCAGTAATCTTTTAATTGATAATAAAGATAGTAACTGTAAAATACAATAAAAAATTTAATTTTCCTATTCTATTGAATAAAAAACTTTGAATAATTAATTAAATTCAATAATAAAAGAAAAAAATATTAATTTCAAAAACAAAAAAAATATAAATAAAAAAAATTTATTTATAAAAAAAAATTTTTATAAAAAAATTATTATTCATGTCCTCGATCTTATTTATATCATGAATAGATACAATAAGATAAAATCATTATATGACTTGTCAAAATATATTAACTCTAAAACATAATCATAAACAACAATTTTAATTTTCCTTTTTTATTCAATAAAAAATAATAATAATTTTTTCTAAAAAAAAAATAGAAATTAACTATATTAAAAAAAATAATTGATTTATAAAAAAATTATTTTTTACAAAAAAAAATTATTATTCTTGTCCTCGAGAAATTATTATTTTAGTAAGACAATTTTTTTTTCGCAAAACATCGCAAGATAAAAAATCGTTAGATGACTTCTCAAGAACATATGTATATGTAATATCATCATTTATCCAGTAAACTTTTACACGTTCCTAAAGATATTAACTGTAAAATGTAATAAAAAAAAAAAACAAATAAAAGTTTAAGTTTAGTTCTATTCAATAAAAACTAAAAAAATTAATTAAACAATGAAAGAAAAAAATAATAAATAAAGTTTGTAATTCAAAATATAAATAAAAAAAATTGATTTATAAAAAAATTATTATTCTTGTTATTACAAAATTAAATTACAAAAAAAAAATTTGTTTACTTACAAAAACTAGAAAAATTATTTTTTCCAATACATCGCAACATACCTAGTAACAGTTACGAAACTGCCATTTTTTAATAACTTAAAATCTCCGAGTATTTCTGATTAGTCACCTTAGATCGAGCTAAGAAACTTAAAAGTGTCTAACTAAATACTAAGCTCCCTGCAGGGTATCGACACACACCCCCTCACAGATATTTGTGTGAGTTCGGAGCGCACGTGCGTTGTGTAAGAATTCGCATAAAAGTATGATTCTTTGGAAATTCAGAATTTATTACATAAAAATTATTATTATTTTTTTGTTGGTTACACGATTCATGCCAATGTCAGTTACCACTTTCCTTTTGCGCCAGACGAAAGTTAAATATGCTCATGTAGCGGTTGAGCTCTCCGCACTTCTCAGTCTTGACTAAACTGTCTTGACTTCGTCTGTGCGGTGGAGCTCTTTTGGCACGCTTTATGAAATCATTAATTTTGAATTCAAGCGAGTATGCTGATTCGTAGGCATTGGGGCTCCCGTGTGACCTCGCCGCCAACTTTTTATGTGTTTATGTTACGAATTTATGTAATGTATATTAGTTATATTACATGCCCACTGAGATATGCCGAATATTTATGAGATTGCCTTGTATGGTGGAACGATAAATTGGGAGTGTCCTGTCATTGTTAAATGGTAGGAGGGACAGGTAAATATATAAATCGTATATATCATACATAAATTTGTACATATGTATGTCTTAGAAAGTGAGTGGGTTTATTGAAAGCGAAATTTTTCTCTTGAAGTTGACAATAATTTGTTGATGAAATATTTTTGTTGTTGTGGATGGGATTGCTTCTAAATGAAGCTACCTTAAGTTAAAGAACAATTGGAAGATAATACCCATATACTCGTAATATAACGTAAGAAACATATAATTTTTATTGCCGTACAAACACCCAATAAGTTTTCTGTCACTAAGAAGTCTATGAAGCTTTCAACTTTTTTGAACTCATCATTCACTTCCATGAAGCCATTTCCGTCGTATCTTTTAATTATAAACATAATTTATTATTAAAAAATAAAAGCGCTGCTAATAGTTTGGAAAGCGCATCATTGGAAATAACAGTTTGACAATCACTGTTTTCTGACACTTAATAAACAACACAAACAGCTGTGATAACGGTAAGTAGCAAACAGAAAGTGCATACAAAATCAATTGCAAAGAAGAAACGAAGCCAATCAAACTGAAACAATTACAAAAAGCAAAATTTTTCCTAGTGATACCAATAATTGAGCTCCACTCTTACCTAATAATACTTAGCAGGAAGAATTTCGCAAATTTTCTATATGCGATAGCGACAACTTATTTATTTAGCTCTCCCGAATTCCATCTGGATTTGGTGTACATGGACATGGAGTAGTAGACTCGGCAGGCCTGACCCCACACTGATAAAGTTCAGTCAACTAGTCGACAATGGGCTTTAGTCTTTCACATAATACTCTTAATAGAACATTAATGATATTCAGGGCACTTAAACCTAACTACTGCGTCATCCTCGATTGGTGGAACTACCAACTCTTTTGGAGTAGAAAGAATGAAAAAGTTAGTCTAAATTTTAAATAAATATAAGTACCTACAATAAAATGGTCTGCTTACAATTTACAATCATTATGGTTTATTGTCCTATAAAACCGTCATATCAAATTTTATCATAAATAAATAATCTATACTTTTTGGTTGTTTTGTTGTTGTTTGTGTTTTACGACTGCAATACCGTGTAAGTCATCACACAAATATGACATATTCAATGGTTGCCACTTCAAAAAAAATTATCAAAAAAATGTTGTAACAAAAACAAAAACACATTAACAAGAGCAAGAAAATTATTTATGATGGTGTCATAAATTCCAAAAAAAAAAAAAACAACAAAAAAAAATATCTCTAATAATAAAAAAAAATGGAAAATGCAGCCAAAAGAAAAATAATTTAAAGAGCTCGTGTTGTCGATGTTTGATGTTGTGTGGCAAGGGTAATAAATTCCCAAGTGCAGGAAATAAATAACAACAGAAAAAATTTCAAACAACTAAAACATTTTCATTTATGATTAAAAACCGAAAAAAAACATGCTTTTACTTTATCGGTATTGGAAAGGAGAAAAATAAAAATAAAAGAATTTAAAAAAAAAATGTAGAAAAAAAATTTTGAAAAAAAATTTTACATTTGAGCAGCGCTTTTCCGCTGACTTTAGCGAAACGGGAAAGTCCAGTGGGACTCTTTCTACGCTTATCATCATTTAAAATTAAAATAAAATAAGTAAGGGAGGCTTATGATCGGTTTAAAATGAAAATTATATACTCAGCTGCAACAGAGTTGGGGTTATTTTTTGCTTGATATAAGCCATTCCTGTTAAAAATCTATTCGTTTTTACTAAATACTTATTGAAATTTCCTTTAATTGCGTGTTGAACATATTTCTATAGCTTTGTGTAAAATGTGGGCGTGGTTGCTAAACCGATCTCAGATATATAACTTTTCCATATATAATGAAGTACTTTTTTTCCAGTATAATCCAAACGGTCAAGGTAATCAACTGATTTGTTACGCTACTTCTCATCGAGCTATAGCTTCCGATACATTAGAATAGGCTGCGCCGAAAAAGGGGAAGTGCCACACCCATTTAAAAAAATTTATACATTTTCACATTTTTTTTTCGAAGTTTGAAAAGTAATCTGTGCCACATTTTTATGTGATCTCTTAAACGTTTTTTGTTTGATGATTAATTACATTTAAATAGCGTGCCAAGTAACTTGCTTATTATACCCAGTAGTGGAAAATTCAAATAAGTTTATACATTAAGAATTTTCTAAATTCTTGAGCTGTGACCACTCAGTTCGGTATCGCTTGTATCATCTAAAGCTTAGTCCTTCAGAGAAAATACTGGCGAAGAAAGTTGAAATTTGTTGTGAAAAAATTTTTGGCCCAATTTTTTAGCTCCAAGTCTCAGGCAATGGGCGCCAATACTTCGAGCATATTTTTTCCAGACACTAAAAGGCATGAGAAGCGCAGTTCGGAATTGGATATATTCAGGTCTCGCCAAGTTCAGACACCTTCGAGGAGATTAAGCTCGAGCTTCTCTTTCAATTCGTCGGTGTTGCTTCCACCTGTCCTATAAAAATTAACGGGACTACATACAGTTTTCATACCGACTCTTATTTGCTCAGTTAGATGAACTTATGCTAAGAAGATTTTTGTGAAAGAAATACACGCAGAGGGCTATAAATAGTGTTGAGAGGCAACAAAGCTTTAAAAAAAAAAAAATGTATAATTAGTATGAAGGTGACATACATACATAAGAAACAATATGGAGTGGAGTCTTCTACAGGGTATTATTAAATGAAGCAACTCACATATTCATTAAGTGCCAATAATCCCCACTAATACTCACCAAATTATGACAATAAGCACACAAGCCAGCTATCAGAGCCAGCAGCGATAGCAACAACGCGTTCGATAGAAAGCCCGACATGCGGTTGCGCCGCACAATTACCACGCTGTCAACGCGCTCACTGATCTTTAGGCGACCAGTTGGCCACATACTCTAAGTCAATGATTGACTGAGTGGGCTTCCTTCTAATCCATGGCTTACTCGTCGTTCAAGCTGTTAAGTACAACGCCTTTTTCGGTAATGATAAGTAAATGCAAAGCGCAGAAAGTCACACGCGTCACATGCGTAGAGGCGTCCGCGCGATCGTGGAGGATAAGAGTGCACCAACCGGTTGCTGGTATTTATTTATCGTTTAACGTCACACACACACATACACACATGCGCTCATGCATAGTTTCACACTTAACAAAACAATTTGGAGCCATATTACTGCCGCATAGCTCTCCCATATGCCTCGGCAGCGGACGCTTACACGCATTCTGCCTTGCTTGCCTGCCTGATTGACTTAAATCTTGATTAATGCGCTTGCTTTGCACGGGCGATTATCGGCTCTTCATCAGCAGCGTTCATGCTTATGCGGCTAGTTGTTGTTGTTATTGTGGGGAGCAGCTCATTTGGTTGGCTGCTTGGGCGCGTTTTAGTGTGTCAGTGTGTCGTGCGTGGCGCGTTTGCAGGTTTTGGATTTTGTGACAGCAGCTGCACATGGTGGGTATGCCGGCTCAATGATGGCCAATGTTGTTGACAGTCAAATGGGACAATATTGTGACAGGCGGAGATCAATCTGTGCGATTAAGATTTATGAGATCAGCAATATACTTAAGCATTAATATATTTAGATATTTAGCATACATACAAACATATATGTACCTACATATATGATATGAGCATTTAAGTGGGTAGCATTTGCTGCTGTTGTTATTGTTGTTGTACTGCACTTTATTGCTTTTAGCCGTGATTTGTTTGCCATTGAATTCGTTCGTTTTTCCGGTGTTTTTTTTTTGTTTTCTTTGTTTGTTATCGGAAAGAATTTTTACTTTCTGCTTTTAATAGAAAGTTTCTATTTGGCACACATTCTTCTTCTTTGAACTGGTGGCATGCTTTTTGTGTAAGGACTGGAAACTAAATTTGAAAGTGTGTCACCTGTGGATTTAGTTTGAAATGTGTGCGTATATATGGTACAGCCAGATACTTAGTAGGTCTATACGGAAGCGGAGAGAAATAATTTGTGATATTGGCAAATGGTGTAAAGAAGACATGGGAAATCAAGTGAGGAAAGGGCTGTTTTTAGTTGTGCTGAAGGCTATATACCTTTCATTAATACCTAAGCCTGTTTTGAGTGTCCGATCCTTACTTACAATTGATACAAACTCTAAAAAATTGTTAATCTAAGACCAACCCTATTTATCGAAACTATCGATTATATGGCAGCTATATGTTATGTTGATCTGATCTAAATAATTTTCAATACACAGATCACGTAATAAATCAGTACTACCACTACAAAATTTAACGTTCCTAGCTTTTTATCTGCAAAATTTATAGCAAAAAACCCATCTATCGAAACTATCGATTATATGGCAGCTATATGTTATGTTGGTCCGATCTGGCTGATTTTCAGTACACACATCACATATATAATCAGTACTACCACTACAAAATTTAACGTTCCTAGCTTTTTATCTGCAAAATTTATAGCAAAAAACCCATTTATCGAAACTATCGATTATATGGGAGACATGCGTTATGTTGGTCTGATCTGAATAATTTTCACTACACACATTAAACATATATTATGTACTAAAACTGCAAAATTTTGCGTTTCTAGTTTTTTAATTGCAAGAGGTTTACGCCAAAATCCGTTTATCGGAACAATCGATTGTATGGAAGCTATGACTTGCATCGGTCCAAACTGGCTGGTTTCGACAAATGATCAATCCTATACAAAATGGCACCTGCTTGCAAAATTGTATCTTTAAAAGGAGGGACTAGTTCGTGTGCAAATAGACGAACGGACAGACGGACAAGGCTAAATCAACCAAGCTCAGTGTCCTGATAATTTCGGTGTACTTAATAGTGGGCCTGTCGGGTCAAAGTTATAATACCATTTCATGTTCATGAAAGGTATAAGATATCGAGGTTAGAATAGTAGGTTCAGGAGAAGAGATTTTTGGCATCGTGAGGGGACATTCCATTTGCATGGCAAGTATGTATTAGGTATTGTCGGATTAGGTCGGGATAAATAAGAGTTTCATCTAGTCCAATATCCAGAACGAAGTTATGCTAACATTACTCTAGTCTTCATCGGAAGGAGCTACTACCCTTTACCTATTTCAGTTGGTTGCATGTTGATTACGTGGTATACAGACCGTTTTTGCAGGTATGTGTTTAGAGTGGAGGTCATTTAGAGCCCATCTATGGTAACGCAGATCAAATGCCTGTATTGGTGGATGTCATCAAAGTGCTTATGAAGATCTTTCCTTATATCTCAAGGAGGCGGAACTTTGTATAACTGAAGTCAGTTTGGATAACTGAGCTTATGACATCTGCTCCACATTTCCGCGTGCTCTAGCACATTGGCCATTTTAGTCCCTTGATGGGTGGTAAAATGGGGTTCAGGTGACTAAAGTAACCCGTAGCAGTTCTGATGGTGGTGTTTTGGCAGACTAAAAACCTTCTCTAGTTGGTATCGTAAATGTTTTAGCTCAGTACCTTTGAAGCTATTCCGGCGGTATGATTGGCGAAGTTAAGGTGATGTGCTCGCAAACTCCATTTCCAAGATATTAGGGTTGTTGACAATAGGTAGTGTTATTTTGCCTGAGTAGACATTTAATTTTTTCTTAATCCAAGCTTTCCGCAATAGAAAGGGTCAGCGTTGATTTTGTTAGAGATATGCTCAAACTTCCTGTTCCACATTCCCACAATAGCCCGGTTTTTATCCGAACAAGGTGTAATATTTCAATAAAAATCCTGCCGATTCTTTGCAGTGGAGCTGCTCCATTTCCTCTTGTCACAGGTTGCTATCGAACCCAAACCTGAAAGAAGAGACTAGAGTTGCGACGTTTGGTGGTAGAACATTTATGCCCCTCCAACCTCCACCATTCATGTTATTTAGGACCACCGTCTCGTTGTGCCCTTCACAACATACACTATTTATCGGCAAAGATTAAATACGCCTACGGCAATGGCGCTAGTATGACCTCCACCTTCCTCCGACGGACTCAGCTCAATCAACTAAGGTCATCGTTCTGATCATTTCCTTGTACTTATCGATGGGTCCATCACTTGCTTAAAACATTTGGACCCCGGGACCGTAAATCTCGTTGCTAGGAACTCAGAGCTCTGTGATAAGGACATCTTCACACTTACGTGGATATTATCTAAATTGGAAATGACAAGTTGGTGGTAAAAACAGCACCAAATGACGCCTCTGCCAACACATACAATGTAAATGTGTCTGCAATGTGCAACAGGAAAATATTTTATCTAGATGAAAATGCATTACAACAGCAAAGCTCTCAATAGTGTTTCTGTTGGTTCAATAATATTCCCATGAGTTGAAGAGCGCCACAAAATCTAGATAACTCTTATACATATTCAGGGAGATAAACATGTTTCTGTTGAATATTTGCTGTTATACAACAGAATTAGTTAACATTACAGTGCGCTGTTAAAGTCATGTTTTAAGGTGTTCTGACATAACGGCGTTTGATGTTTAACGGTCAGTGGTCATTTATTTTAAATTATGGTCAGTGTAGCAAGAAAAAGTGTTAATGCTTGGGATATTCGTGAGAATTGTTATCCTGAAAGTGAAGACCTGCTGTTTTGGCTGTTAGCTCACTTTAATTTAAAATGTGAAGGCTTTTACATAAAAATTTAAATTAACAGCAGCTGTAAAGTTTTATCTACATAATATAAAAAGTCCCACGATTTCACTGTTTTCCACAAATACTTAGATGCTTCTCAAGTTCCATCCATTTAACGCTGTTAACAATTATTACACTGCATGCGCTCAGAGACCATATAATGTTTTTGGTATCGGTTCTCAAAATATATAATTTAACGAATAGAGTAAAAACAAATTTTGCAAAGAAAATTCTTCGTTAAGCTCTCTGTTTTGGTTTGCGCGGAAAATATAGCTCAGAGCGCGAGTAACAGCAATAAGCAACAGATTCCGGAAAATTTAATAAACTCAACGAAAGGCCGATACTCCAATTGGTCTACGTGCAACATGCGCTCTGACATTACAAGCTGTAAAAGATTTGATTTCACTTCGTACCGCTGTTAGTGCGCTCACATTTGATATCGCTCAATTTAACGAAACCCCGGTGCAATGCAATTGTTTGCTCTCAACCAATTTTGAGGCACTCTCTGTTGTCGTCTTGTGTTTTGTTATGTTGCGCACCGTCGCCTTGGCCGATAACAATGTAATCAACCACCACTGCCGCCATCATCAACCCAACAACACTAACACACTACCATACCTCATCCACCGGCTCTTTTAACATCTATGTATGTAAATGTTTTGGGTTGCTCATCATGCGCATATGTACAACATCGTGTATCCAACGAAGGGCTAGCTTATAGCCCATTATACATGCATACATACCCACATACAACTCATACAACTGCTGTTCATGTAACTGAACAACGAATGTTCGGTTAGTCGCAGCCGAACACTCTACGGAGTCAGAACAAAATTTATTTAAAGCGCGCATAAACGTGTCAAAAATAAACCTAAATATACAACCAAATCGAACGAACGCTTAAAAATTATACGTACGCGTGTGTGTTTGTCTCCGGTACGTCCGTGAAAACAACGGGATTTGTTTTTCGGTGTATATTTTTTCGTTACGTCGTGTGTATTTTGTAAATTGTACGATGAACTCGTAGAACATTGAAATGTCGAGTTAAAGGTAATTTTTGCCAATGTTTGTTGTCGGACAAATTGCGCAAATGTTAGTGTGTACGTGTGTGTTTACTTCCGCCGTAGACGCTGATACGATGTTGTTAGTACGCTGACGTCGCGACGCGTAAAATGTACTTTGTTGCAACGCTCCATTTCCGGTAAATAGTAAATGTCGCGTGTAGATTTTGTTTGGATTTGTAAAAAATTATCGATAAATAATGCATTGGTTGATGGAAGCGGTGGCTAAAAGTATGTGAGTGTGCTTATGAAAAAAATAAAAAAAAGTTGAAGAATAACTAAAAAATTTAACTTATCCAAAAAAAAGTGTACAAACAAATTTAATTCGAAAAGGTGAGAGATTCCACTTTGATTATCGGAAAACGGAATACGTTTATAAAACTAAAAAGCTCGCTGAAAAAATTCGTTTTAAGGTGAGACGCAACAAATGTGAAATAAAAACAAGAAAAATTAAAATTTGTTAAATTGTTTAATGGTTTTACCAACATTTTAGCAAAGTGCAAAAGTTGCTACGAAAAAAAAAAAAGGTTGGAAACAAAGATTTTTGGAAATTTATTTTTCAAATTAAGTGAATCGCAACATCACTTCAGCAAGTAAATAATAAATTAATAGTCATATGTAAATAATAATAAACGTGAAAAAAAAACATAAAGAAAAATTTTGTTATGAACATTTTTTTTCTGTTTTTGATTTTTTAATTTTTCTATTTTTTAATAAACAAAAAAGAGAAGCTTCGGCTTAATTTATTGAAAAAAAAAATTAAAAAATTTTAAGTAAAAAAATTAAATGGTTTTGTCCTTCAAATATAACGCACAAGTACTTTCCTCGCTCTACAAAAATAATAAACATTCAATTTAAAACATTTTGTAAAATAACAAAGAAAAAATTAAAAAAAAAAAAAATTACTCCCCCTTTTGTTCATTATCTATAATTAAGTACACTAACAACCTCAACATGCATGTGTTTTTATTGTGGATCCAAACTGTTCCCAAGTGGACCGCTTTCAAGTATTGATACCTAGACTTCATACAAAGTCACATAAAGGCGGTTTCAGGAAAAAATAATAATAAATAGCTTAGCTTTTCTCGAAATAGGGCTGAACAAAAATTGGATACCGGTCCAAGTCGGATTCATATAAAAGCGCAACATTTGTTGTTGTTGTTGTAGCGCTACTTTTCCCGGCCTAGGTAGTCAGTTGATTCCCCTGCCGCAACATTTATCGTCGTGGATGGTTTACTAAAAGAAATTATGAGAAAACTAATGTGTTTCCAAATGGACTATCTGAAATAACGCGTTCCAAAAAGGACTCTGGAAACATGTTTATTTTTTTTTTTAGGCGAAGTTATAGTTGGTTAATAATTGATTGGATAAACTAAGATGACTTTGAGAAACGAATAAGTGTATATAGTGGAGACTATGTAGATATAATATAGAACTAAAAAACACTTGAAACCACTTGGAACAAAACATAAATATAGAAAACTGGAGATGTGTTGATGTTGTAAAAAACTGCAAATATAAAAAATTTAAAATAAATATGTCAAATAGAATCACAATACAAAAATATATAAAACGAACGTAAGAAATAGAGAAAAAATGATATTAAATAAAACTGTTAAAGGAAAAATCAGATAAAATGACTACGTAATAAATAACAAATATAAATTTTTGAAGATATTCATAAAAAAGAGAAAAAAGAAATACAGCCAAGCTAAGTCAATATGTTGCAAAATTAATAAAAAAAGAAACAAAAAAATTGTATGGAAATCAATTAAATGCAACAAATCCTCACATGAATACGTTTAGCAACTTCCAAAATGAATCTATAAGAAATCATAATTTCTTGAAAATTTCTATTAAAATAAAAGTTTTAATGTTATAAAAAATAATAAAAAAAAAACTTTAAATTAATAGTTTCAAAAAATTACTATGCTTGACTCAATTATAACTAGTCGTAAATACTTTATCGTGGACGAGCCCCAAGATCATGCCAAATTCACCTTTCATTTGATACCCATATTGCACTAAACACATTTTGGTCCATGTATCCGAAACTGGTTGAGGTATCAAAATAATATATAAATAATGTCGTAACCCAACATACATACATAAAGACAGATAAAGATTTTAAAAACTGTTGCTTTGGATTATATTGGGTCAATAATGATCTCTCCTAACTTCTTTTTTGAATATTGACGATAATATTTTTCGGGCATGCCTTAAAAAAGCAGTATAATGTCGAAAACTCGATCTGGTTTCTTATACTCCTCCAATTTTTTGTTCATTAAGTTATTTAATATAATTTACAAATTATGCAAAATACACTTGGGAGAGCATATTTTTAATTCAATGATTGAAACATTCTGAAAATGAATGTTTTATATTAAAAAAAAAAAAAAAAAATAATATACATATATATATAGATATATATTTAGTAAAAACTTGGTAAAAATATCAGAAACTCACTTAAAATAAGCCTAGACTAAAATGTAAATAACAAAAAAAAATATAATAAATTTAAACAACAAGTGAAAACAACACAAAATAATACCGTAAAATATGTAAAAAATTTCAAAATGAAATTTTCAAAAAAAAAGTGTAGCAATATAAAAAAAAATATATTTTTAAATCTATGAAAAAATAAATAAAATGAAAAACATTGAAAATCACATTGGACTGAAATATAAAAACCAATAGAAAAACAAAATAAACAAAATTAATACAAAAAAAAAAAAATAATGCCAGAAATATACTCAGAGAGTTTGCCAAATCACTACCGAGGGGCTACCCCGTTTAGAAATAAACTTTTTTAAAGGACTTTTGGTGTAATCTGACCCAGGGCTTGAACCTTGGAACTCGGTGAGGTAGGCTGGCAGCAAAAAAAAAACCTAAAACAACAAAAATAAATTTGACTTTTATGTACCATTTGGTGTACACGCTAAAAATACAATAACAAAACGATACAAACATGTATGTTAATAATAATAATAATAATAATAATAATAATAATAATAATAAATAAAAATAATCTTTAACTAAAATATAAAAACAGATACCAGAGCAAAATAACAAAATAATATAAACAGAATATTGATTAAACGAAACTTGACTCAATATAAAAATAGATAGGGAAAAGGACCAAAGTAACCTAGTGAAACCAAAAAAAAAAAAAAACAATAAAAAAATTATCAAAAAAATCAAAATAAATTTTACTTTTACATATGTATGATTTAAAAAAAATTAAGAAGAATTAAATAGAATAAAAAATTTCGGCAAAATGAGTCTAAATGATTAGTGCTAAAATAGAAGACAGTAACAAATTATTCAGCATCTTAAAATATTTGAAATTTTTTTGCCTAAAAAATATAAATAAGAAACCATTTAAAAGAGCCTGACTGAAAATCGAATGAACAATATACACAAAAAATAAAACAACAAAAACATTTCTAAACTAAAAACCAAAAGAGGCAAAGCTATGAATAAGAGTTAAATTTCAATTGAAATCAAAGTTAGAAAAAAACTAAATAAAATAATAAAAATATTTAATAAAAGCGAATTAGTGTTTTATAATTAAATTATCCGTCATCATAAAATATATATTTTTTTTTAACAAAAAATTTTTACTTTCAGGTTCTTCTTGCTGTGAACAAAACAAAAAAAAAAAAACTAATGCATTTATTTATATTAGCCTAGAGCCTGTTGAGTTTTAAAGGCTTAACACACACAAAAAAAAATTGAAATTTACGACAGCAAAAATAAAAAATAAAAACCAAAAAAAATAAAGCACGAAATTAATAACAACACAAAAATATTGTTATTAATCCAACAAAAAGCAACAATTGCAAAATTATAAAAAATTTTTCCGCACATACACGCTAAACAAAATATTCGTAATTGCACAAACAACCACCCACAACACACCACAAACAAAACGCCTAACAAATTTGCGTGCTTAAGCAATTAAAGCGCTAACTTAAAGTGCAGCAAGTGTATAAGTTATATACCCAACTGTGTGTGTGTATGTAAATTTATATGTTTAACCGCCAATCAACAGCGAAAATTGTTACATTTTTAATTTTGCACAGCGTGGCAAGCAATTTGTTTGTTGCCTACAACGAAAAAGTGTAAAACGCGCGCTTGTGTGTGAGTGTATTAGTGTGTGCTGAATATTTGCCAATATGAAAAGTTATGCATACTTGTTGTTGTAGAGTTGTTTGTGCATCAATGTTTGTGCAAAACTTTTGCTGCATGAATTTTTAATAGATTTTTACACTTCAACTATTGCGCGCATTCTGTGTGTGTGCGTGTGTGTGTGTGTGCACACGAGTGGATTTATTATTGATCACATAATCGACAGGTGTATGAATGAATACACATATGTACAACGATCGTTACACAGCAGGCGCATACATATACATATGTATGTTAATAGACAGGTGAGTGCCAAATATTATTTTTAAATCCCTTACAAGCTATCCACACTACTGCTTCATTAAATTGTTTAATTAAATGTGGATCAGCGTGTTTCGTGCGCTGCGCTCGTGTTGAATGAATGAAGCAATGTTTCCCACTTTTTTTGAAATAAAAAAAAAAAAAATTAATTTTTTTTCATGCTTTTATGTGGGCCTCTGCTTGCTCAAACAGCATGTCTAATGTTTTGCTTTTAGTTGCCCCAAGCACCGTGTCAGCGCTGAGACGCAGCTAGTGTGTTTGCTGTGTTGTTGTTGGCTAATAAATATTGTTCCTTTAATCAAAGTCAATTCGTGTGTTCATCATCATTTAATTTTTTTTATATTTCTTGACCCGTTTACATCCATATGTGCTCTAATTGAAATATATTGCGTTTTTAAGTCTTTACAAGAAATCTACTAAAAAATTTAAATGATTTCGAAATCTTTTTTTATGAAGCATATCGAATTGTTGTAGAAATTATATGAAATTCATTTTTGTTGAAATTTTTAAATACCATGTTAAATTGGTGTTGATAAGCAGAAAAAATAAACATAAAACTATTCGCATGGAAAACTTTTTAATTTTTGTACAAGGCACTTTCCCCAAAAAAAAATGCTCTGAAAAAATATATTTTAGTTCAACCTGATTTTGAAATGTGTTTAAATGAGCAAAGGCAGCCAATGGTAATTCATTTCGAAAAAAAAAAATTCAGATCAACAATCAAAAAAGTTTTCTTAAAACTACAAGTAGGCTTCTTGAGATGCGCTGGTGAACCGAGAAATCAATTAGAGCTGTGTGTACTATAATAGTAGTGAAACTAAAATGGATATCGTTGGACTATGTAAATAGCAAAAGGCTGAGATTTTAATAATTTTCATTCAAAATATAGCCAACTCCATAACAGAAAACACAAAAAAATTCAGTTCAAAGTTTACATACAGTTCAGGAAAGTTAATAAAAATGGTTGTCAGTATTTTAATTTTTTTTGGAAAAATTTCATAAAATATTTTTAAGTAGAACTCGGTCCAAAATGTCCCTGAATTTCCAGAATTTTTTTTGTCGCTGGTATTGAGTGAATTCTTCCATACAACGCATGAACAAAAATTTAGAATATACTTGAGGAACATAGTGGTTTAGTAGCCTTGCTTAGTTTTCTGAAAATTCTCTCAACTATAGATAAGAGTGGAATGTGAATTCGAGTCGAAATGATGGATTACTCAAATATCGATATCTTCTCTTCGACCTGTATAAAATAGTGCTTCTTAAGCGCCCGATTCTGTGTTCTTGACATATTGCCAATCTTGATAAAAAATCAAGAGAAAATTATTGGTATCATGTTTTTTTAAATTTTACGCCAAAACGAAGAAAATTAATTAATTTTTTGAAGCAGAATTAAAAATACTTGATTCAAATATTTTTCTCTTAATATTTTATCAAGATTGACACAGAATCTGGGGGTAAATATGTACACTAATCGATTTTTTATACGAAAAATACTTATTCGATGTATGAACATATTTAAAAAAACTAAATTAAAATATTAAAATAAATAAAACGGCAAATATATATTTTTAAAACTAAAAAATTAAGTATTTTTTTTCTAAAACTTTGTGCTTAAATAATCAATATAAAAAAAAATTATCAAAAATGTTGAGTATAAGCTAACAATTGAATGGCATCATAATTAACTAGAAGTGGTGTATAGGAAACTATGTGTTTTCAGCTGTGGTGTGTACATAGCTTAATATAATTTTTCAACAGTTGCATAGTTGCTATTATTTACAAAACCCGATTTAGAATGTGTGTTTTTTATAATGTTTAAAAATCGATTTTTTTTTTAATAAAGATGACCAGAATAATTTTAATTGAAAAAAAAAAAACGATTAAAGTAAAAATCGATGATTTAGCTATTTACATCTCTAGATAACAGATACAATCAAACCATTCCTAAGTTCATTTATTATTAAAAAAAGAAAACTAAATTTTTTTAATAAAAATAGTCATATAAACTTCATGAAATATTTCTTAAAGTTTTAAAAATCGATGTTTTTATTTAATAAAGCTGATTAGCAAAGTGGTTATTTAAAAAAACGATGAAAGCAAAAATCGATGATTTATTCACATCTGTAGATAAAAGATACTGGGTCTATATTATTAAAACAAATAAAAGCAAACTTAAATTTTTTAATGCAAATAGTCATATAAACTTCATGAATTATTTCTTAAAGTTTTAAAAATCGATGTTTTTATTTAATAAAGCTGATTAGCAAAGTGGTTATTTAAAAAATCGATGAAAGCAAAAATCGATGATTTATTCACATCTGTAGATAAAAGATACTGGGTCTATATTATTGAAACAAATAAAAGGAAACTTAAATTTTTTAATGCAAATAGTCATATAAACTTCATGAAATATTTCTTAAAGTTTTAAAAATCGATGTTTTTATTTAATAAAGCTGATTAGCAAAGTGGTTATTTAAAAAAACGATGAAAGCAAAAATCGATGATTTATTCACATCTGTAGATAAAAGATACTGGGTCTATATTATTAAAACAAATAAAAGCAAACTTAAATTTTTTAATGCAAATAGTCATATAAACTTCATGAATTATTTCTTAAAGTTTTAAAAATCGATGTTTTTATTTAATAAAGCTGATTAGCAAAGTGGTTATTTAAAAAATCGATGAAAGCAAAAATCGATGATTTATTCACATCTGTAGATAAAAGATACTGGGTCTATATTATTGAAACAAATAAAAGAAAACTTAGATTTTTTAATGCAAATAGTCATATAAACTTTATGAATTATTTCTTAAAGCTTTAAGCGAAAATTCTTGCATTTGTTTTCTATTTAAATGGAACACTTCAAACTTAACTTCTACAAGAAGTAGATATCGTTTTAAATAACCTACTGACCTTCCAGCTGAACTTAACACAAACTTTACACAGAATTGCTGCAGCTAAAATGACTCATCATATAGAGTGAATAAAGAATTTTGTAAACTTAATAAAATCAATCAAAGCGCGCAAATGAAATTTCAATTGGTTTACACGAAAAATCTTTTTTCTGAATTACAACGCAAACCAAATAAAAAACTTAAAGCTTAACAAGAAAAATTTTAACAAAAAAGCTTTGAGCGCCAAAATACCACACAAGAATTCTGAGAATGCAGAGCAAAAAAAGTAAAAAAGAAATACGTGAAGAATTTGAAGAATATAGATGGATATCGAACACATGCAGTGAACCAAGAAAAATATAGAGAAAAAACCAATAAAAATCTAAAACTGCGCGGAACACAAACAAAATGAAGCAAAGCAAGTGTTTTGAAACTTGTGGCAGCCACATGGTGGGTGCCTAAAATATTTGTTGCTTAACGCGAACGCACAGCCCACTTGTCTGCGCTAGCTTAAATGCTCAACGCGCCTGATGCCAATCGAAAGCAATAGCAAGAGCAAAGCTGTGCAGTGTCAACAACAACAAGGGGGAGTACGTGAGCAAAGAAGAAATGCTAAGAATTTTTTTTTTTTTTTTTTTTTTTAATTATCAAACATAATTTTTCACATAATTACCTGCTCATAATAATTTTTCTACGCAATAAACTTACAATGTTTAAGTGAATTTCAAGTAAAGCACAAGCAAAGAAGAATACAAAAAAAAAAAAGAAAAACAAAAAAACAATCTAAAGGAAGCAACTGATGACATTACAAGCAATTTAGATGGGACCTTTGCATGAATAGCCAGGGCAACGCACAACGAAGATTGAAAATTATCGATAAAACAAGGGAAACCTATACAAAAACAACAAAAGCCAACAAAAACATTAAATGAATAAATGAGTTACAAGTGAAGTGAAATTAAATGACATCAAATGTATGCGCCCATTTTAGCATTGAAATGTATGCGCCAAGGTGTACGTCAGTCACAGTGGACACATGAAGAGATTAGCCAGCAGCAGTAGTTCAACACTTGGCAGGGTGCAGTGAGCGCCATGACGGTATTTTCAAACAAACAAAAAAAAAAAAAAAAAGAAGCGATTTTGTCATTTCATTTAATTTGTGCATTTTGTTGTTGTATTCAGCTTTGTATTTTGTGCTGACTGCTGCAACCAATCTGATAAAAATAGCGCACACACAGGTCACAAGTTGTTAGTTTATTTGCTTTGCCATTCAGCGGGTCAAATTGTTTGTTTGAATGCGTAGGAATATGCGATATGTCTGTTTGAAGATCTTAAGCGTACATCTCTCGGTACATCTGTTAAAGACTTTCCACTTTAACAAATCGCTCGCTATCTAAGCGGTGTCACGTACACGCATAATTTTTGTTAAATACTTTTGATAATTTGTTGTAGATAGTGGTGGAGAATTGTTTAGGCACAAAAGGTGGATTTTGCAGCAGAGCAAGAAGAGGAAATATTTTAGTTTTTTTTTTTTTTTGAATAAATTGCACAAAATTGAGGTTAATAGCTGGGTATATTCTATGACTGAGATTTGTGAAGAAAATATTGTTTGTTGTTTTTTTAAGATTTTGTATATCTGAAGTTGGTCTGTTTCCAGCAGCTGTAATATATTGGACTCATACACATACCGATTATTTTAATACTTTTAGACTCAGATTTTGCTCAATCAAGGAATTTATTTCGACATATGTAGCTCTCATTAGTTCGCATCCATGAGTATTTCAAAGAATTACTATTACAACAGCAAAACCAACAACGTAAACCTAAGACTGAGAAAACAATTGGGCATCTTAGAAACAATTTGAGGACTGATATTAGGTACTAAATAGAAAAATTTTCAAGAAAAAGTCCTATAAAAAGTTGGATGATTTTTTTTGAAGATTTTTAAAACATGCTGAATTTACTTCTCTGTGTATTTTGAGGTCTTAGCGTACACATACTTTTAGGTGGTGAATATTTTGTTTGAGTTTTTATACATTGATGGTTGGTAAAGAAGTTTTATTTTTATATGAAAAGTTGAAAAATTAGTAGATATTGAAAAAAAAAAAAAAAAAAAAATTTTAAACGTATTATAACCCCGCGATTCTGTGTTTGTGAGACATTAGGTGATGTTAATAAAAAAGCGCAATTTTCAAAAAATTTTCCGAACAAACTTTTTGTAAAATTTCTGAAAATTTGTGAGAAATCAATTGCTCTTTTTTTTATTAATATCACCCACTGTCAATCGTGAAAAATCAAGAAAAATATATTTAAATCACGTTTTTTGAAATGAAAAAAAAAAAAAAATAATCTTATTTTTTGAAGCAAAATTCAAACAAATATTTTTTCTTAATTTTTTATTATGATAAAAAAATTGTCAAGAACACAGAATCGGGGGTAGAACTGAAAACTTCCATTGATAAACAACAAAAAGTATGTACAGTTGTGTTCAATATAATAGTAGTGAAATTAAATTGGATATCCATCGACGACATGAGAAGATGTGCTTTTAATAATTTTCATTTAAAACAAGCCGAAGTTTGTAGCAGAAATCACATAGAACGAAGTTCAAAGTTTATAAAAAGTTCAGGAAAGTTAATTAAACCATAAAAAATTGCCATCAAAATCTGAAAATTTGTTGGCAGAATTTCTAGGCAATTTTTGAATACACAGATTTGGAGACCAGCCAATTTCAGAATCTTAATTGTCAAGTCAGTACTAAACTTCACTGATTTTCTAGAATTTTCTATTTTTTTCAAGCGTTGCATGTGAGAAGAAATTACAAAGCATCTACAACGAAAAATAGTTCTGAAAATTTAGAAAAATTTTTGAACAATTTCTTACTTGAAATTAATATACTTAAACTGATGTGGCTTTAAAATTGCATAGGTACTAAATTTTTTTCTAGAGTAAACGTTATTTAGATGTATATATTTTAAGACAATTCCGAAAAGAGTCGTCTTGCACCCAAATCTGAGTAAAGAAGTAGTACAGGCAATAAAATAAAATTATTACACTTAATAACTTGGAAAAAATTTCTTAAAATCTCGTTGATAAGTTTATATAGTTATGATAGATATTGATAAAATTAACATTTAAATCACCACTACTTCTCTGAGAGTCCCTAGCCTATTCAAAATTTTGTTAACTTTTAGAGATAACTAAATTTCTTTTTAACAAAATTTTTTTTCAAATTTTCTATTACTCATTTTCATTTGCGTAATTTGTCTGTCATATCACATTGACGAAAATTCTAACGTCAACCTTCACGCTTCAAACACTAAAGAAGTTCTGGCATCATTAAAATGTATGCTTTGAGATTTTTTTTTATCTTTTGGCTGCTGTGATTTTTTGTTGATACAAACTTCAAGTTTGTTTACTTACTTTCAAAAGAACAGACAAAAATACTTAAAATTTAAGCAAGAATTTAAAAATAACTAAAAACAGACTCACTTTTCCCAAACGTGGCGGCCTCTTTACTTTTCTATCTCTACAAATATATCATAGCTTCTTCAACAGCTTACGAGCTGACAACACTTGTAAGTGTTGTGGTGAAAATGCACGCTGTAGTAAACTACTTACGAGTATATATGTATATGTGTGTATGTATGTATGTATTATATCAGGCAGCCAAGTAAAATATTTTCGTAGACGATACCAAACATTTGTACATACATAGTTTGTTTTTGTTAGTTCATTTCTTTTTTTTTTTGGTTTTCAGATATGAAAACTTCTGTTCCTTATCGACACTCAAAAAATCTTTGTCTCTAGGCCAAAAACAACAGAGATGCTGTTCGTAGATATCTATGTATATTAGGGTGTGCTGTTTTGAGTTGAGAAGTTTAAGGTTTGGTAGAAATTGTTTGCAAGTTGATTTGTCTTAATATCAAAGCAATGCCTGGGAGACCTCTCTGAAGTTGGCAAGACAACTTTTACGTAGCAAAAAAATATATATTGGATAATTTGCCGTAAATTAGCCGTAAATTATCCGTGGAACAAAAAAATTTGCCGCGACCATATTTTGGAAAATATCGTGTGGCACGCTAACTTCATGTGAAGTGTCCACCTTAGACACCAGCTAGGAAAAAAATTCTTGCACCTGAATTTGCCGTAAATTAGCCGTAGTTAACTGGCATATTTAAAAAATTTAAAAAAAAAAAACTTTTTTTTTTTTGGTGGTGCACCGCCAACTTCATATGAAGTTAGCGTGCCACTTTTGGAAAACTGTCTTAGACACCAGCTAGGAAAAAAATTCTTACGTCTAAATTTGCCGTAAATTAGCCGTAAACTATCTGCAAAATAAAAAAATTTGCCGCGCCTTTATTTTAGAAAAAAAACATTTTTTTTTTGGTAGTGCACCGCCAACTTCATATGAAGTTAGCGTGCCACTTTTGGAAAACTGTCTTAGACACCAGCTAGGAAAAAAATTCTTACGTCTAAATTTGCCGTAAATTAGCCGTAAACTATCTGCAAAATAAAAAAATTTGCCGCGCCTTTATTTTAGAAAAAAAAAATTTTTTTTTGGTAGTGCACCGCCAACTTCATATGAAGTTAGCGTGCCACTTTTGGAAAACTATATTAGAGGCCAGCTAGGAAAAAAATTCTTACGTCTAAATTTGCCGTAAATTAGCCGTAAACTATCTGCAAAATAAAAAAATTTGCCGCGCCTTTATTTTAGAAAAAAAAATTTCTAATTTACGGCAAATTTAGACGTAAGAATTTTTTTCCTAGCTGGTGTCTAAGATAGTTTTCCAAAAGTGGCACGCTAACTTCATATGAAGTTGGCGGTGCACTACCAAAAAAATATGCCAGTTAACTACGGCTAATTTACGGCAAATTCAGGTGCAAGAATTTTTTTCCTAGCTGGTGTCTAAGGTGGACTTTCAAGGTGGCACGCTAACTTCACATGAAGTTAGCGTGCCACACGATATTTTCCAAAATATGGTCGCGGCAAATTTTTTTGTTCCACGGATAATTTACGGCTAATTTACGGCAAATTATCCAATATATATTTTTTTGCTACGTAAAAGTTGTCTTGCCAACTTCAGAGAGGTGCCTGGGAGAGTGTTTTTGAAAGGAATTCCGAGATAGATCTGGGAATTTTCTTCTCTAATTGGTGTTCTAGATGGTATATCGAACTATGCTCGCAGTAAGAAGTTGTTTGGAAGGTTCTAATGTAATTGGAAACATTTTTGTTCCGACAATTTTATGTCTCCAAATTGTTCCAAAACTACTTTCCCTAATAAAACACACCCTAATATTCACTGGTTTTTATGCGCTTGCTTGTTTAATCGTTATCTTCTTACTCGTTCACTAATATCTGTGCCGCTTTTAATTTATGTCAACTGTTTTATAAATTGTTCTTTAATTTTTTTGGGGCAATCTTTTCTCGTTTTTGTGTGCTCCCATTGCTTTGAATAATTCACTTGCTGTTGCTTTTCTTATTTATTGACGAATCTTAGTTTATTATTCTTTAATTTGGTATTTAAATCCATTATTTAAAGTTGCTTTGAAAGAAATTTTGCTCGTTAGTCTTAAAATAAATATATTTGAAAGCATGTTTTGCTAGATTTCTGGCCGATTGTGGCTTCTATAAAAAATGTTTAACTATATTCATTTCGAATAAAAAAAAATAGTTCTGTTATAAAATACCGATATTTATTCAGTTTTGGGAACGAGAATGCTTCCCAACTATTTCTGGAAATATCAGACCTATATAAGGAAAACTCACTACCAAGAATATAGCTTGTATAAGTGTGTTGTCTATTCAAGTTGTACATAAAAATTCAAAATAATAGTTTAATAATAATTACTATCAAATGAGAAACTTAACCAACATTTAACCAATCTCTGGATGTCGTCAGCTGTTTCAAATATTCATAAAAAATATCCACCCAATAGTTTCGCCAAAACTTCTTTTAAAATAAGCCTTTATACAAACTGAAGTCCAGAATATCAATGATATTCTCTTGCGAATTTGCCTTAAAATATTCCACTCACTTTTGAGTAAAGGTTTTATTAATATTTTGCATGCTGTGATGAATTATTTTTGTTTGTTTTGTAATAAACTAACCTAAAAAAATATTCTTTAGCGCAGTAAATTTAAGTTAAATAGAGATCTAAATTTGTTGCATACTTCAAGGCGCTAATACTTCTTTTTAGGTCTCCGTGACCTTCGAGGCAGGACAGACAAACGGTTAATAAATATCTACATGAAATTTGTGAGAGCAAAACTGGCAGCCAAATAATTTCCAAAAACACGTTAACCCTCTTTCGGCAGAGAATACTTCATTATGGATTTTCTACTAGGAAATACTTGAACAGAAGAGACTAGAGCGTGAAAATTTGTAAAAGATGTATTAATCATATTCGCTTTACAACACAATTATATCTCGAGTAATAGATTTATTATTTCACATTTTTATTCCCTGCAGTCTTTCATGTTTTTGATAAACACCTTTTTCCTAGGAGCACATCTTTTCATTAAACCATTCCGTCAAACACTGTGACCCTCTATCGATCCTGAGAGTTTCACTGAGCGTAAAATAAAAAAAAATGCATAAAATAATTGAATTGAATAATCCCTTCATAAAATATACAACAAACCAGTCATACCAGTTTGCAAATGAAACAGGAATTTAAAGAAAATTCAAATTTTGTGGCATACTTTAGGACGCAAATTAATTTCTATTTCCCGTTTTTTTTTTAAATTCGTTTGTGAGCTCATCTAGTAAAAATTTAAAGCATCTTGTTTCACAAAACTTGACATAACAAAGATTTTACCTCTTTATGGACCAAGATTTTTTAATACATTTCTTCTGTTTGAAGAAACTTAAAATGTTTTTGCATACTTTAAGGCTCAAATGACTTTGTTGCGAACTTTTTGTTTGCTTTCCAGTTTTTTCTAAAAAAATCCGCCTCCGAACTCTTCTAGTAAACATTTACAGCATATTATTTTACAAAAATTAATAAAAAGAAAATATATTAACTCTTTATCGACCAACATTTTCTATTAAACTGTTTCAAACAAATGTAACAGAAACAAGTGTTAACCCTTAGCTGCACTAATTCTTAAAAAAACTAAAAAAAAATAGAAATGAAATTGACATTTTGAAAATTTTCGTAATTAAATTAGATCTTTTAACCTAACCTGGAATATAGCATGAAAGAAATTCGCAGTTTTCGCCATAAATTTTTTATACAAAAATTCGAAAAACACTTGCTTTCAGCCTCCGACACTCACAAAATGTTCACACTCACAAAATGCTTAAAAATAAAATTCCTTACCTACAATGTTAACACTTCATCAAGTATTTTATCAGTTTGTTTATATCTTCCTATTATTTCTGTATTTAAGAAGACAAACTACAATTAACCTACTTTTGCTTCAACGCCTCTAAATGAAATCATTTCCATATTGTTAAACATTTTTGGCATTGTTATCGCTTTCCTCATGTAATCCTATAGAATTGTGCATTCATACTACTTCTCTACTTCTCAATCAGTTATTACATAAACAATAACAACAATATATAATTGTTGTAATTGCATATGTTACATGTTACGCCTATCATATTTTTCGACATTTCTAATTAATTAACGCACAAAAAGTGCCAGCAGCATCAATTACAATTGCAAACCATACAAATACTACAAACGTGCAACGGTATAAGAGGACTCGTGGAGCATAACAAAATTGACAGTGGAGGTGAAAAGAAATGGCACATTTTTTTGATTTATTAAAATATGAGGGGAAGATCGATATTTTAAGATATTTTCGAGCATGGACTTTGTTAGAATATTTTGCAATAGCATCTGACCCAGGAACACCATAGCTCAGAACGAAGATGAAAATTCTGAATGATGACATTTTTGAAAAAACGAAAAAAAAAAAAATTCAAAGGAGGGGTTCCTATGAAGTATATTAAAAGAGTGCAATGTTCTATGTAGAAAGAAGGACCTAGAGTGAAAAAAAAACAAACGTCACTACCGAGGTAAAATCCCCACACTTACAGCTTTTTTATTTAATTTATTTTGAACATTTCAATTATAGCCACCGAGCAAAATATTACCTACTGACCTTTTCCAAAAAAAAAAAAATTACTCAAAAATATTAGCCACATTTATTTGGCCACCACTGTATCTACTGATAAAAATCTCAGTCACAAGTTCTCTAGAACACAGCAAGTTGACAAGTTGACTCTTTCTTGTTTTCTTTTTCTTCCTCTTTCGCCACATTGCCGATTGTCACAAACGATTTCTTAGCCCTCATGCTGCAATAGCTATTGGCTGCTGCGGCTACTTTGTCAGCCACATGTGGCCAACAATAACTATACTGGCGCTATAGAGTAGTGTTGCCAGATGTGTGAGCATTTTACTATTTTGGTGTGATTTTAGTTACTTTATCTTTTGAAGATGGGAATATTTTTACACCCTGGCAAATTACTACTTAGCTCTTCTTGCGGTAAGTACTCAAGGAAGCTAACATAAATAACTATTTAATACCAGAAACTTCTGACATCAAATTCTTACTAAGCTCATTAGTTTTGAAACTAGTAGTAAAGTTTTTAAATTTTGATACAACCAAATTCGTCCTTCAACTCGTTATGATACTTGGTTTTGTGAACGGAGTTCCCTTGATAAATTTTGGCATCGACTGTCAAACCTAAACGGCGCACTTCTTTTGAACTTTTGGTTCATTTAATTTAAGCGAGTTGGCAACCCCGTTCTCACCTGCACACACTCAACTGAATGCTGTTCCCATTACGACACCGTAGTCATATTCCCTGTTTGCTGTTGCCACTATCATCAACACGGCAATTGTACGTTAGGTTAAGTTTGCGCCGTCTGTATCTGCACCTCGGTTTACCGTGAACAAATAAATCTGCATTCAACCTGTGACGTTTGCAACTCTGATTCTCCTACATATGTATGTATGTATGGGTGAGTGCGTGTGCAAGTGTGCTGTGAGACATTGATATGTTTACTTTGTTTTATGGAGCGTTTGTATGTTTGCTTCAACGTTTGTTTGTCTATCATCCAAAGGGTATCTTCTTCGACTTGCACCTTGGCGCAACGCATTTGCAAAGATATTCTTCTTACTCCCAATCATTTGATATGCATTGTAAAATCTTTTTTATTTGTTTTGGTACTTGCTATGTATATTTCCTATAGTGTTTTTGTAGTCTTTTTTTTTTAAGTTATTTTTTTCCTTTCTTTGCATTATTACCTCTACTGCCTCTCTATTGCCTGTGATTGTTGCATTTGTTGCGCTTAAGTTTATTACCTTTGTATTTGGTTGTTTATTATCGTCATTTCGCTTGGTTGCTTGTAAATTTTTCATTTAGTTTCTGCTCGTTGGAGCTCCTCCTTCTGACTGTTTGTTGGTAACGCAATAACACCTTTAAGTTCTTTAATGATGCTCGATTTGTTTTCATTGTTTTTTTTCTTTCCAAGGCACATAAGAATTGCTTTACACTTGTTAGTTTGTTTAGCCCTTTCCCAACTTTATTGCTTTGTTAGTAGTCTTAAGGCTTAGCAATGGAAATTAAATTAATTTTAGGCTCTGTAAAACTCTACCGTAGCATCTAATTAGTGGGCGCCATAATAGCTGAGTTGATTAAAAAAAAAATAAAAATTTTTAAGAAATTGTTTCTTATCATTTTTCTTAAATCTCCGTAATGTTATTGTTTACATTCTAACTTCACTACTTTTTATTTATATGAGAATTAGTTCGTTTGCATTGTTGTGTTAATCCCTTTACACTTCTTATGCTAAAGATTGCGCCAGTTTACGATATTTACCCTCGGTATTGTTTTGAAATATTTGCTATAGATATCTCTAAGATTGTTTACATATGAGCTAAATCTCATTAAGTTCACGATTTTGGAATTTGATAACATACTTAACGTCGATTTCTGTATTTGTATTTGAATACTAGTTGTGAAATGATTTTGGCTTGCAGTTTGTGCTTTGAATTTCAGTATTGTTATCTTGGAACAACCGTTTATTGGAACACAGGAACTGTTCCAAAGCGGTGCATAGTATTTTTTTAAAATGTATGAAAATTATTTTGTTAAGTGAATTAGAGAAAAAATTTCCTAAGTTGCGGGGCTACTTAAAAAAATTAATGTCAGAAAATAAAATGTCAGATTTTTTTTATTCAGAGAACACACTATTTAAGAATTTTCTCAAAACGCCTTCTCTCGTAATTTGTTGTAAAAATGCGCTATCCAAAGTTTTTAACTAAACTCTAAGAACTTTCATTCTATTAAGTAATTTTCAAACCGAACTATTAGATCAGGCTTTGTTAAGAAAAATACAGAGTTAGGCTGTGTTAAAAACCCTTTCGAGCCGACAACCAAAATTTGGTGATCTTGAAATCGACCGTCGATTTGCGACTCCCCAAGCACATCGAAATGGAATGTGTGGTCTGTAGAACCAATGTTAAATCCAAGTATACATGTCATGTCTTTCGTGGGGTCGTAACTGCTTTTGTTTCTTACTAACTTAGAAAGATCTAGGAGTACGATTTGTTTTCAATATCTTTAGCTTATAAACTATTCGGGGTTTCTGGTTTTAATGCTCAAAGGCTTCTATCTATTGCGAATAATATATCTGTTTTTTTAGGTTATGTGCAAATTGATTCACTTTATGTTAGGAAACTTTTGAGAACTTCTTTCGCCGAGTGCTTTCTTAACAACCGAAACTGTTCCAGTAATATCAATGGTTCCATCGCCCTGAGACTTGGAACTAGAAACCTACCTTTCAAATATGTATGTATTTCCTCAATTTATATGCCTCCTTTTCTAAACAAAACAATGAACATCATTAGTCAATAAAAAACAAAGGAGAGCAGAGCCCAAAATGCTCACAACTTTACAATCGACCACATCAACAGTTAATCGTTTACAAGTAGACAACTGATTTCTTAGAACCGCCGACACACCCAACCAGTACTTGTGATCATAATGCGTCCGTAAACCAACTAAAGCATAGCGCCTAAATACATAGTATCTATCAGTGAACTCAAGTGGCACCACCACATCACAAATTACCAAGTTCATACTGAGCGGCAAAAGACCGTCCGCAGCGTTGGCCCAACCCAGTACGTGGCGAGCACTCAAGCGTATGATACATGCAGTTATGAAGGTACTTGAAACTGCGCCTTCAACTCATTTAGAAAGAAACGATGATTTGTGGGTAATCGGAGTTCGAATGGTGCGTCCCGCCAGCATTGAAGTGGACAAAGACGGCAGCAAAAAGTAGAAGTACGAGCACAAAAAAAATGCTATTAAAGAACGCAAAAATTAAATTCGTTTAGGAGGCGTTGAAATGTGAAGCCGAAAGCAAATTTTCTAGTGGTGAGCTGCGGCACACAAAGGAAGCGCCCTGCATGAAATTTTTCAATGCAAGAATTTCGAGTGAAATGCCTGGCACAGCGGGTGATTTTGAAAATGCTCGAAATGGGTTTCATTTTATTTTTATCGTTTTCTTCCTTTCTTTTACTCGTTTTGTTTCCCCTTTTGGCGAATCAATCAAATGCAGCTAAATCACTTGAGCAGTAAATAAACAGACAAGCATATTATCAAAGAAATAGCAAACTGGATTGAAAATTTGTGATATGCAGTCAGTAGTCAATCAGCTGTGATAACAGATCTTAGGGAAAAGCGATTGCCACGATTGATTCAGTAAGCTGTTTAAGAGAAAATGCTTGGTTTCAGATTGCAGATAGTTTTCGGATTTTGCATTAAGGTTTTTCTTTCTAGGGAAGCAGTATTTATTGATATCAGGCAGCAATGCCTTACCACTTACCTTTCAAAGAAATATGCTAAATTTAAGTCCTTCAACATTTCGCACTGAGTTAAGTTTACTAAAAAATTATTTAAGGTACTAAAGTTTATTCGAAATCATTTCGGAGGAAAAAAATTATAAACTGTGATGTAAAATTGTCCTCAAAAGTGTGTACTAGAAACCTGTACTAAAATGAGTTCATTTGCTCTTTATCAGCATTTTATAAATGTACTAAACCCTTTTATTTGATATTAAATAAAATTTAAAAAACGTATTTAAACTCCTTCAAAATTGTTCAAATTATATTGAATTAAAAATAAAAAGTGTACTAAAAAACACTGAGTACTAAAAGAAAGCAAAGTGTGTGTAAGAGAATTCTTTAAAAAAATGATTCAAAATTTTAGTATTGAATAAGGCGCTTTCAGATAGTATACTAATTGTACTAACATTTCAAAAAAATAGTACTAAAATGTAGTTTACTCAAGGATATTGAATATTGAGTGAAAATTCACATTCTCAAAATTTTTGCTAGAAATTTAATAAAACTGTTAATATAATTAGTAATAAAAATTCCTTCAAATAAACCTTAAAAAAATCAAATGTGCTAAAATAGTGTGTACTAGAAACTAGAAAAGTGTTCTCAAGCATATTTTCATTCAACTCAATGTAAACTGACCATACAAAAAAAATCTATAGAACTCAGATTTTTACAACTTGTGCTAAAAATGTACTAAAACTACTCTGGAGTTTTAAAAATTTCTACAAAATAACTTAATTAACTTGGCAAAGAAGAAGGTAATTAATTACTACTAAAACTAACATTTTCACAACTTGTACTAAAAATGTACTAAAACTTCTTTTTGGTTAGAAAAAAATCTATGAAATTACTTATTTAATTTGTCGAAATGATAAATAATTAATTACTACTAAAAATCGTTAAGAAAGTGAGTTCAAGGGGAATAAAAAAGTTTTAAGCGATTTCGGTCGAAAACTCTTAAACTGTTTAAAAAAGTATGTAACATTTTCTGCGTGTACTAAAAATATAAAATGTTTACGTAATAGCATTTTGTTTAGAACAAAATAATGTTTATATTATGTACCATTGCAATTTGTACTAAAAAGTACTAAAATTGCTTTCGATTAATTATGGGTAAGACTACTTCTATTAAAAAGTGCGAAACCTAGCACTTCTATAAAGTCAATAATTCAATTTCGTTTAGGCTTCGCTAAAGTTATCACAAATATTTTTTGTTTGCTACTTAACCAGCTGGGTATATAGTCTACGATTCCGCCGGTATAAAGAGTTTTCCAATTTTTCATTGTTTTGCTAACTAGCGCTATTGTCCTTTTTTGTAGTTTCCATTGCTATTGTTGTAGTTATAATGTTTTGTGTATTTCTTTTTTTTTTTTTTTTTGTTGTTTTTATTAGTAATTTTTCAACGCCATTGTTATGCTCATTGCATATGAATTAACTCAATTCGGTACAATCAACATAATTGTTAATGCAACTCATTTGTTTGTAATGTCATTTATGGTCAAAATATCATAACTCAGCCTAATTATTTCAGCCCATTAAACGATTGTGTTTTTGTTTATTTTATTTTTGGAAGTTTTTAGTGAGTTCACAAAATTTGTTGAACTGGAACAGCCGCTACACAATTTTTGGGGAGGAAACATTTGATATGCAATCAAATTATAAAATAACATTACTCTTTTGGGTTAATGTATTAAATATAAATAAAAATGTAAATATGTTTGTACAAAAGTATACATTATAAATATAGATAAATATATTATAAACAAATATCATATATCAAAAATATATAGTTCATATGCAATTGGCTTTGTATTTTGGGGTTAATTGGTAGCTATTCTCATAAAAAAGTGCTGAGCGCCAAAACTAGATTTTAGGTAACAATGTTTGGTTAATAATATTTACATAAGTTTTTTGATTTTTTGTTTTAGAGTGTGCAGAATAACATTAAGTGATTGAATAATGAAAAAAAGCTGCTGTTAGAACCCCGAAAAGTTTTTGTTTTTTTTTTTGGGCGTTAATGCGTATCGAAATGTGGGCGGAAATGTCTTTATTACCATATGACACATAAAAATTTAAATAATAATAATATTTATAATGTATTGAAGTGATGAAGAATGGGTTGGAATAGTGTTTTTTTGGCCTTGTAATAACTACAAACAGAGTGTGAAGCTCTCGTATTCTAGATTTCAGAACGTCATTGATGATACTTTTTCCTTATCTAAATTCTTTATTTCTTCCTCTTTGCATTTTTATTTAACTTTCTTGTCTTATTTTTATTAGTTGCTATCCTCATCACTCTATCAATTGCTCTTTTCCACTTATCATACTTTCCTTATCATCCTATCTCATTTTCATCATCTACTTATTATCTCTCGTATTCCTTTCCTCTCTATATCTTCCCCATGCACTCCCTCTCCATCCTACCTCCTTCTCCACCTTCCATTGTCTTTGAATCCCACTTGTTCTTATATACGATCTATGCATAAATAGAGCCTGTTCCAAGACTCTCCTTATTTATTCTCATTTCTGTTCTTTACAAGTTCCTCTGTATCTAAATGCACCGCTTCATCTTCTTCGACATCTTCTTTTTCCTTATCGTCTTGATTGCTCTCATCCTACATCTCCATCTCCCCCTTTCCTTGTTCGCTTAAGTTGAAGCTTACAATATATATTATATTTTCCTGCATTCTGTATATTCATGGAACATCAGAACCAGCTGAAGATTCTGCTTTTGTAGTTTGATGAAAATACCTATTAAATCAAGCGAAATTACTTTAGAACTATGACATTGGCAAAAAAGTTATCTTTGCTGTGTTATTGCCCCAAAAGATGCTGCCAGGTGCCAGGCAATGAGCTACACTGTTCTAGGGCATGAATGGATTTTTATTAGAGGACACTAAGCTTACACATTCCTTTTCGAACATTTCTTTAGGCAAATTCTGATGAGTTAAATTCAGATATGAAACTTTATATTTATGCAAACATGTCAGTGTGCATAATTTGTTCAAATGTACATATGTTATTTTCCAAGCATGAAAGTGTGGACATGTGCTTAGCATAAAATTAAATAGTGCGAACATTATTATATTTATAGCAAAACGTACACCTTGTCTTACAGAAAAAACATATGTATAAGAAAGATACGAAAGAAAGGCAACTTTCAGAGTGAAGGAGGTGGTATGATGACTACAAAAAAATTAAATTAGCTATTTAAGTAAATTATAGAAGTCCACACACACACAAATGCAGTTACTACGCACAACAAAGCGGGAAACGTTTCGAACTTCATAGACAATTTCATTTCCGGCTGCTGGTCACAACGATAAACAATCGAACGCACGTATGCTTCACTCTTTTTTTTTTTTTTGTGTGTTTATTTATGAGTTTAAGTTCGTTTGGGTATGTGAAAAAATAAATGCATATAAACGCTTAGGGCGGCTAGCATACATACTCGTATATTGAATGTCAAGAAAGGCGTGCGCTAATGCTAATTTACATATAAATATTTCCCTTGAAATTTTTATGAGGCAGTTGCTTGGCTTATATTATACCTTACATGAATATGAAGTGGTATATTAACATGTGGTCCGCTGTTCCATAAATGTAAGCGGAAGGAACTATTAGACTACTTAGTAGGTATACAGAGTTGATCAGGATGATGAGTGGAGCACGTTTCGGAATGTTTGGTTAGCTAGTTGTCTCTTTCTTTTTAATCGGTTGTACTCGTTTTCCAGAACTGATGGGATGGGAACACTCTGGTACATATTTCAATATTGTATTGTTCTGAAAATACCACTTAGGAAATAATAATAACATGGTCTTATTTATCGTCCACAAGCGATTTTCATGACATTGGAAATATGAAACTAGAGAGGCCGAGTACGGAGAAGATTAGTAGTCAATATACATATATATCTATATAAACTTCGGTTATTAGATGTTACGTTCTCTGACTTAACTTTCAAAGTAAGATTTTACTCAAGCTAATGGAAGACTTCTTACACAGCCTTAACTAGCCCCATTCTTTCTTACTTCTTCTTAATTAACTTCTTTCCATTGCTCCTTACTTCCTGTCGATTTGTTATAATTGTTGTTGTTGTTATTTTTATTATTGTTATTATCTTTGTAGTTTAATAATTTTTTCCCTAACTTTTTGCCCTCAAACCACCCTAATGCAGTTAATTTCTGACTTTTATTATGCAAACTTGATTTGGACTGCATAAATAGACTTCTCCCTATGCCCACTTTTGACATTGCCACTCTGCCTATGCGCCATTCTTGTGCCTCTCAAAGTTTTGTGATTTCTTTATTAATATGATTTTTTCATTATTCTATTATTCACTCATTTTCCTTTCTTTGCCATTTTATTCAGACCCATTTTCAACTTCAATTCAACTCAATGAAATTTTGCTCTTTGGCGTACTTTAATTAGTTGCTCGTCTGAGTAGGTGCACACACACCAGCACTGCGTGCGTATGTTGGTGTTGGTTCGCTAGCGAGGTCAAGCAGTGATTGACAATAAGCTATGAGCAATTTTCTATTCATACAGATTTATATAGGAACAGAGCGTATGCAGGGTGGTACGAACTGCCTAATGGGCTGCGTGACCATTTTAGTTTGTTGAGATGGATGTATGTATGTGTGTCTGAAATATTTTTGTAAATTTCTATGGCGCGAGGAACGCCCTTCAAAGCAGTCTATAATATGCACCAATGCATTTCTTAAGGAAAATATTATTTACTATCAAACTCACAGACAATTGCACAGTGGGATGGTAGTAGAAAAAAGTTGATTTAAAAAAAAAAAACCGGAAAAATTGTTTTAATACATTTCTTCATTTTTCGAAATTTTTTACAATTTTTGAATATTTACAGATTTTTTGACATTTTCAGTGATGCATAGAAAGTGAGTTCTTTCATGATATAGGGTAAACGCCAAGGATATGTCGAATAATTTTTTTTAAACACACTGTGTAACAAAGTAAAAAAAAATTAAAACACTTTTTAAAAAAATTTTCTTTCCAGAATTCCGTAAAATTCCGTGAATCGCTTCTGCATAGTGTAAGTTTCAAATTAAAAAAAAATATTTTGTATTGTTATATAGTGTAATTTTTTTGAAACAAATAATTGGATAAAAATTCGGGTTTTAATAATTGGAAGGGTAGAATTTCGTGTATTGTAGCTGATTTTGAAAAACTCTTGACTTTTAGAAACATTTAGAAATTCTGAGAAAGCACTTTTTGTTACACAGTGTACTTTTCTGAGACAAATAATTAACAAAAAACTCTTCTATTTATATTTTATATTTTTTTGCTAATAAAACTCTTTAAATCTCTTAAAAATATAAACTTTTTTTTTAGGTTACCTTGAATCAAATTGGGGTTACCATCCCTGTGTGGGGCGAGGCACCCTTACTAATTGAAATACCTTACTAGGCCATGGTAGGGAAGATTCTGCCACCACTCTTAATAATCTTTTAGTTTTTTTTGTCGTTTTTAAAGACTACACTTCGTAGGGAAGTTAGCTATACAAAACTATAACTCACTTAAGGCAAAGTGGACTAGTTAAAAAACTAGTCCTATTAAATCAATATAACAAAAAGCGGAGAAGTATGGCGCGACTGAGTTCAAGGTTTTTAAGCACAAATCAAAGTACCAAACAATTTTTTTTTTCAAGTCGTTTTAATTTTTGTGCCAGTCTTTGAGACTTCTATCCCAGCGTACGTTGCTATGATTCGCACGCAATCTACTACTAGTACGTGTATAGCTATGTCAACATACATATATGTATGTACAAATATCCGTAAGCATATGTAAATTTGTATACTCGTTTGTGTTTGTCTGCACTTTGATTTCTACTTCATTGCCTCTTTTAGTATCTTTTTGTTTGTTATTTGTTGAGAGTTTAGTGTTGGGCTTCCTTCCTGCTTTTCCATTCACTTGATTTCCCCATGTCAATGCAAACAATAATTGTTTGCATGTTGGTACTTACTTATTGCATGAGTTCTCATCCAGTTTTCGTAACGTCAACTTCAGTCCATTTTGCAGAGTCTACTTAGGTCAGTCCAGCTCAGACCAGTTTAGTTTATTCCTGTCTAGTTGATGATGCATTGCGTTTGATAAGAGCACTCCCATCAAATATTTTTATATGTTTGGCTTGTTGTGTGTTTTTATGTAGGGAAATTTCTTTATATATAGATATATGTACATATGTATGTGTGTGTTTAAGGCGATGGGAAGTGATGCGAGATGTCTTGTGGCATTTTATGCTAAAATGGGCGTGGGAAACGATTTGCTTGCTTTGATAAATATTTTATATGAAACATCTGCAGGGATATGCATTTTTTCTTAAAGATAGCTAAATGTGGACAATATTACTGGGAACAATTTTTGCCTTGGTCCTATCATTTAGAATAAATACTACTCCGTTTTGAATATTGACTTTAAGATATTAAAATGACGAAAGTTCCTTAAAGAAAATCTTTGTTCCTATATCGACTGCTGAGTGAAAGATCACCTTATTTAAATTTTTTTTGAAAGCACTCTATCTGAGGATTTGTTTGAAGAACGCCCTATCTCACAATAAGTTTCAAAAGCACCCTATCCCACATAAAATTTCATACATTTTCAGCTGAGGTGAGGTGAATCTCTTTAAGGATCTAATAGTTGCTTTGCGGATTTCGTCACTTTAGAACTGTATCTGGTGAGTGTAAGGCCGTGGGCAGACAATTTTTAGTTCGGGGTGGGCTATAACTATAAATAATAATTTTTTTTTTTTTTTCAATACACAATTCTGTTTTAAAGAAAGTATACTCCACAACCAACAAATAAAATTTAATATCAAAACTACAATATTTTTTCTGAAACTTCTATGAAAAAATATTTAAAATTTATGAACCCTCAGAATCGACAAAATTTCTTTTATTGTATGGACCAATGAATGGGCGTTTTTGACACCTAACTTTATAGTTTTATGATATATTGAAAAGTCTAAGTATACTTAGCTAGACTGGCACGTTTAAATGGGAATCAATAAAAAATTAAACGGCTTTCCTTTGCCCACCATTTATTTAAAATGTATTAAAAAAAAAAAATTTAAAAATTTAAAAAAAAAAATATTTTTGGCGTTGGCGTTCCACCATTCTTTCTTCATGTCATGGCAAAAGTTTTGCTTGTCAAATATTTTTTTAAAAATTATTTAAAAAAAATAAAATTTCTAATAATTAAAAGAAAATAAAAAAAAATTTTTTTATTAGGTTTTTTAAATCATTTGTTTATCATTTTGTCTGGAAAACGTTTCGTTTGACCATTATTTGTTCAAAAGTTATTTAAAATAAATTTTATAAAAATTAAAAAAAAAATATTTTTTGGTGTTTAGTTCTTTCTAAAAATTTAAAAAATTAATTTTGGGTGTTAATTTTTTATTTTAAGTTTTGTTTATATACCGTAGTTACATATTTAAAAAAATTCTAAGCATTAAAAAAAAATATATTTTTTGTGCTTTGTTTTTTTCTAAACAAAAAATTTTGTTTGTGTTTCCTTTTTTTAAATCGTTCATTTATAATTTGCCCACTTTCGTGCAAGAAAAAATTTTTTTTCTCCAACATTTGTTCAAAAGTTATTTTAAATAAAAACCTGTAACCTGATTTTTGCTGCGGAAAATGTATATTTTTAACATCAACTTTACTTACACCTTTTGTTTAAATAACATTTTACTTAACACAATGACAGCTAAAAAATTATTTGAGCAATAATTAATCATCTATCAAACCTAATCACAAAAGCAATTTATCTAAGTTTTTTAAATAATCACACAAGTAAATATATAATAAACCCCCTTTTCTCTATATTTTCTGCTTCTTTCAGGTATGAACACTTATTAAATTTTCATGTGTTTAAGCATAGCTCATTTCAATATAAAAATACCCTTGAGTAAGTATTAATTCATATTTTATAACTACTATGTACTAGTACATCAAATACCAGGGATGGGCAAGCACTAAACTATTTACCTGACTAAAGAGGTCCTAACACTTTCTAATCGATTGCTGTTGGATTGGATTGAGAAGGAGAGTAATGAAGAAAACTGACTGAAAAGCGAAGAGATGTGTTTAGTATTGTAAGAAAATATTTATTTCTACCCATAGAACTGTATTTAACTCAATTTAGTGAGTTCATCCATGTCTGGCATATGCTCTCATGCAGTTGGAATTTGTTATACTTGAACAAAGTGCTACCATACTCATACCGCCAGCATCTATCTGTGAACAATTAATTTACTTTGTAATTCGACAAATTAGAGCACTTTGTTGATAGGAAACATGCGGCAATGAAGTATATAATAGAACTAAATATTAGAGCTGGAAACTAATCGATGATACTATCGATAAAAAAACATTTCATGTCTATCGATATTTCAATTCGATTGAAAATTAATCTCTTACTTTTTCTCTGCTTAAGAGCATTTATCGATAATATCGCCATTTTGATAGCATACTTCAATTTTTCGATACATATCGATTATAACTATTTTCGATCATTTCCAGCTCCAAATGGTATACACTTTTTAGTTGTGTAAATTTCTTAATTAAGTATGCTCACATGGTGATAAGAATTCCCCTCACTATTGAAATTAAGGCAACAGTAGTGAAATGCTCCAGAGTGTTCAGTTTTTTTGGAAGAAAAATGAAAACATAACATGCAAAGCAATTTATCAATTTTCCCGTTTTTCAAAGGATTGCTGCTTTTAAGTTACAAATTTTTATTTTGTTAGCTCTATAGTAATTATAAAGGGTAGTTATGTTAAGCGTTTCAGTAATCAAAGAAGCTTGTGCTCAGTAATTGCCACGAGGGAAGCTGGTTAAGTGATAATAAAATAACTTAAGCCCTGTTTTGAATTTTGAAGCAGGAAATAATGTTTCTGAATTTTTGAGTCGCCTCAAGAGCTTCTGAAATATCAAAACTATACTAAATAATAAATCTAATGAGAAACCGTGTCTGTTTTCGAAATAGTGCCATAAATGCTGACTTAAATTTTTCTTTAGTGAAAAAAAAAAATAATAAGAATTATCATCACCTGGTCTTGAGTAAAAATGTTTAAATAGAAGAGACCGTAAAAACCAATAACAAAAACTTTTGAAAAAATTTAAAACATGAAAAGTCTTCAAAGTCGAAAAAATCCCTTGTTCTGATAGCCTAATGATTAACAGAACATGGGAACATTTACCTGATAAAGAAGTCTATCAACTTTTGCAATGGATTTACAAGAAAAGTTATGAAGGTTGTTTGTAAATTTATAATTTCTGTCTAAATAAAAGCTTTTAATAATTAATGAAATTTATTTAAAAAATAAAAATACACAAAATTTTCACAAAAAAAGGCATTATTCTTGGCCTTGATCCAATTAATAGTCATGAATACTTTAACAATTAAAATAAATATGCAATATAAGAAATGCAAGCTTAAATGAGAGCAGATAAATGCAAATAAACTTTCTTTTTGCTCTAGAAGTATACCAGCACTTAGCCAACAACCCTCGTTACCCATGTGCGTTGCTTAACCAAAAGCGATAAACAGCCGACACTCAGACAACATTTATTACGCTCTAAATTCCAGGTGTTAAAAAGTCTACCAAAGTGTTGGTTATATAGTTTATGAAGTTAGGGTGCATTCCATACTGGATTTTTTTCTACTTGACAGTTCTTTTAAAAATGCACTCTTCTGTCACACTCATTTCTTATATTGTATTATCCTTTTGCCGCGTTCGTCATTTGACCTCATGTCGCTTTGCGTTTGCCTGTCAACTCTTCCTGTCCTACATAAGTAATGAAAGGTTCGTCATTTATTAAAAAAAAGCAACGTAAGCACATTAACAAAACCCAAAAAAAAGTAGTTGAGGGTGTAGACGCTTAAAGTGCTACGTAATTACAATAAATTGGATTTCTTAATATTTTCTGGCAGCAATCCATTTTCGGAAATTTTTTTCTATTCACTTTTGCCATATTTTAAGGCTCAGAGTATTTTGTTGTTCTTTGTTTGTTACTAAAATTTTGTTTTTTTTTTTTCCTAACGAGCATTCGAGTATTGAAGCACTTCACTCGTTTCATACTTATTCTGTTAATTGCATTTTTGTCACATTTTGTTAAGGGTTAATATGCAAAATGAAGAATAATGCCTAATTGCCTAACTATCAGGGTGGTGCGTTTGTTGTGCTTTGGGGTGTAGAAATGGAACGTTTTATTTTAGTAAAATGAAATATAGTTATAGAAATGTAGAGTAGTTACGGAACATTAAGGTGGGGCGATATTTGTACTTAAAACAGATTACTATCTCAACGCTTTAACCTTAATTAATGTATGCCCTGCTGGTTTGGGGGTCAGACTAAAGTAATTATACGTGACGTAGGAGGCGATAGAAATCTACATCGACCCCATTTCTAGGTTCAAAAAAGTCACTACCACGTCAGTCGAGCTCGTGCCTCAAGATGCCTGTACCGGGGTGTCGTATTCATATATGGAAGAGTTGAAACAAAAAAAACAGGTGGAGGAAAAGTTAGTCCCCCTCAGTCTTTCCAATTTTCGCCAATTATCTCAAAGAAGATGTTTAATGAATATAATTTCGATCCACCCTAATGTGCAACCTAATTCATAACTCATTAATTATATTGATTAAGTACTTTTGTGTTTGATGAGAAAGAAAATGTGTGGGGAATTTCAGAAAGCAAAACTCATCCTTCTCGTTTAGCCACTAAGCTGGCAAACGAGGGTATTTAAAGTGAAAAGAGCTTTTCACACAAAAAAAGCGTTAATGCGCTTTAAGAACCAGAAGACAAATTCATCTACACCCCGGTGGTCATTGGCGAATTAATTTTTTTAGTACACAATTTCAGCGGCTTTAACGATATACCCTGTGTGAAGAAAACATAAAGCTTAAAATGAAAAGCTTTTTTTTTGGCATTTGAAGTGCGCAGAAGATTCTGGTACAGGTGAAATTCGAGGAAGCTGCCCTGAGTCGGTAATCAATATCGAGAAAAAAGTTTTGAAAACATTTGAAACACCCGTCCTTCCCTTAAAGTGTATTTACCTCTAAATAGGAAAAGCTTCTCAAAAAAAGCTTTCATTATAAAGACCTCCTGAAAAATTGTTTTTCTTTACTCTTATGCTTTCTTTTTCTTAGTAAGCAGCCACGCTCTTCTATACATACCGTAATCAAATCATAACTTTTTTCTACATCGCCCTCTCTCTCAGACTTCGCTAACTTCTGCGGTGGATAACCTACAAGTATCATTTTGCTTGACTAATAGGCATCTTACATGCCCTTAATTCAATTAAATGAAATGAGCATCAACATAAATATTTATGATCGAAAAAATTGAAGGTACTTTCGATGGAGCAGTGACTATTTAGGGTAGCGCAAGAGCGGGAAATGGGGCACAAAGTGGATGGAAGAGAAGGAAGCTAAGCTACTAAAATAAAAAGTTCTATTGATATACACAAATTACATGCGCTTGATTAATTTTCATTGCATTCATATGATATGACTATAAAATCAACAGCAATAATAACAACAACAACAATATCTATAACTATAACTAAATATAGAAAAGCAGTAACGAAAAGGAAGCATGCCGCCGATACGGCTCATAAAGACTTGCATGATATTTGTGGCTCGCGATTAAAACGCTCATGTCAATGGCCTAGTAAATGAATTGTCTGCATATGTTTGTACATTAGGGTGTGTAATTTTTAAGTGTTTTTTAGTGCTGGGACTCACTGAGGGGTGTTTGGTAAAAATTTGTCTCTGAAAACGTTTCTTAAGTTTCCAATCGTTTCGATATCGTATTTTAGGAAACTTTTCAAAACTGAGTACGGAATTTTTTTTTCCAGACATTTTTGAAACTTTAGAAATATTTGGATAAGTTTGGTAATTTTTTATAATCATTAGTTTTTGTATATTTTAAACAAAACAATGAAGTTGAGTAGGTTTGAAATCCTCTTCCTTAATAGTCAGAATTTCAAAATTTATGTGACGTGGAATTTTCTTTTGGTTTTCTTTATATTTATTATTCTTGAAAATATTTGAAAAAGTTTGGTAATTTTTAATAAACATTAATTTTTGTACAAACAGCAAATTTTAGATAGTTTTGAATCAGGTCTCACTTCTTAAATATTCCAAAATTTACAAAAGGTGTGATTTTCTTTTTTTTTCTTCTGACAAAAAAAATAAAAAATAAAAGTTTTGAAAATATTTCGATATATTTTTGAAACTATTTTGAAATATTTTTTTTTCCAAGTTCCTAAGTTTGTGAAATTTCGGTATATTTAAATTTTTTTTTTAATATTTTCGAATTCAGCATTTCAAAATATACATATAAGAAGGGCATTTTCGAAGTAAAAATAAGTTTTCTACTTTCGCAAAAATATTTATCAAAGGCATTTTTTTAGATTACAAGACATTTATGCCAAATTTTTTTTCAAATTAAGTATTTTAAAACCTTTAAAGAATAGAAAATTGAAAAAATTATATTTCCTTACTTGTTTTTGATACACATTTTGAAATTTTTTGCAATATTATTATTGTTTTTTTTTTTTTAATTTATAACCTAAAATCGGTTTTTTATTATCTGCTCTAGACTTAGTCAGATATTTGTTTTTATAAAAAATTGTCTTCAAAATATAACATAGTTCGTCGTAGACCATGTCAGAAGCTGACTGTTAAAATAAAAAGTAATTGCTAAGAAGGCTCATGGTAGGTGGTTAAGGTTATTTGAAGCTTTCATATGAAATCAATGACCAGTCAAATCCCGCCTGCCTGTCCACTCACTTCATTACACGCCCTAATGCGACTTCATGTGCATTTCACGTTTGCATGCATTTCCTCAAGAAGGGGGCACATTGTCATGCTCATGCAGCAAGATGTCTCGAAAGAGAGTGCAATGGATTTGGGGCCTCAGTCAAAAAAATATGCTCGCAGGCTTATGACAGAGCAGCTGCTAGCGGTAAACCAGCAGCAGCGCCTTTTTACTTAAATGGCGGCTTAATTGAAGTTGTATTGGTAGTGGTGCTGCATTATTATTACGATTTTTTAAAGGCGTGCAAGCGGCTTTGTTGCCGTAAAATTTTTAATTGTATAGAAAATATATGAAAAAAGGTAAATTTTGTGTTTCCTTTCAACTGCCAGCAACGCCCACAGGTGTCACGTTTAGTGCTTGTTATTCTTAACTGATTTGAGTTATTCAAGTGAGGTAGGAAATAGAAATTGGTAAGATCAATAGGCGCATGTTTATGTCTAGATATGTGTGTGTGTGTTGCGAGTTTTTTGTTTTTATTGATGTATGTGAATGAAGAAATTATGAATTTTAAAATTTTTCACAATTTTTTTCCTTTTTTACCGGTAGCAATTAAGAAAATTATGCATTATGAGTACGCGCGTAACTATAAATATGAAGTGGTGGAGAGGTTTTGAGGAAGTGGCACGAAAAGTATGTATGTATAACAGTAGGAAAAGGAATTAAATAATAGCTGTCACCGATTTTAAGTGGTAATGAGTTATGTTAAATTTATGTTAAATATGTTGTTGTATGTTGCATACAAATTATTTTTATGGCTTCTTTTTGTGCTATATGTCTCGCTATAAAAAAATTTTCTTTCATACTAAATTTAATTTTGAAAGAAATCGCTTATAACTCCCTCGAAAAAAATGCTGAAAATTTAGCGGAATTTTTGAGCGAGTTCTAACTTGCACATTATTGTTCTTAAATTGTTTAGTTGTTGCTCAATAAGGTTATAGAAATTTTAATTTTTTTTTTAATTCTGTATTTAAATTGATAAGTTGATGTTAAAAAATGTTTTGGAAATTAAAAAAAAAATTAAGAAATTTTGATGTCCTTTTTTAAGTTGAAATAACTTTTCTGAACTTTAAGTAAATTTTAAAAAGCTACAACAAAAAGCTTCTTATGACTCCCCCAAAAGTATACACCCATTACTTAATGTGCACCGCTATAAAACTAATGTATTTCCTTTACAGAGTAAACAAAATTTTTACAACCGCATAAACGATTGATATATAAAAAATATACATCCATATATGTACATATATATTTTATAAAATAACATAAGCATATAACATAAATTGCTGTGGCACGTAGCGCAAAACATTAAAAGTGACAAATATAATTTTTATGTTTTAAATTTTTGCATTTCTTAATAGCATTCTATGTATGTATTTTGTTGTTGACTTTTTTTAACACAAAAATTTTTGAAAATTTATATGGCTATAAAAAAAATGTCAACTGCCATATCCTCCTTTCAACTTCTCAGCTGTCACAATGTCACTCCTCCCTTTTTATTGTACCTAGATATTGTGTCAAATAGAGGAAATTTCAGTACATTACGTTTTATTGACATTTTTATAACTATCATATAAAAAAATGCTTGCAACATACACGCACACATCTTCTCAAATGCAACGAAATATTCTTTTGTTACTGAGTTGAAAAAGAGCACTCGATATTGTACTGAAAAGCAAGTAAAGAAAAAAGTTTAATCTTTGGCGAAAAAAAGAAATGAACTGAAATTTTATATTTAAAAAGGGTTTTTAAAAATATTTTGAAAAAAAATTATATTTTATTCAGAAAACTTATATTTGCATATTCAAAAAAAAGAAAAAAATTACTCTAAACAAATATTTCAAATGTTTTATTTAATAATTTTAAAAATTTCAAAAGATTTTGAAAAAAAAAAAAAAAAATGTTTACTTAGAAAATTAATTTACTACTGTTTTTAAAGGCAGAAAAATTGGTGGTGAAAAATATTTAAAAAAAAAAAAAACTTTTTTATTCAGAAAATGTTTATTCGAATATAGAAAAAAAACATTATACTGACAAAATATGTCATATATTTTATTTAATAACTTTAAAAAATTTTAAATTAAAAAAAAAAATTTTTTCACTTCGAAAATTCATTTATTATTGTTCTTAAAAGCACACAAATTGTTGGTGAAAAATATTTTGAAAAAAAAAATTTTTTTTTTGATTCTGTAAACATATATATGTACATAGGTACATATATGAATATTGAAAAACAAAACAAAATCGTACTGAAAAAAATAATACATTTATTTTATTCAATACTTTTAAAAATTTCAAAAGGTTTTGCAAAAAAAAATTGTTTGACTTCGTAAATTCAGTAATTATTGTTCTTAAAAAAACAAAGTTTGTTGGTAAAAAATATTTTGAAAAAAAAAAATAAAATTTTTTGATTCAAAAAACTTATACGCGAATATTGAAAAAAAAAACAATTGTACTGAAAAAATATTTTATTTAATAACTTTTAAAAATTTCAAAAGGTTTTGGAAAAAAAAAGTAAAATTTATTTACTTAGAGAATTCATTTATTATCATTCTTAAAAGCACAAAAATTGAAGATTTTATTTTTCTCAATAGAACCTGACTAAGTTTATATGAAAAGAAACTCTCTTGCGTTCCTCATTGATTTTTTGCAACTCTATTCACAACCATCACACATTACACCAGCCACATCACTGTGACTCGTGTGTTCCATACATGTAAATATGTTTGTGTTGTTGTTCTTGCTTACGGAAAGGAGGCATTTGTGGTCATTAAAATTGCGCTGTAATTCATTGCTTTCCAGCCTTTCAACGTTCAACTTCTTGTTTTCCTTGCGACATTGCAACAACACATTTATTGACCGTAAAACCTTTCAACGTTGGCTATAGCAATACTCGCTTTATATATCCACTTTGCCATTATAGTTGAATAAAGTTTGTTTGTTGATACTTTTAGATACGCTTGTAATAAAAAATGTCACAAAACTCATAAATATTTTGTTCTTCACATTTGTTGATGCATTTCTACTGAATCTGTTAGCGTTTGAAAGAAAGTTGTATTATTTGAGTACTTTAAAAATAAGTTTTTTATTTCATTAAATTTTATTTTATTTTATTTTATTTTATTTTATTTTATTTTATTTTATTTTATTTTATTTTATTTTATTTCGTTTAATTTAATTTAATTTAATTTAATTTAATTTAATTTAATTTAATTTAATTTAATTTAATTTAATTTAATTTAATTTAATTTAATTTAATTTAATTTAATTTAATTTAATTTAATTTAATTTAATTTAATTTAATTTAATTTAATTTAATTTAATTTAATTTAATTTAATTTAATTTAATTTAATTTAATTTATTTAATTTAATTTAATTTAATTTAATTTAATTTAATTTAATTTAATTTAATTTAATTTAATTTAATTTAATTTAATTTAATTTAATTTAATTTAATTTAATTTAATTTAATTTAATTTAATTTAATTTAATTTAATTTAATTTAATTTAATTTAATTTAATTTAATTTAATTTAATTTAATTTAATTTAATTTAATTTAATTTAATTTAATTTAATTTAATTTAATTTAATTTAATTTAATTTAATTTAATTTAATTTAATTTAATTTAATTTAATTTAATTTAATTTAATTTAATTTAATTTAATTTAATTTAATTTATTTTAATTTAATTTAATTTAATTTAATTTAATTTAATTTAATTTAATTTAATTTAATTTAATTTAATTTATTTTTAAAATGCTGCCAACTAGCTGTTTACGCCATGGAACAAAATATGGAATTTTCACAAATCCCTTTCTTAACCTTCACTCACCTGCTGCAAAATTTTCAAGCTTAAACAAAAAAGTATGCTTAGCGCCATACAACAAAGCCAATGCGCCAAAGTACAATGCGCCAAAGTACAATGCAAACGCGTAATCATATCCACGTACACCTGCTGGTCTGACTGACTGTTAAATGTGCAAAATGAAAGGAATTCAGTGGCAGCTTCTTGTGAAGGAAACTGAAGAATGTATAAAAAATTTTATAAATTTCTATATAAATGGAATTTTTAACAGAAACTGTATATATAACCACTCAAACATGTTTATATGTATATTCAGTATACATATATGAGCCGTCTCTTGCAATACGCCACTTAAATCGAATTAAATGTTGGTATACCCAGTGCGGGTGGACTCGCATGAGTGTGTGTGTAATGAATGTGTACAGATACAAGTATCCCTGTAGGGAAAGCTATGCACTTCATGACTAATACAAATTCCTAATAAAGTGGATTGCATATGTTTGGGTCACAAGTTCAAGTCCCAGGGCAGATCATCACAAAATTATTCAGAATTTTGTTTGTAGCAAATCTAACCTCTACATTCATCTAATTACCTTAACATTTTCCTACTGGTATGTTGTGTATTGCGAATATGCGCTGTTTGCTGTCAATCACTATCGTTGGCTGCTGCAACATATCAAAAGCATTTTTTTTAATGCCAAAAACAGAAAACGTAGCTTGCTGCTAAGCAACAACAACAATCCAATAACAACAATAACAATTCTTGGAGGTGGCAGAAATTCGCTGCAATCGTGTCATGAACTTGTATTATTGCCTTTGTGCACATCAGGTTATATGGAAAGCTTTTTGTGTGGCCTCAACATTATACAAAGGCACCCTTATTCTTGTAAATTTTGTTGTTGTTGTTGCTGCTTACAATGTGGCTTTCAATTGAATTTGCTATTGACGTCACATCCTACGTACCAATCCTTTATACTAAAGATATGAACGCATGAAAGGATTGTCTTCACTTGAAAGGATTATCTGAACATGGATGAAAGTGTTTAAACTTTGTGGAATAATTGCTGGAATACTTCAAGTGTTCACGAGAAGTGGTAAAGTTTGTAAAATACTCACTTGTCGAGAAGTTCAGAGGGAAGTTGTTGAGATTTCAGAATTTACTAAGTATTATCTTCATAGTGTTCTTCACATAGTACATACGTAAATGCCCACTCTGTAAGAAGCTTTTTAAAGCTTTTTTGTAATTATGCCCGCGATTTAAATTTTTAATTTATTTAAAGGTTGTAGATGTATACTTAAAAAGCTCTAAATATACACTTTCAAGCACTTTTGTTTTACGTTTATATTAAAAGCTTTCTTTTTCTTTCTGACACAATTTTCAAAGCCGCTTGAACTGAAGAGCTTTGCGCCAACAGAGCTTTTGAAAAAATTCCCTGAAAGCTTCTAGTTAAAATCACTTCAATTGTGCGTGAAAGCTCTTTTCAAATCTTCAAAAGCTGTTTCAATTTTTACTATCAATACATTCTTAAAAACCGGTTTGGCTTCGGGCAATTCATTGAATGCATATACATAAATGAAAGATTATTTGCACTACAAAATACAAGAAAGAAAAAAGTAAGTTAAAAAGCTTTTTTTTATGACTCGATTACTAGAGCCTTTCGAACTGAGGACAAGTTCTCCTTTTTAAGCTTTTCATAGAGCTTTTGCAAAAACTTGCATGAAAGCTTCTGGTTAAAATCACTTCAATTTTGCATGAAAGCACTTTTCAAGTCTTCAAAAGCTTTCTAAAATTTGGATGTCGCCGCATTTTTAAAATCCTATCTAACTTAGGGCGCTTCATTAAATTGGTAAATATGAAATATTATTTGTACAACGAAATACAAGAAGAGAAAAAATAAAACTTTAAAAAGTCTTCTAAAATGTAATAGAAATGCCCATAGGGAAAACCGCATAAGAGCATTACAAATACTTTTAATTTAGCCCCAAAGGAATACATGCCTACTACTACCACAGAATCGCAGAAGACTTACTCTGCGAGCCAAAAAAAAAAATATGACTCCCAGCCAATTTACCAAATATATCGCAGGACGAAAGGCACGATTACGACGACGACATCAGCAAGTTCTAGCATTTAAAGCACCACAGACGACAGCAAATATTTGCATCATTATTTCGATTTCATTTTCCTACATTGTTGTTGTGTGCGCCTTGTTACGGTAACTTTTATTTGAGTCGCAAACATTTGTGGAGAAAGTGGGAAGGCAACAGCAAATCACATCCACAAATCCATAAATATACGCCGAAACATATATGCCAGTAACATTATTTGGGCGACACACGACATCATACATCATTGCTCATCTATCGCACTTCCGCTATAAAAGTCCAACGTCGCCGGTTTGCTATGATTTCAAAACAAGAACAACACGACACTTCAATGCCACACACTCTTCATTGCGCACACCAGACGAAGGCAAGTAATGCATGCTTGCGAGCTATGCAAAAATACGTTATAAGTGAAATAACAAAAACAAGCAAAAAAAAAAAAAAACGATTTGGCAGCACTTTTTTCATTTAAATTTTTTTCAATGTTTTTCCTTCCACTTCCGGTTTCCTGTTATACGTCGTGCATGCTGTTCTATCATTGAACACTTTTCCTTTGCAACATTTTTTAGTTGCTTTTAAATGGAGGTAGTTGTTGCTAATGTGATTTGATATTTGTTGTTATTTTTGTGGTGACTGTTGTTGTTGTTGGTCTTGCTTATAAGGCTAGTTGCGATTCGCTTTCTTCATTTGCATTTTTCATTGCTCTAAAAGTGGCAACCACAACAACGTAAATTCGGAACATGCAACACTGTAAATTGTGTTTCTTGTTTACCCGATTTTTGAAATGGGAGCGGCTAGGGCAGCGAAGTGCTAAATAAGTGAGTTTTCATATATCCTGCGACAGCCACACGTACATTTATACGAACATAGAAATTAGGTGACTTCTGGCAACGATTTCTTTTCGCTCACAGATTGCTGAACAGTGTGGCTTAGGAGATAAATGCAGGAAAGTTTTTGATAGCTTTTTTTTTATTTAAAAGTTGTTTTACTTGACGAAAGCTTGATGTTTTTACAAAAGCTTTCTTTTTTTTTAAAGAAAGAGCTTTTCAATTTTCTTCAAAGCGATCAGATATTTTTATATAAACTTTTAGGTTAAGGGTAAACTCTTTTAAGAGCTTTCTTCCCTTTTACAACGCTTTATTTTTGCAAAGCTCCTTATCATGAACAAAGTTTTTCTGCCTTCTGCTTATTTTTTTTGTTTAATTCGTTTTCTGATGAGCTTTTTCTTCAGCAAAGCTTTAAAGAGAGCTTATCTTAGAAAAAATATAATACAATACTTTTCCCATAGATATTGCGTTTTTCGCATCTAAACATATTTTATAGTGCGAAAATTGTTATTTTTGTTTCTATGAGCTTTTTCAATTAAGAGAACTTTTTTGAAAAGCTCATCGCTATGTCAAAAATATTACTGTTTGCCATAGTTATTATTTTTTTTATCAAAAAATTTATTCCAGAAAAGCTCTTTTGTGACCACTAAGGTATTTTAGCCATTTAAAGAAAGCTCAGGTGTATGAGCTTTCGATTGTATTGAGTTTTTATTAAAAGGAGTGATTCAGAAACTTTGTTAGAGGCTGCGGATTGAGATCTAATGAAAGTTCTATTGTTGTAATACAAATTTTCGCCGTTCTTCTGTTCTCAACTTGGCTGGTGGAGAAGCTTTCTGTGGATTATATAAAAGCTCAAGCACTTGTATAAAAAAAATGTTGCATTGAATTGTGTGAAAACGCTTCAGATTTCATGCGGGGTGCAAGTACCTTACTGTTATTCCTTACAAGTTGTTATAAAAGCTCTATTTGTTGCAAAGAAGCTTTTCGATAAAATGCCCCACATATACGACACTGTGCAAATCGAGACTCAAAATATCTATCCATCCATTGTGTCATAGTCTAAGCATTTCTGTTGGCAAAGCAAAATCTAAACAGCAGAGAAATTCAATATTGTACGCCCTGGTGTATGCTAATGAATACCCACTTTGACTACCAACAGCACAAATTGCCACATATAAAAAACACTAACACACACACACACACACATACACATGCATAACTGCAAATACTAAGCGCTCAATTCGAGTGCCAAAATGAAGCGAAATTATTCAAGCGCAGCACTCAACCCCACCAAAACACACGTGAGGTAGCTACGAATAAATGTTGAAGTAAAGAGAAAACAACAGAGAGAAAAAAGTGAACGATTTTTACGCAGCCAGTTGAGTGGTGCTACGTCTCTATGTATGTATTTACCTAAATATGTATGATTTAGTGTTTGCATTATACCGAGTATATGTGATTTGTGTGCTTGTGTTGTTGTAGTTGTCTAACAGCTGCGGTTCTGGCGCTTAAGTAGTTTGTGCTTTTACCCCACAACTACGCGTTAGCAAAAGCTTTGGCGCCTAAAACTATGCTATGGGCGGAAGAGAACGTTGTGTGACGACAACAAAACTTTACTGCTTGCTTGACTCTTTTGCTATTTATTCATTCATTTCGCACTTTAATTCTGCCAACACTTGTACACACTTTCACACGCATACATTGACACATATCCACGCTTATGTAAATGCGTTTGTATGTGTGTATTTATGCAAATTTCTCATTCTCACACTCCAAATTTCCGCGTTGTCTGTGTTTGTGTGTGTGTGTGTTGCTGACGCTTTTCATGCAATTTTCTATGTTCGACGCTTTTTTTGTGCTGAAAATGCAATTTTTAGTCCTTGAAGAATACAATTTACTTGTTTGCCGACTTTTTTCCGGTTTTGCATATTTTTTTTTTTTTTTTTGCTTTTTGAGCTGGTTTTTACGTTTGTTTTCTTCTACTCAACTTCCCTGTTTACTCTATTCTTTGGTAAAGTGTCGGTAATAAAAGGGGAATTTTACGCTAAATTAGAGATTAAAATACGTTGAATTTTAATTTTTATTGTTGTATGTGTGTGCTTGTTTAGGTGTATGCATGTATGTATGTGTGTGTGTAAAAGGAATTTGTAAAGCTTTGAATTGGGTTAGTTGCTTGTTTCGGTTAGTTAGATTTCTTTAATGTCTGTAGCAAAGTATGTACAATGTATGTATATATGTAGGTACAGCTGAGTGCAATAAAATAGTAGTGAAGTTTATTTAATTGTTGTTTTACGAAATGAGAAGAATCAGATTTATTTATTTCATATAAAATAAAGCGAATTCTGTAAAAGAAATCTCATTCAAAGATTTTTTCAAAATTTGTATAAATTTCAGTTCAAATTTTTTTTGGATAAATAAAAAAAAAATTTTTAGTATGCAGTTTTGTAGCCCAATCAATTTAAATTGTTTAAACATGTTCCTCAATATTCACAATTTTTTTTCGAGCGTTTTGAATGATTTCATCCATACGACGAATTAAAAAAATTTAATTTTATATCGAAAAAAATGTTTAACATCCTGCAGAATAAAACTTCTAGAAATTCAGGCAAATTTTTGATTGCGTTCTGACTTCTACTTTGAGAATCAACTACTGCAGAACTCTGGAATAATTAAATTTCCTGAACTTTGCTTTCTTTAAAAATTCTTCTATGTGGATTCTTTTACATAATCCACTATAATTTAAATAAAAATTACTAAAAATGCAGCTTCTTCTTATTTTGTCGAAAAATATTTTAAGGAAAATATTAAAAAAAAAAAAAACAATAATAATTTTTGCTACAGAAAAGTTTTTAGTGGCCTTGAGCTCGTTCCTAATCAGGATAATTGACTAAAAATGATTATGAACGGGTCTTCAACTTACAGAGATATCCTATTTAATTTCACTGCTTTTATATTGCCCACCACTGCACATACTTATTTTTTCTTTTAAATAAAAAACTTTTGATTAACTAGTTAGATTTATTTCTGAAAAATGTGTATTATTAAGCCTTTAAATGAAATAATTTACTTAAATTTATTCAATGTCAAATTAAAGCCCTTTTTACAACAACAAAACATCACTAAACTTAATGAGGAAGTAAACATGAAAAATTTCTTAGTCACCCTAAAATGCCACAAATCTCAACAACAAGTCAAACAACAATGAAAAAATTTAAGAACATAACAATTGGATCAACGATAATACTTCCTTGTTAAGAGCGCGCAAAAGTAGCAACTCGCCACACAATAACTCAAAACGAAATTCTGGTTACACATAAATTATTTAATTAAATAAAAGCTTTCTATACAAATCTTTAATTTTCCACGAATGGGCGGCACTAAAAAAAAGTAGCAAATATTTACATTGATTGAATAAGAGACGCGCCAGTACCCACAAGTAGGCTACATAGCACTCTGTCTTCAAAGAAACTATGACACCAACTCACCCAATGACTGACTGACTGGCTGACTGGGTGACTGACAGACTAACTATATGACTGATGACAATTTGCATAACAACCAATTGAATCAACAATTGATTCTTGTCAGCTGTCAACAAATATCAACATAACTGTCGTTACTCATATTCCGTTGTAGAACGACGCAATGCTGACAATGCGTAAAGTAGTCATGCATAACATAGCATAAAGTCTGCACTCGTACGCCTATAAACTACCGACAAACAAACGAGCGCCAACTAGCGACAGTAGCCAACGTCAGCAGACGCGCAATTGCTAAGCAAGTGTTGAGTAGTAAAAAAAAAAGGGAAAGAAAATTAATGTTTATTACAAAAGTAGTAAAATGAGAGCAACAGCTGAGTGTCAAATTGAATTGATCAATTAACCAATTGATGTGATGTGTGAGCGAGTGAGTGGGTGCGTGTGGGGTGTGCGTGTGTGTAGGAGGGAGTCACACACATGCGAACGTGCTGGTCTGCCTTACGTTAACTATTTGACGAGTCACGAAAATGCAATAAATTTTGAAAATAAAATGAGCTGTGGTTTGTAGCACATCTCGCCACCACAAAAAAAAAAAAAAAACAAGCAAAAAAAATACTATTGACACTTGTTTTGTACGCATATGGCCCATGCATGCAGCCACCCATCAACAGCCAACATTGCTGTGGGGATAGCACGATTGACAGTTGCACTCAACAGGCAAACAAATGCGATACAAAAGGTAACAGACTTTTTGAAAACAAATATCTACATATGTGTATTTGTTTAGACATGAGTGGGGAGACTAACAAATGAAAATAAAAATTAACGATTTTTTTCTAAAAGTTGCCAGTTCTAAAAAAAAGAGTAGAAGGGACGACTCTAAAGCAGAGTACCATAATTCTCCTGAAACAATATTGAAAATGCATCACCTCCAAGGGAAAAAGGCAAGGGTACCAAGTTCACTCGAATCCTTGAGAAATCATCTGAGTTGCCTAGAATTGTTTAATTACCCTACAAAAAATCGTGCGAATGATCTCGACAAAAATGCGACAACTTTCGTCTACAGTGGGGTTCAATTGTTCCAAACTATTCTGTGAGAGGCATAACATTTCTAATTTTTTACTTCAGAATTCCTCGAACTTTTATTAGTCTCCAGTAAAAACAAAACTACTTACCATGTAAATATATATGTACATATTTTACATGCGTAAGATGACAGCTAAACCTCCAGTCACTTTAACAAAAACCACAAAATAAATAAATTCAAAAATTGAAAAAAAAGAATTCCAAACAAAATTTTTTTTTACGCAAAAACGCATAGCCAAGGAGCAGATGAATTGAAGTGAAAATAAAGTTCAAAAATAACAAAAGGGGGCGCTATGTTTACTTGACAGCTACACACAGATGTCCGTTAAGCAGTTTTACACATACAACTCACCGCGCTGCAATCACGTGAGTCGATTTTCCTACACTCTTCCCTACAAACGATATGTCACTTTTGACAGTTATGCTTTAATGAATTTGAGATATGAGCACGATATGAGTTTGTTTCCAGCTCTAATTTCCCAGCTCACTAAACATTTATACTTGCTCTGCTACTCTACAATGACTTTTGTTTGGATTTGTGTTTTTTTATTTTTTTTTTTCAATAATCAAATTTCCATAACTACTTAGCTCACCCTGTGTACGCTGATTTACCGTTTGCTTGCTCAATCGATGACGTATGCATGTGACTACTTGTAATATCCTATCTCAATACAAGTATTTTCATTAATATTCTTGAGTACTTAATGCGTCTGCTGATTCTTTTTTGCCACCATCCCCTTTCAGTTAGACGGTTTTGCAGTAATTCTGACAACTTTGACAACGTCATTGACATGCGTGTATTGCTTTTACTATTGTGTATTTTGACAGCTGTCAAAATGACAATCAAGTAGAACATTTGCAGAGAGTTGTGTAAAGTCAAATATTTTTTTTGTTGTATTTTAAATAGATGCGCATATGTAGCAAAATGCGTCATTGAATTGAGTAATGCGTAGATGCTTGGCTGATTTTCGAATTCGATTTCGAAAGAGTAAAACTACCCTTTCAGGTGGATGCACACGCCGAATCAGAGGTTTGCTTATGTACCAAACTTATTTTGATTTTATATAAAGCTTTCAGCCAAAGTTAAAGTGTCTATGCAACTCGCTTCGTAGTATCCGAATTATGACTTCATATCTCGAGAAGAGGTGACTTACAATTACAAAAAACTGAACGGCTGCGCAGCTATGAACTTATTGTTGTTGTTATTGTTATTGTAAAATTAAAATACTCTCCGCAATTCATTTTAAAGTGCTGCTGATATAAACAGCCCTCTTCTGGTGTCTAAGCGGCTTAAGAAATTTTTTTCGTTCATTTCATTTGCGCACCCTTTTATAATTCGCAACTAGTTTATGAAATATTCTGAAGATATAGTTTGTGGCTGCATAACCCAAATGTACTAGAAAAGGGCTCTCAAGTAAATATGTGCTCTGCACGCCCCTTTTTCCACCCCAAAGAAAATGATCTTATATATAAAATTCTCGTGTCCCAGTTTTCGTTCCCATACTCCTCCGAAACGGCTTCACCGATTTTCATGAAATTTTGTTAAGCGTATTTAGTAGGTCTGAGAATTGGCCGTCGTCTATTTTTCATTATTCGGGGAAGTGGACCAGGGACCGAAATATTCCAAACTTTTTTATTTAGCGTGCGATTTTTTCCCTAAATTTGGGCAGAACAACGTCTGCCGGGTCCTTCTGGTATAATATAAAAAATAACAAAAAAAAACTACTCGCCCCTGAAATCTTAGACATCTGGTATAAAATCTGTATGCTCCGAGCTAATCAAATGCTCGTGTAGAAATTTTTAATTCTTCGACCACTGGACGCTAGAATAAAAACAGACTTTTAGTATCGGAACTTCTCCACTTGATCTACCAGTTTTATGCAGAAATAGACAAGCGAAAAATATGACAACGAGTAATGGAACACCCATGGCGCGCCAAGTGGTCATTTATTGGTTAATTAAAGAAAAACGGCAATTTTAATCAAGACAGACGTCTGCTACTTGCTCTACGTGGTGCTGGGTAGTGATATGCAGATAAACTGGATTTATAGCAGATTAAGAAGAATAAAAAGAAAAACTAAGAGTAATGAACAGGCGACAGAAAGAAGAAATAAGAAATGGAAAAAAATGTATACAAATTGTTTAACAAATGTACAAAGTCAGGCAACAAAAACAAGAAGAAACAAACTTGGTGACAGTTGTGCGTAGAAGAAGCTCAGCAGCATGACAAAGTGGCCAAAAGCAGATAACATTACAAGCGTACGATAAAATTGCTGGCAGGCGAAATATGCGCGGGCCACACTACAACGGTATAAAGTGATAATTTTTGAAAAGCCCAAAGGCGACACTACAAAGCTGTCTTTGCAACAAAGAAGAACGAAAAAAAAAAAAAGTTTTTACAAACAAGCAGAGAAGCGTAAAATCAACAAACGTTTTATGCTGCCGCCCGCAGCAACAACAACAACAAACATGCAATGTTCAATTGTAGTGTGGCGCACGACCACATGCCACATGCGCCACACGCTGTAGAAGCGCCAAACTTGAGTACGTTGCAGTAGTAGACCATGGCCAATATCATGCAACATTGAAACCAAAGCGAACAAGTCTGGCAACCGTAAGCGATAAAGCTGCACCGCACCGTTGGACATGTTGCAAAGTTGCCATGGTGCACCGTCACATGAGTTGCAGCAGTAGCCATTTAGCCTTGCAGCGTAGCATTGCTTGAAGCGTATGCGGCTATTAGTGGCATGCGTTACTACATACATACATGCATACATGTTGCTGCTGCCTCACGGGTGTCATTATTAATTTAGCACATATTTGCTGAAATTGCAAACGCACAAAGAGCATGCGGCACACGGCTACATACAACCGCAGCATGTTCTAGCAGAAAAACGTTCGGGAAAATGTGGCACACACACGCAGCTTACTATGCGTTGCGCTTGTAATATTGCATTATTGGCTGTAGCAGAAACAAGAAAAAAACGGATTTGCCTATAAATAATTGTGAAAGGCATGTACAAGCTGCGGGAACGGCGAAGAGTGGAGTAGCCAGTGCAATTTTACATTCGTTTGAGTAATGAAATACGTGAGGGTGGGGCAAGTTTTTTGGGTAAAACTTCAGAGATCGGATATTTACAAAAGGGTTCATTGTCTCTGTGTGGATATTCTTGAGGGCCTTCCAGTGTATTTTTTTAAGACATGACCTCATTATTTGATGACAGTTCTCGTCGCAATGCTTCCAGTTTCTATACAGTCACATACTATGAAGACTATTCCTTCCTTAGTTGAACAACTTCGTTCGAATGCTGATAGCGCTCTTTAGCCAATCATTCATTTGTTATTTTGGGAATATTTTTTTGCAATAACTGCCCTGTTTGGGTTCTTTCTCAACTTTTGTGGTGCCTTATGATTTTTCGCTGGTTATTTGGCTTTATCCAGCATGGAACTCAAGGTGTAAAAGCTATAACATCAAGGTCGTCGGTGACTTCTCAACCAGAAAAAGCACACTTTAAGAAAAGCTCTTCTATATCTTTTCAAGATGTATTTAAGAACGCATCAAATGTATTTCAGAATAGTGAGATGTGCTTCAGAAAGCATAAAATTAATTTCGGAATAATTAATTGTTTTTCAGAACTCATAAAATGTATTTCAGATTAGTCAATTATATTTCAGAAATCATAAAAAGTATTTCAGAATAGTGAGATGTACTTCAGAAAGCGTAAAACTAATTTCAAAATAATTAATTGTTTTTCAGAAATTTTAAAGTGTATTTCAGATTAGTCAATTATATTTCAGAAACATAAAAAGTATTTCAGAATAGTGAGATGTACTTAAGAAAGCGTAAAATTTATTTCAGCAGAGTGAGATGTACTTTAGAAAAGTGAGATGTACTTCAGAAGGCGTAAAACTAATTTCAAAATAATTAATTGTTTTTCAGAAATTGTAAAGTGTATTTCAGATTAGTCAATTATATATCAGAAATCATAAAAAGTATTTCAGAATAGTGAGATGTACTTCAGAAAGCGTAAAACTAATTTCAGAATAGTTATTTGTTTTTCAGAAATCATAAAATATATTTCAGAATAATCAATTGTAGTTCAGAATTGATGATTTCTGAAGTAAAACAGATTGTTCTGGAGTACAATTTAAAATCTATGAAATACAATTTATGGTTTCTCAAGGATTAATTACAGTTTCTGAGTAAAATATACAAAAATATTCTGAAATTAATTTTACGCTTTCTAAAGTACACTTGGAAAAGTTGTAGAAACCCTTTATTGCAATTAAAGCTTTTAGTGAAAAAAGACCTTCTCACCTGAATGTCAGTTATTTAGAGTATGCGTAGGTTGGGATAACCAAAATTGTGAAATACTTAATTGCTATCCATCGGCTTGGACTGTTTACATAAGTTTAAAACCATGTACTCAAGAAAGGTAGTTTCAAAATTGACATCCCTAGCGCATACAAACAGCTGCACCACGACTCCGACTCTTTAATAAATGTTTTGCCTATTACCTTTATTGCAAGCAATATTTTTAACTTTAAAAGTCGGCAAAGGTATGAAAGCTTTACATTTACCGCACATTTTATTTATTTACTGCTACATTCAAATGTCCGACCAAAGAAAAAGATATTATAAAATATCTACAACAACTACTATACGTATATGAAAACCTAGCAGTCATGCCAACTAACTACAAATGTGATATATTTATAAACGTGCAGTCTACCTATGTAACATAACTTTCCAACCCCAACACACAACCAACATTAACTTACCAGACGCTTAAGGTAAATGCAAAGTGCAAAAATATCTTAACCATATGTTTTGTGCTAGTCACCCGCTTCGTATATATTGGTATGTACGAGTATGTAAGTGACTTTATGCCAATACGACCTGTCTCAACTTTCAAAGGTAAAGACGCCGACAAATAGCTGAGGTAAACTAAGTTGGTACGCGCTTACCAAGAACAACAACAACCACATTAGCTCAAGTAATAGGTAGGAAATGAGAAATCTGCATGTGAAAAGTTAGGAAGGTGGCAATTGAAAGTAAGAAATGACTGCGCAAGCTCAATGCAGTAACGACTGAACTTCAACTTCAAAGCTCTATTTATCCACTAAAAAGGTTGAATTTAAATGTAGCAAGCAAATCTAAGAAATGCTTCAGCTTGCATTTTAAATGTGTCTTTCTTGCCAAAGCAGCGAAAAGCTACAATTGCAAGCGAACTGCAGCCAACTTCAGCACGTCGCAAAAGGCATCACATCATTTACTATCACATTTTGCCACTAAGATGTAATTGTGATAGGACACGACCGCCACTTACTTTGAGTACGGGTGAGTTGTGTAGTGTCAGGCATGGAAAAAATGTGAGTGAAACAGCAACAAAAGCAACAACAACAAGCTTTTACATCACAAGCACCTTTTGCTTTTCTCGCATTGTTGACAATCCACCTTAGCTGCCATCAGAGTATCGATCGCTTTAAGGCCATAGTTCGCCAACTAGAAAGTCTTTGCTTAGTTAGTTTTCATAGTTGTTGTTGTTGTAATGTTGTAGGCTCATGGTTGCAGCTGGAAAGCTGCAATTAAACGAAGAATTATTGACATTACTTTGTGCCATCACTCGTCTGTTTTTATGTTTTTTTTTTCTGCTGACAAACTCTGTAGGCTGAGAAAAAAGTATTTAAGGTTTCTTAGCAAATTTATTGACTGGGAATGCAATATTGTTGAAGGTAGGCACGTTTACTTTAGAAAAAATTGCTGAGCGAGAGATATTGTGGTTAAATGAGTTGGGTACTAAAATTTAATGCTTAGTAAGAGATGCCAAAAATAAAGAAGAAAAAGAGTTTTTGAAAGTTTAAAACGTTTCAAAGAGTACGGCAAGCGCACACACTCGGCAGGTTGGACACTACAAGGTGTGCTCTGGGAACAGCTCTCTCTTCTTGAAATGGTCTGCAAGGTAATGGTCCCAGACAACTATTATCTGGTTAATTTCATTTGGAATTGTTGCTCTCAAAATTTTTGTACAAAAAAACCCAAAAAAAAAATTATTCAAAAGAAGAGTAGACATGTCTGTTCATCAATTTTCTCTAATGTCAAACGCACGTACGAGTATATAGTCCATTCATTCTGCTAATTGCTAACGCCCTAAAAACGGCGCTACCCAACAATTTAGGCTGTTGAGCCCACAAACTACATCAGCACACATACATAGAAACATATAGGTAAGCACATGAGGGATATTTGTACATTAGACGGTATAAAAAAAAATCGAAACATTTGCAGGTCAGGTTACCTTCAGAAATAGACGGAGAGTCACACCTAAGGCTTAGCGGGAGTTTAGGTATAAAATATTGTCTTCTAATCATTTCATGAACTCGGTTATCCTGCTTCCTAAGGCAGTGTTATAGTCCCCTTATCATTATTATTATTTATTGGCACTTAACGGCATAGCTGATTTTAAGCAAAGCGCGCCAATCGATAACCTATGTATTATCGACCTATTTTTTTTTTCAACTCAGTGGAGTTCTCACCTTTTTTCTGCCGCAGAACATAGATAGGAAAAGCTTCTGGTTAGGAGCTTTTCTTTACGTTGGGAGCTTTTCTTTAATTCTTCTTCAATACTCGCTTTTATCATCAGCGGATGGATTATAAGCTATCCGAAGAAGTTTTCTCGTGAACACCCAAGGAGCAATCTTATCTTGTTTATCGAGAGAGTACTGCACTTTCAGCTTACTCATTATTGTGGGTGCTATTGTAGTATCAGCGAAGTAAAACCGAGCTTTTGCGATCCCGTTTCGAATTCTAGCTGAAGCTTTCATTTCAGTTTGAGTTCAATTTCCTAACCTTGTCGCATTAGCTTTTTTTCGGGAAATTACTTGACGAAATTTTTTTTTTTTTATAATGGTCTAATGTGCATGTGTTTGTTACTGCGTCTACATTGATGTAACCCGCATATGTCCAACAAAGCATGCCATTAGAAAGTTCAATTAAGCCGCCACAATGTAGTCAAGGAAACGAGCGCGAGTCTGATGAAAAGCAGTAAAGCCTGGAGCAAACATATGGCGTTTAGGTAGCTCAGTGAGAGAGGCGTTCCTATCATGGAGCATAACGAATGTGTGTGCATGAAGTATAAAGTGTTGTCCATGTATGTATGTGTGTGTGTGTATATAGTATGTGTTTATGCTTATGTGGCATGTGGCATGTGGCAATTTCATGCAATTTTCATTCATGCTGACGTTGCGCTTTTCATTCAACTTCATTTTACTTAACGTTGACGACAAAAAAAAAACAAAAACACTCAGGTACTGCCACTAAGCTACAGTTACGGCGCATGTAAGCACATTTGAGTGTGTGTGTGTGTGTGTGTGGAGAGTGAAAAAACAGTTTTGCAGTTTACCTAAGTTCAACTAAAATTTTTTTTTGTGCTACACATTTTCTTAGCCATTCATTCAAGTTATTTTGTTTTTTTTTTCTTGCACACGTTACAAATGAGATTTTCTGGACTAAACCAACAGCCGGATCTGGAAGCGCAAACAGCCGTTGTGTAGGCTGGCATTTTTTTTTTTACCTAAACAAGGTTTTTCTTTGGAGTTTTTCATTTCGAGATTTCTTACTACACTTTTTTCACTACCAGTGTTGCCCATTTTTTAATAAATACAACGCTGGTGTAAATATGCCTTTAGAAACCAGGTACGAGTACTGAATAGCGGTTGTAGTCTATGTATGGACGTTACCGAAAAACAAATAGCCTAGCAGGCAAGCAACTAACCTGGTTTGTTGCCATTTCAAGTCGTTTTTGTTATATGAATGGGCTTGCTCACCTTTTTTCTTGTTTTTTTTTTTTTGTAAGCATAACAAGTGAGCCAGTCTGCCGCAATTAGGCGCTAAGTCAGTTAGGCAGTGAGGTAGTGTGGCAGTCAGTCAGGCATCATAGTCATCATCAGCAACTGACCAACGTTTTGCTCCATTTACATATAATTTCTGTTGATGTGTGGGCTAATGAAAGTTCGCTGAATTGTTGATAAACGATTTTAAGAGCAGGTAACTCGTTTGGAGTAGAGTAAAAGTACAAAGAAAGAAAAACATATACTTCTTGACGAAACCTTCATAGTTTCCTCATCCAAAAAAGTAAAAAAAATTCTTTGAAACGATGTTGCAAACACCAACGAACCTTCATTAGAACCCCCTTATACTCACTTTTGTTTTTCTATATGAAGCTAAGGAGAGCATTTGCTTGTGACTTAACTATGTATTTCGACGTTTTAATTTAGCTACTGCAATTGTGCAAAGTAACTGCAACAACAACAACAACAAAATTAACACAACAACACAGTGTAAAAACTGGTATCCTTCTCCATCTTGACGGCAATAAAATGTTAACGTAGAAAAGTGGATATGGCAAGCTAAAAAAAATCATAAAAGTAGGCTAAAAAAATGTGTATTTTGTATAAAAAAGCTTGGAAAAAAAAGAAAAATAAAAGTAAACAGCTGAATGGAAAAAGTTTTGCAAAGTAAGAAGTGAAATTAGAAAAAAAAAAAAAAAATAACGAGAGAAGTTAATAACTACATACATTTGTACCTACCTAGCTACCGTATGGGGAGTAGAAACATTGTGTACAGGTGGATTAAAAATTGCTAAATTGGGTATATGTAATAAAGAGTGTAGCACAGAATGTGAATAGGTTGTGTTGTTGTTGTTGTTGCTTTGGCCAAACATTGTTGAAAGTTTTATAAAGCGCAAAAAAAATGGAGCAGTAAAATGAAAAGCGAAAGAAAGTGCATGGTAGCTGCTGACCTGTGCGGAATATAATGCGCTCATAGCGAAATAAAAGCAAAATTTTTGAGTTGGGGGGTTCAAGCAGGGCTAGTTTAGTGGGAGACTGCAGCTGTTGTTTGGCAAACTTTACTTAACGTTTATGACCACAAAAGTAAGAATTTAAAATTATGACTACTAATTATACATTGTAAAAAAACCACCCGCACTACACCTTAGATAGAATTCGGTTAAAAATTCTCCAAAAACTTTTCGTCAGCTAGTTAGATGAATTTTATGGCTCCTCAAAGCAACAAAAAAATAAGCAAGCTGGCTTGCAAGCGAGAATTTCTCATTTGATTTGAAAAAGATAATGAATAAAAAGAAAAAAAAATTCAGTTTTTTTTCGCAAGTCGCTAAGTGCTTACGAAAAAAAATCGGACTATATTAGAGATACCCTGAATTTAACTTAAACAAAAATACACAAAAACATAAAAAATTAAAATAAAAAATAAAAATTGAAAAAATTTATTTTTTTCTTGCATCAAACACATTTAAACGTTTGAGGAAAATAATATTCAAATTTAGAAAAATCAATAAACGGTCAGAAAAATATTGAATTAAGAATTCGAACACTGTTTCAATAACAATTTTTCACTTCAAAAAATAAATGCTTCATTAAATAATAATAAAAAATGTAAAATAACAAAATTTCTTACGAAAAACTTTTATTTTTTCTCTATTTTCAGAGCTAATTAACAACAACACTGCCTACTTTTCTATTACTAAGCTTATTTCAAATAGCGAATAGCTACACAAAAGAGTTGAACGCTACAAAAGCTAAACTGTGAGAAAATAAAAAAAAATATCAATGCAATCCTAAAAATAAATTTCACATTTTAAACTACAAAAACCCACTCGAATAAAATAACAAAACAAATAGAAATAACACAAAAAAAAAACAGAAAACAAAATGCAATTTTCTACACATCACACACCTACAACTACAACTATCAATACAATGAGTAGAAGAAGAGTTTCAACGTCATCTCAACAAAACCTGCAACACAATTCACTTCACCCGCGCTACAATAACAAAAACACCACCCGCAAAATGTTCTCCCAACAGTGCCTTTCTTCCCGCAACTATAACTATAACTATCAACGATTACTACAAATCGCACTACTGTGCACAGTGACGCTGCAGGTGGTGCCGTTGGCGCATTGCTTCGATGTTGGTGAGTATTGCGTTTTTTTGGATATTAAACATTTTAATTACATTTTCAGTTATATTTAAAGATTTTATTGTGCTAAGTTTAAATACAGAAAATTACTTTTATATACCCAGTTGCAGTATTTTCGAAAATTATATTTAATGGAAAAATTATTTATTTTTAATTTTTAAAAAGATAATTATGGGTATGCTTGAAGATAAAAATCTAAATTTATATACCCAGTTGCAGCTCTGAAAAAAACATGATATAGGTTTTATTACAAATAATATTTATAAATCCAACTTTAACTTTACATGCAAAATCGATTAATTGCATAAAAAACAATACATTTTTTTCAATAAGTTTAGAAAAACAATATTTATATACCCAAATGTGACAGATAAGTAAAGTTATAACTTTCAACGTTTCACAGAAAACCATAAAACAACTATGGACAAAAGAAATTCTGTATTTTTTTTACATATTTATACCCAGTTGCCAATCTTATACCGAAAAAACTTTTTTAAAATCCCAACTTAGTGTAGTATTTTACATCTTTACATTGCTGGAAAAGAAAAAATTTAAGAAATTTAGTATTTAGGGTTTTTAAAAAATGATATTTCTTCAACCAGTCGTGATATACCCCGTAGCAGAACCAACTAAAGTTGTAACGGAGTTGTTGAATAGAAGCCAATAAATTTTTTTAATAATATTGAATAAAAAAAAAATAACATTTTATACCCAATTTTGGTGCATCAAATACCCAGCTGTCATTCCTGAGAATTTCCTTTTTTTTTTAAAATGCCACTCAGAGAACTAAAACACTTTGTAACAAAAATATATTTTAGTTTAGAGTTAGGCTAACCAGACATTCAAAATAGTTTTCAATAGAATTTTTGGGACTTGAAAATTTTGTATACCCAGTTGTAGTGCTGACAAGCAACTAAATTCCCGCTATTGGTGTTTTTTGTTCCAAGCAAAAACATAAAATGGATTATAAATTTATTTGAAACAAATAAAAAAATGTATACCCAGTTGCATGAAAACAAAAATTGTTTAAAAACTCTTAAAAAAAAATATGTACTTAGTTTCCATGAAACATCAAAGTGTATTTTAAATCATATTATATTTTTTCTATTATTTCCACACTCGCTTTCCGACCACTTGGCTGCTCTAAAGTCCATTGACCGTGCCACAAGGTGTGTGCCACACGTCTACTATTCCAGCTAAAGTTATTAAAACAAAAAAAATTACCTCGCTAATGTAGGAAGCGAAATATTGGCCGTTGTAGAGGAGCATAATACGCAGCTGAGCCTGAAAATCAGCAACGCATGAACATTAATTTTAACTCTTTGCCGGCATGACGTGACTAGCCCCATCCCCATCACCTACGTGTTCATGCCACATGCAACAGCTAGAGTAGATAGAAGTAGCGCGCAAGCGAGGAGCAATGTATTGCTTGTGCAACATCTGAAAATAATACGCAGCATGATATCGAATGTGGCAGCTTCACAATCAATAGCAGAAGCAACAATAACAATATCAACATCCAACATCAGCTAGTCAACCAGCCAGTCTTCTTGTGGATATATGTACATTCTCTTTTATGTTTTCCCCACCTCTTCGCCGCTGCTCCATTGCAAGCATATATTGTGCTACTCTACTTTTGCTTTTTGCTGCCAATCCAATCAACAGGAAACCAATCATGCCACCAAATAGTTTAGCCGCACAGTGGGTGCAACAGCTGCGCCATAACAGAAAGGAGCATCATTAATTGACATTGAAGCGTAGCCACAAAAATGAACGGAAAATTAAAATCGAAAAAAATGTTTTTACTCGTTTTCGTTTTGTTTTTTTCCTTGGTTTTATTCTTTTTTTGTGTGTTGTTGATGCGCTATGCCAACTTAAAGTGGCAGCTATGAGCGCCTCTGTTTGAGTTGTACAGTGGGATGGAGTGCGAAAAAAAGCTAGAAGAAATTTCTTTTACAGAAGCGCGATTCATTTTCACCACCCGAAGTCTTATTTAGCAGTCTTTAAAGTATTTACTATTAATTGAAACATGGTCCCCGGAATTTTCTTCTGATCTCCCAGGTATTTGGAGGTCGTAGAGCGGACATTTTTGGCCTTGTCTGCGATTTGATGGAAATGTCTTTCTATCGATGAAAAAAAACTATACATAAGCTTGTACTTAGTTAAAAACATATGGCTCTCTGCTTTGAGTATATCCCTCCGTAAAACCTTAACAGTTTGGCAACGATTTAAAAGTTTGACAACCAATCGAACAATTTGACAGCCATTTAAATATTTGAGAGCCAATCAACCAATTAAAAGTTTTACAGGCAGTCAAAGATTTGACAGCCAATCACTAGCTGAGGCTTTCAAACTGCAAACCTACATCTATAATTCAAACAGGCAGGACGAATAATTTAATTTTTCGTTCAAGTTGAGGATCCACGAGTCTCGAAGTTTTGTAAATGCAGAGAGTCATTTGCAGTCTTAAAAGAAATTATTTTAAATAAAATTATGAACACTTGTTGTAGTTGTAGCTATAAAATCTACTTTTTCGGAATTCCTCCACCAACCTAAGTTCCGGAAATGCTTCTTGAATAGTTAATTTTCAATCGACGATGAACGAGTCACGAAGTTTTGTATATGAAGTGAATAGCTGAAATTTTTTTAAATCTATTTTTTTTCAACTAAAAGTATGAGGAAATTATTGTTGCTCGACTAAATCAGCACCTTTTACCTGCATTCATCATCAAATCGATCAGACACGTAGTTCAGGAGTTCATTGCAAAAGGACGATCAACGAGTCTCGAAGTTTTACGACCACTGTTTCCTTATTGCAGAAGCGTCGACATGAGGTCATGGTACTGCTAGACAAATTCGCGAACTATAGTCTCTATGAATTTAATACCATTTAGCCATTTAATATTTCTCATACCAATAAAACCTCTTACTCACCATTGCAACGATTTCTCTTTTCTCCATTTGTGATTTATTGCCTATCTATTTAGCCAAGCTCTACGCAACCAATACCCAATGTGCACCCAAATTGCATGTCTAGCGTTTGCATAGATTTTTTGTTTGTTTGTTTAGCCACCACAACTTGACTTGGTCGTCACAGTGGCCGCCAAGAAGCTCGTGCGTGAAAAAAGCTCTCCACGGGTGGTTTATTGCTAGCAAAAATGTGGCCATATTCAATTCCTGTGGAGTGCATACAATCAACTATAGTGAACGGTTCAGGAGCTATGTACATAGATAGATGAGTTTTGCCTACTATAAATGTATTCACATACGTACATATGTATGTATGGGTGAGTGTTTATACTTAGAACAGACCCCATTTCTATGTAAATAGCATGAGCTTGGAATACTACCGCCCGTCGTTTAACTCTGCCCATGGTTTCCTCCTAATATTCGACAGCCGTCCAACGTTTACGTATGCAATAGCTGACTTTAATGAGTATGTTGTTCTTTAATTTTATGCATTGATTTAATTGAAAAAGAGTTTTTAATGCCATTTTTACTTGCATAAATTTAACTTTTTACGCGGAAGGCGAGTATGCGGGCTTTAGTCAAATGTTTTGTTTTGTGCTTTTTGTTCTATGCAAAATCGTTGTAGAAAAAAAGTTTGATATTTTTCTTCGTGCTGCACCTAGTTCAAATGTGTGTGAAATGGTTTTCTGAAGTTCTTATGCATTTTCGGAACATTTAAAAATAGTAGTAAAAAATTATATGAAAATTCGTGAGAGCTTTTGTTTACTAATTTTTTTGTAAATATTTCTATGGAATTTTGTTCATCCGAGCTGACCACAGGACCTTATAAAGTTTAAAAAGAACTGCAGAAATAGTAGCATTTAATTTTTAAGGAGTATTTGTTTAGAAAATAGTAGTAGAAAGCGTATTTTTTAAATAGTAGCAGGAAGTAAAATAAGTGTAAAATTAAGGGAAAGAACATCCACGTCAACACTTATGCTCTAAATATATTTTTTTTTTGTTGTTTATATGGACTGTTTGCATTTCAAATTTGATCGGACCACTATATATACTGATATTTAAAAAATAGTAGTAGAAAGTGGTTGATACAAATTTTTTTTTGCTGTTTTGGACAAAAAATTCAAAAAATGTGTTACAAATATTTTTTTGTTTTGACTAACTACCTTGACTAATTATCAAATTGATAAGTTAAATAGTGTTTAAAATTAGTAGTAGAAAAAGTAGTATCAAATTTTTTATTCTTCGGAGTTTTGAATTCCCCGCTTTGCTTTTCTCAGCTGAAGACCATATTTTGTAAAAAAAGTAGTAAATAAGTTTATAAAAAAGTAGTAGAAATAGTTAAATTTTTTTGCGTACTTATTTGAAATATTTAGGCAGCCGTGACTTTTTTTATTTGATTCTAAGACTATACAAAGTTAAAAAGATTTAGAAAAATAGTAGTAGAAAGTGATTGATGCTGATTTTTCTTTTTGGATTCAAAATTCATAAAATATGTAACAAATATTTTTTTCTTGATTAATTAAGTTAAGGTAAAATTTAAAATTAGTAGTAGAAAAAATAGTATGAAATTTCTTGATAGATTCATTTTTCGGAGTTTTATGTACAGAACTTTTATTACGAACAAAGTAGTAAATAAGCTTTTCAAAAAGTAGTAGAAATATTACAGATTTTTGCGCACTTATTTTGTATATTTCTGGTACTTAGCTAAAAACTCAAATTTACTCAAAATTCATAAAATATGTAAAAAATATTTTTTTCTTGATTAATTAAGTTTGGATAAAGTTTAAAATTAGTAGTAGAAAAAATGGTATGAAATTTCTTGATAGATTCTTTTTCCGGAGTTTTATGTATAGAACTTTTATTACGAACAAAGTAGTAAATAAGCTTATAAAGAAGTAGTATAAATGGTAAAATTTTTTGCGTATGTAAATATTTTGGATATTTCTTTTAGGCTCTCCACAGGCTGCCAAGACATTTTTATTTGATACGAAGTCCATACGAAGTTTAAAAAATTTAGAAAAATAGTAGTAGCAAGTGACCTATTTTTTTTTATTTTAAGTCTCTTTTCACGCAATTCATACTAGCCCTCATTACATTTTTATTGTTGCCATCTCTTTTCAGTTTCTTAATTATTGTCTGTCCTTCACACATCGTTTAAAGTATGCGCGCTGTGTCCAGCTCAGCTTTTGTATTGATGGAATTTTTTCGGTTTTCAGTAATAAACAATTTACCATTTTCGTATAAACAAATTACAAAATGTTTGCCGATGGCTATGTAAACATTTATGAATACATCAAATAAACATGCCTATCCGTTTTACTTGAAATAAATTGTTTATTGCTTAAACGATTATTGTTGTGTGAGATTATTTAAGAGTGCGTTAAATGGAATTGGTAACAGTGTGTCATAAAAGTGTTGTTATCTTAATAAAAAACCTAGAAGGGAAAGTTCAATAAATAAAACTTTTCATTGTTACTTTATAAACTTTAGGATGGTAATATGACATTAATTCGCATTTCAGATGCATTTACATACATATGTACATACATATGTAGATAATAGGCTCAGCACGTTATACTCTAAAAGTTCCACTTTATGCCTTATGAAATGCGTATTAAAGTCAGTGACATTATTTCCATTGACATTATGACACCTCAATCATTTATGTGACATTATTTCCATTGACATTATGACACCTCAATCATTTATGTGACATTATGACACCTCAGCCATTAATGTGACATTAATTTCCATTGACATTATTACACCTCAGTCATTTATGTGACATTATTTCCATTGACATTATGACACCTCAATCATTTATGTGACATTATTTCCATTGACATTATGACACCTCAATCATTTATGTGACATTTTTTCTATTGCTAATATGACACTTCAATCATTTATGTGACATTATTTCCATTGACATTATGACACCTCAATTATTTACATATGTGACATTATTTACATTGACATTATGACACCTCAATCATTTATGTGACATTTTTTCCATTGCCATTATGACACCACAATCATTTATGTGACATTATTTGCATTGACATTATGACACTTCAATCATTTATTCGTGCCATATCCTAGATTCCATTGCTCAAATTTCTTGCTTGCTTGACCACTCCTGCTTTATTGTTATTGCTACTAATTGCCATTCTCCACAACATGCTGCCAGCCATTCTTCAGGGATGAACTGGCTAAACTACTATAGATTTTTCGATCCAAATGTAAAAGCGCCGCATGCGCACATCACCAAACAGATCCATCATTCACTGTCAGGGACACAAGAATTTACTAAAAGATTTTTTGTTTTCTTTTTTTGATTTGCACAATGCAACCAACTGCTTCCTCATTACCAGAGCTCAACTTCCAAACAATAAACGTACTCCCTTCATTGCAAATAAATTCAAACTCACGCATGCTCAAGTTTGTAATCTATTACAAAAACAACTAACAGTGATAATAAATCAGACATATTCGTACTTTGATTAGTTGTCTGTGTCTACCCAATTTTTGCGACATGGAACACAATGTACGAGTATTTAATTAGATTCGTCGCCGTGCCGAGTTGTGCTCACTGCGTCAAATGACTTATTTCCTAACATAACTGTCATTTAAAACAATTTATGGTCTAGGGAGCGCTAGTAAATAGTTATTTAGTTCTGAAGAAGATACCAAATCAAGTCCCACAAAATAAAACAAACGTTTGCAAAAAACAACAAAAAAAGAAGAACAACAACCCACAACGATCCATCATTTTGTCTAGTTACGTTGTAAAATCACTTCATCATCGGCGCATTCACTCAGGCATGCGATCGTTTGGCTGACTGGCTGTTTGGCTTGGCCGTCTTTGGTGCGCGCACATCAAAGTTCGAGGCGTAGTTATTGTGCGCAGACGCATTTTGTTGTGCATTGTTTTTGCTTGAATGCAACTCCCAAATCACTGCACTGCTACTAATTCTTAGCGAAACTCTTTTTGTTGTTTATTTTCTTTTTTTCCTCATTTCGCATTTCATTTTCAATCAAATTCAATTTTCCTTTTATTTTCATGTTTTGCTTGTAGTAAATTTTTCGTTCAATCACACAAATCAAGCAGTGAAGAGCCTGCGGGATAGCCCTTAAATTGGGTTGCTTAGTTTCTCCCTGGGGGAGTAATATGTAGTCGTTGTTGTTGTTGCCGCTTGGGATCGTAACATCATTGTTGTTGCATTGTGTCACTTTTGTGTGAGGAATGCAGCTACCGCAAGCAGTGAGAGTTTTAGCTGCCAGCGCATTGCTCAGTGGTTGAATGGGTGCGTCAAAGCTCTTCAAAGAACTTCATGAATTTGGTTTCTTGAAATTTATTACGCGTTGTTTATATTTGTATGCAGATTGCAGTGGAACAAGAAACTAATAGTCAAAAAAAAAGTACTAGTTTCAAACTGGAATTTTCTAACTCAACTCAAATTAGTTCGAATAAGACAAAATCTGCTTCAAAAGAAAATCAAAATTTTGAACAGAAGTGGATAAATCGTATTAGATTTCTTTTTCAGCATCAGAGCTCATATCTGAGACCTCTTTTATTTTCATTAAAAATTTATCCAACGCCCGGGAGAACTGTAATTGTTTTCATTTCATTATGAACCCGAAGGAAATATTCGTTCTATTTTCATTAATATGAGCTTTTTATATTTTTCTATCCGAAATCTGATGATTGACATTTCGTCCTATTAAAAATACCAGTTCCTTGCAAGGCAAACACACATTTGGCCAACTAGTTATGGCTCTTTTTGATACTAGTTTTGGAGTAGTTTGCAACTAGTTTACAACTATTGCGCATTGACTGATTGCTGATTCTCAACGATTTGTTGCCTGAGTGCGGAGAATGGCGCGCACGTGTGATTTACGTCTGTGCTGCAGGTATCGTGTATTTAAGAGAGGGAACTGATAAATTTCCCTGCGCCGCTCAGAATTCCAGTCATAGCCATAGCCTCAACTGCTTTCTTAGGCTTTGACTTCTCTGGAAAGCAAGTCGCCTAGCTAACATTTTTTTACCTTAACTGGTCACTGGGTAACGGCCCAAGCAGTCAATTTAGCTGCGATTTTGCATAAGCGAGAGGCTACCAGAAATAGCCAGAAATTACCAGAACTAGTCAAAGCTTACTAAAAATCGTTCCTTTACTTTCTCCTAGTCAATTATTATTTTTTCCTCAACTGGACACTAAGTTGCGGCCCCAGCAGTTAAATTAGCTGTGATTTCGCATAAGAGAAAAGCTATTAGAAATCACCAGAAGTAGCCAGAAATAGCCAGAACTAGTCAGAGATCACAAGAAATCATTCCATTACTTTCTGCTAGTCAATTTAATAATTTTTTCACCTTATCTGGTCACTGAGCAACGGCCCCAGCTGTGATTTTGCATAAGAGAAAATCTATTAGAAATCACCAGAAGTAGCCAGAAATAGCCAGAGATTACTAGAAATCATTCCTTTACTTTCTGCTAGTCAATTAAAATTTTTGACAGTTTCACTAGTTCTAATCGGAGAAGTATAAAATATCAAGTAAAGCGATAAAGAGAAGCATGAAAAAGCGACATTTCTGGCGAACTATAAGAGACCTCCTGGATCCTAGCATTATGTTTGGATAGTACGCTAGTCAATTTGTGATTGCTTCAGTCTGGCGTAAGTTGACTATCTTACACCATTCTCTCATATTGGACTCTTATTTTTGGGGCATTCTTTTCTGGATTCTGAGTCTTTAGAGAGAAATGATTAGACCCGCTATTTCTCTAAATCTTCTCCAGCTTTGCTGAAGTCTCCGACAATGCTTTGTTCCGAAATATCGCGCTTTCAGATACCACTTCTGAAATACTGTGTTCCAATAATCCGACGAGATATTGTTGAAATAGTTGTTTAAAATGCTTTTTAGGCTCTACCTGACTCAAAAGAGAAACAGAATTCTTCTCAAATGGCATCATAAACTATTTTGAACTTAACTGGAACTTATTAAACCTCTATCGTGCACATGCTAGCACCTTGTTGTTGTTGTCAGCCGTCGACTAAGTTTCAATTCAATTGCGACGCATCGTACTCAAGTCGGCAAGTTAAACAGCGTTGAAGGTTTCGTTTTGCACTTTGTTTCCTTCACTTTTTGTGTCACTCTAAGGTGCGTTCATTAAGAAACAAATGCAGCAACAACAACAACAACAACACTTACACAACTACAGCAAGCTCCTTCTCAAAGGTATACCCCTCGGCAAGTATACGAAGTACGTCAACAAAAAACCGCAATGCAACGCAAGTCATTTTGTGGTTTATAAATAAATTTTCCAACTGACAACGAACAATTTAAACTCCCGCTACCCGCTTCCTACTGCCACTTCCTCTTCAAATGCCAACAACTTGTCAGTGGCAAGAGTATGGTGGTAAGTGTAAAAAAGCGGTAACTTGCAACATAGCAAACGTTCACAAATCACAAGTTGCATGTGGCAACAAATATTGAAGTTGAGTGTTTGCTGGCGTTTTTGTTGTTGTTGTTGCTGTATCTTCGGTTTGTTTTTGGCTTTTTGTTTTTCTTGTTGTTTTTGTCATTGTTGTCCCTATTTATTTGTTTTCTTGCTTCTTTTTTTTTTAATTTTTGTTCCTGCCTTTGTTGCATTTTTTCGTTTGGCATTTTAGTTTCCCCCCTTTTCTTCGTGCCACCCCCCGCCAGAATTTGCATTATTGTTGCTTTTTTGATATGTGGCATTTGAATTTGAAGTGTCAGGCGAGTGTGCAACTATGTGGAAATGAAGCGCCATATATGCACCCCACTGTGTTGGCACCAAACGCCTCCTCCATCATGAACAACAGCTGCAATAGCACTGACTCCTACAGCTGAAGTAGCCAACAGTGGCATTGATGCATTCATTTGGAAAATTTGTGTTACATTACTTGTCATGGCATTACTGTCGTGTGTTCGTCATTCGCATTTTGTTTTACATAAAAGCTTCAGGCGCAAGAAACCCAGTAGTGCCACGCATTATTATCAAACTAGCCTAGAAATCTTAAAACTTTTAAAGCGATTCTTTAATGTTTGTAAATCTACACCAACTCGAAAACACCTGAGCGCATTTTGAAGAAATTTCCTTCCATCTAAATATATCTACCTACTCGTTGCCACTTGGCACGCTTTAATAGCGTTGCCACCTTTCTAATTTCTTTTGCAATAAAATGAGATATGCCAATGTGGTATCAATCAAACGAAATTTATTTTACGTCGTATTTCAAAAAATATTTTCCAGATTGGGTTACCAATCCAGGGTTGCCACCTAATCGCATTTACTTTTTTTTTTGGCCTACGCGCTACTAACTCTCTCTAAAGCGACTTGACCCATTTGGATTAAAAGCAACTTCCATATTTCAAGCTTTTCTCCTTTAGCGTTGCCATCTAGGCAGATTTTATAGAGCTGCCACCTATTTGAAAGTTTGCAATATTTAGTTGAATAAGCTAATATTGGTATCAAATGAAATTAATTTTACAAGGAACGTCAACGAAAATATTTCTGGGTAGGCCTACCACCCAGAACAGTGGATATATATTTTTTTCGATATCCGATTTCATAACTACAACAAACTAAATTATACTATGTATAGCTAGAAAAATGTGGAGCAAAACTCGGTCGCGCAACTACTAGTCAACTAGGAACAGGATATTGAAATGATAAAGGAAATGATATCCGAACGATTTAGAGGTTTTAGGCCAAAAAGTACTTCGATCTGCAAACAGTCTGCTCTGAAGATTTATTTCTTGGCTTAGCGTCCTTAGAGGGGAAAAGTGGCGCTAGGGATTCAGCACCTTCTGAAGTATTTTTAGGCTTGAGACTTACAGCTCAGAGATTTATTTGATACTTCTGTTGCTGCTGAAAAAATTCCACGATATTGGAATATTGAGAAGATCTCCTCAACTAGTTTTGTGCTTGCGAAATAGGGATATGGACTGACAAAATATCGACACTACGTCAAGCTGCGAGTCGAACTAAAGTTCATAGAAGAGGAGTCAACCAGTCGCCGAACGATGATTTGGCTAGAGCTGTGGTTTTAATGTGAACTTTAAATAATTCATCTTGCACTGAAAAAAATTGTTCATAATTTGGGCTACCGAATTTGGAGGAAATTTCAATTAAATTATTCGAAAAGGTTGTGTTCCTTGAGCTATTATGGACAAGAATTGCTTTCAAAAGCCTTATATAAAATCGAAAAAGGGAACCGTGTTAGCGTGAGGTATCTAATATTGAGTACAATGCGGAACATTGCATCGATTTAAAGGCTAAACCATTACGGATCTAAATAAAATTTCTCAGCGACCAGTATTATCTTGGATTCTGAATTATTTTGCAGAAATGTTGTTCTTTTCGAACTAAGTAGCTCTCTTTCATTCCAAAAATACCAGTTCACGAACTCCTTCTTTTTTGTTTGAACTGTTGTTTCACTGCAATGTTCATCAACTCACACTTTTCGTGGTATAAATGCAGAATAGCTCCAACTCCCAAATTAAAAAAAAAATGGTGAGGATTGGTAGATATCATTGAGATGAGTATAAATATATAAATTTTTTTTGGTGCAAACAACAACAACAAGAGTTATTAAGGGTCAAAGTTTATTTAAAGCCTGTGGTAGTAGTGGTCCAAAAGGGGAAAGTGGGGTATCAAAAGACGCGTATTGACGAGTAGATTAAGATTTCGAAAGCGGAAATTAAAAATTTTATTTCTGTGAAGAGATATTTGCAATCAAAGTTGCTAGTTTTCATGTGGTTGTTGTAATATTATTAGGCTGTACATGAAAACGCGCGATTCTTCTCTCGAATAAGCCCTTTTACGCAGAACGGGGCACATCTCACTTAGTGCCCTTTTTACACGCAACTTCAGAAAGGTGTTCTGCACAAAAATACCATGGATCCCGCCCATAGAGTCGGAACGGTGGCATGTTGCCACCGTTCAGGGCAACCACCCGGAGTTGGAATGGCGTAGCCCAGGGTTATTTTTTGAAGCGCGGCCGAAGGCCGCCTACGCGGAAAGGTGTTCTGCACATAAAAAACATGGATCGGGCCCCTAAATCATTATTTGACTCGAAGGCTGCCTATGCAGAAGGACTTTGAATGGTGTATACCAGTTTTCGCACATACGCGGTTTCGCACCGGTTTTGATTGAACTAAGGATATTATATAGTATTTAAAATGAAAGCTTAAATTATTTCCCATGTTACTAAATTATCTTTACACATAGTTAATATAGCAACTAAATTAAAAAAAATTAAGTTTTTTAAAAATTGGAGACATTTTTAAGAAAATTTTATTATTTTAGGAAATTCTTTGCAGTTACATATTTAAGACATATATCAAATAAAAGGTATTGTAATTACCTATCCAACGACGCCAATATTTTGGCAATCGGATTAGTACTTTAGGAGGAATTTAGATACAAAAAAGTTAGTTTTATGAACTTTGACCTTGAATAACTTTTGTTGTTGTTGTTTGCACCAAAAAAGAAATACACCGTTATGTTCGTTATAAAAATACCTATCGATCCCAATATTTTTTTTTTTTTTAGAGAGTTGGAGCTATTCTGCATTTGTTCCCTTTTCGTCAACTCGCTGTTACCTGCATTCAAATCTGTACGTTGTCTAACTGGTGTTCTAGCATTGTTCAATACTTGCCACATGAATAATTTGTTGTTTGTCACAATGTAAAAATAGTACGCAGCTGTGTGCTAAAAACACCAAAACAAAAATTGTGAAATAAATTGCAATTGACATGAGGTGAGGCGTCTAACAATTTTTTGCTAAATAGATTTTCACGCACATAATTTTGAGGTGTCTAAAATAAAATTTTTCTAATTAGAAAGTGTTCTCTTGCTCACTTTCTTTTGCTCGATTCAACTTTTAATTGGTCAGTTGAGATTGTTTACTTCTTATAATGCTTTAATAACTTAGAAAGTTTTGAAAAGCAGAAATGGATAGGATGCAAAGACTACCAACGAATTAGATTTCGAGGCTTAAGAATACTATTTCTAATTCAATTGCGACTAGTGCTAACTCCCTGAATCTGTGCTAACGGTTTCACAATTTTCACTTAGCCTATTTCAAAATGTTTTAAAAAAGGCTCAATCCCAAATTTTTTTTTAAAGCCCTGTTTTAGAATTTTTTTTAAAAAGACCATATTTAAAGAATTTTTTTTTGGTCCCAAGGTCACTATTTTTTATTCAATTTTCACTAGTGCTACCTCTCGAACTTAGCGTATTTCAAAAGATTTCTAAAAAGGCTCTATCCCAGATATTATTTTTTTTAAGACTCCTGTTTTAGAATTTTTTTTTCAAAAATACCCTATTTAAAGGTTTTTTTTTGGGCCCACGGTCACTATTTCTAATTCAATTTTCACTAGTGCTACCTCTCGAACTTAGCCTATTTCAAAATATTTTAAAAAAGGCTCAATCCCAGATTTTTTTTTAAAGCCCTATTTTAGAATTTTTTTTTAAAAAACCATATTAAAAGAATTTTTTTTTTGGTCCCAAGGTCACTATTTCTGATTCAATTTTCACTAGTGATACCTCTCGAACTTAGCGTATCTCAAAAGATTTCTAAAAATACTCTATCCCAGATATTATTTTTTTTAAGACTCCTGTTTTAGAATTTTGTTTCAAAAATACCCTATTTAAGTTTTTTTTTGGGCCCAAGGTCACTATTTCTGACTCAATTTTGACTAGTGCTACCTCTCGAACTTAGCCTATTTCAAAATATTTCTAAAAATTCTCTATGCCAGAATTTTTTTTTAAGTCCTGATTTATATTTTTTTTTCAAAAGGACCCTATTTCAAAATTCGTTTAAAGAACGCACAATCTATGAATGAGCTTACAAAATGCCCAATCTGAACCAAATTTTCATACATTTTTTGCTGAGATAGGTTGTTTATTAGTCCTTCTCTTATAATTTTTCAACATATACATAACTTTTGTCGCAACCCTCCAATCCGTTTTGAGAATGACAAAGAGTAACATCGTACACAAATAAATCTCGTAAAAATTTACTTAATTTTTGTACACCAAACAATTAATTAGCACTTCCCAAGACTCCTTCGCTTAAGTAAATGCGACATCATTGTGAACTCACTAAAGCAGTTGCTGTTCATTAATTGAAAAAAAAAAAAAAAACAATTGCATTATCGCCCCTCAACACGTAGGGCAGGGTAAAATGTGAAAGCACAACTCATTAAAAATTGGACACAAAAAAATTTATTAAGGCCAAATAATAATGAGACCCAATCAAATACGAAATAAACATAGCAACGACAAAAATAAATTTCATTTTAAAAAGCAGACAAGAGAAGCTAACACTAAAATAGCAAACCGTGCGCCGCAAGCAACAGCAAAGCCGACAAAGCTTGGCCGTCAAATTGGGCGCACGAAGATGCAAATGCTTGAAGCATGGGAAATGCGGTCGCGTGCAAGGCACATAGAGAGCATACATTCATTTACATTCACTAAAATTGAAGATAATACATGCAGAAGCGGCTAAAAGTAAAAACAAAGTCTAAACACAATTATAACAACAATTTGAATGCAATACAGCGTTGCAACGAGGGCTGGGTATTGGCGCAAATTTTCATGCCGTGATAGCGCAAAAGGCAGCGCAATTGCCAGTGCTTTGCGTAATTCATATTACGCTTAGTTTTTTATTTCATCACATAAACCAATCATATCAAAAGTCTATTCGCGCCACTCATGACCGCAATAACGCAACGCAAAGAAGTGTTAACCAGGTTAATTACAAATAGGAAGCCAGCAAGCACGTAAACTAAAAAAACTTTAAATCTGCTCAACTAAATATGATGTGAAAAAAAGTTTAGTGACAATTAAAATAAAAAAAAAAATTACAAACAAAAAATTTTAATTTGCTGTTAAATGACAACAACAACAGCGCAAAGTGTTCCGACAGTCAAAAAAAAAAAATAAAAAATAAAAAAAAATATGTTGTTGCCACATGCACTATCCCACACTTGCCACCGATTTGAATGCTGGCATACATTGCGTGCAAATCTTTGAGGTTACATTGTCGCCCCTTCACTTACAAGACCAAACACAGTGTGCGTGGCAAGCTGTGTTTATTCGTAGTTTTTGTTTATTTGATTTTTTTGAAAAACTCATCGATCTTCTCCTACATTCTTGAAGACAGATACACTTTATTCTTAGCAATGTTTCGTTGTAAGTAGTTTAGAGTCGAAGTAGCAGTGCGGAGGTTTTTTTTGTACTGCACAGTGGGACAAATAAGCGGAGTGTATAAGCAGCTTCTCTATTTTCTTGCCGACTTAGTGTAAAACCACAGAACCTCGTATTTCAGGAACTTTGATTTTATTCTCAGCTAAATAAGACAACCGCTGGCTTCATTGATTCACGCATCGCTATCTAGAGTTGTGAATAAATAATCGATTTTTACTTTCATCGATTTTTTTAACTACCGTTTTTTCGATCGATTTTATTAATCGTAAACGTTGATTCGAGAATTATATTGTGAAGAACTTTAGTTTGAATTAATACAATTTTAAACCCGTCTATTTGATTTTTTCACCCAAAAGTGATTTTCACCTCAATGGGTTTTTTTTTTGTGAATAAAATGGTAGCACAAGCCGATAATTTTCTAAAAAATCGATTTTTCACATATCCATTTATTTCTAAACGAAAAATTCAATAATCGATATTTTCGACTCGATGCCCGCAAACGGTATTTAGCAGAGTTGATACCAGCTATTGGCCTCTAAAAGTCGGACATTTACTATTAATATCTTTGAAGGTCGTCCGCCTTAGCGAAATGTCCAAAATTTTCGTTAAGTAGATTTCATCAAAACAACAACAATCCTCCAATTTCGAAATAATTGTTCAATGGGGGCACCTCCGGAATCTACAAACCAAAAATATTTCAAATTCAACACTTTTTTCTTGCACTTTGCCCCACTGCACCTCGGCTGCCTTGTGTCATGCTAGCTTATCAATCGCATTCGTAGTTTTCCGTCTTCCTTCCTCTATCCAATTAAACATTTTTTTTTCTCCCCCATAACAACGTCAAGCGAAATACTCACGCGATCTTTGACGAAAAACAGTGGCAGGCATACCACGAGAACTTTTAACCGCATGCGAGACACGCCATGTAACTCTATTTGTTTGTTTTTCCTCTCGAAACATAGCGCATTAATGCATCTCCCTCCCACACCCGTTCATGGACATGAGTGAAACTAACGATTACCCAGATGCACTCAATTAAACTACAACTCTGAAATATTTCGATGCAACGCTGTAACGAGTAGCAAAAAATAGAGAAAAAAAAAATAATGGCGCGTTGTCATTCGATAATTTTTTTTTAGAGTTCCCCAACACATTTTTCTCTCTTCTTCTAGTCTTTTGTACGCTTCAGTTATTTTGATGTTTGCATTTGACACGTTATGCGTTTTTTATGATTTAAATGACACAAATGCAATGTTTGTCTTATATGTTAATTTTTTTAAATCAATATTGTTTTTCAAAAATAGTTAGAATTTCTTTTTTTACAATAATTGCTCATTTCGTGTTTATGACAACTACTAATGAGATCTCCAAAAATAGTGACAAATAACGAGAAATGCTGTCACTTTTCTGTTTGTTGGAGACTTTTTCATGGCTGTAATTTTTTTAAGAATCAGCTGTTCGGTACAGTTTATTGTGTACGATTTTTTTTTTGTTTTTTATGCAACACTTTTTCTCAGATTTATATGTATATTAAAAAATTTTGAAAAAATTGTCTTCCCATAGCTAATTGTTTTGCTATCTTCTTATATTTCCAGCCACATGCAATCAGGCACTGGGCATGGAGTCTGGTGCAATTACAGATGCTCAAATAACTGCCAGTTCGGCGCATGATACAGGCTTTGTGGGACCACAACATGCAAGGTAAGATGACAAAAATTTATTTTACAACTAGGAAAATAAAAGACGTAGTACGAAGCAGGATACTACAAAGAAGAAAGGGTGAATAATAAAACGAGAATAATCAATGGGTCTAGAGTTTTAAAATGATCGATGTTCTATTTTTTGGAGACTCTCGAATGCTATCGTTGAATGGATAGTTTTGAAACTCTACTCTAATTAACCACTTTAAATCTCAAAGCTTATATTAAAGCAAACGGTTCGTATTAAAATTGCACTCAATATAAGAGCGCGACTTTAATGATAGATCAACACGATGGCGCACTTCCATTTCTCCCTTTAATCATCTCAAATTACAGAAATTGTATAACTGTAAACACACTTCAATTTCATTATTCTTTCGCACTCCTGGGCTTAGTAATTAAGCAGCTGCTTTGTATAATTTACCATAGACGTTTTTACAAAAACTTTATCCTAGACTAATTAAAATCATTAAACGACCTGGGAAATGTAGTTAAGTGTAAAGGAAAGAAAAATAAATACAAACTTATTTAATGACAACTAAACACAAAGCAAACGCTGAAGGAATGAAAGAATGTGTAGAGCAAAGTAAAAGGTAAAGAAGCCAAATGATAGCTGGTGTTTAAAAAAAAATGTAAGAAGAAGCACATGATGGCGTTGATGAAAAGGTAAAGCTTCTCAATATTGTAAAAGGTATTAGCACCTTGTAGAATGGAAAAGAAAGCGGGGGAAGTGCTGAGACTATACTAGTATCACACCCACTTGTGGCGCACACTAACGGCAAGGACAGCAGCGCAGGCAAAAGGGCGGTAAAGGAAAGAAAAAACGTTTTGTGGTGAAAGCTAGTGATGTTAGCATAATCAAAAATACGGTTTCGGGTAGGTTTGAAAGGATTGCGGGTATGTATACTCAATAATAGAAAATAGAAAAAATATACTCAATAATGAAAAAAAAATATTAAAAAATAAAATTAACAAAAATAAAATAAATTGAAATAAAATAAAATAAAATAAAATAAAATAAAATAAAATAAAATAAAATAAAATAAAATAAAATAAAATAAAATAAAATAATATAAAATAAAACAAAATAAAATAAAATAAAATAAAATAAAATAAAATAAAATAAAATAAAATAAAATAAAATAAAATAAAATAAAATAAAATAAAATAAAATAAAATAAAATAAAATAAAATAAAATAAAATAAAATAAAATGAAGTAAAATAAAATAAAATAAGAAAAAATAAAATAAAATAAAATAAAATAAAATAAAACAAACTAAAATAAAATAAAATAAAATAAAATAAAATAAAATAAAATAAAATAAAATAAAATAAAATAAAACAAAATAAAACAAACTAAAATAAAATAAAATAAAATAAAATAAAAAACTTCACGGGTACTTGGTATTTGCGCTTCTCTTCCTTATCCTCATCATTAACTATATTGTCTAGTCCAGTCTCTGTTCTGTTAGATCAGCAACGTTATGTTCTCTGAGAAACCCGGTTATACTGCATCAATTCACCGTTTCTGTGCAAACCGGAAGTCTCAATGCGACACGACACGACACACAACAACAATATGCGGCTTTCAGATACTAAGAAATGAAAAATGAAAAAATGTAATTATAGTAAGATAAAAAGGGGACTTATTTAAAAGTATAAACAAAGTTCTACTCAAAGCGAAGGTAATGAGAAAACCTAAAGAGAAAAAAAGCAAAAAAAAGTGGAAAAGTAATTTAATTGCTAATTTCAGTCGAGCTGAAGAGCAGGAACCCAAGTTCATTATAGCGCTTCGCTGTCGCCAAGGTAGTACTTACATACATTTGTTGTCAATGTTGTTGTAAATTTATACAACATTTTAACAAAAGCAACAATTTTCGTGAAGAGCGAAATGAAACCAAAATATTTACATACAATAAAAAAAAAAGCGTAAAATAAAGGAGACCAGCTGCGCGTTGCAAATTAAATATTTATTTGAACTGTTGATATGATATAAATATATACTTATTTAATTGAAATCGTCTCGAGTGTGCTGTGATAGCACTCTTAATGTTGAGAAAGTATTTGATGAAGCAAAGAAAAAGGAAAATACAAAAAATATTTGTTAAAACGCTTGGAAAGTGTAGCTAAAGTCCAACAAAATTTCTCGCTTTGTATCGGCTTAATTGTTGTTTAAAATATTTGTTTTTATTTGCATGTAATGAATAATTAATTATTGTATATTGGAAAGGGTCGCATTATATATTTGAATGTATAACAATTTGAAATGGTTCAGGTTTTAAGAAAATTTAAATAATGGAAATTGATACACATTACTAACGTAATTAAAATGTGTATTTTCGAAAAAGTTAATCATCTGTTGGCCGCTGTGGTGTGACGGCTGAAGCTCGGCCTTAATTTCCTCGGAGTTATAATATTTTTTTATTTTATTTCATTTGCATATGAACAATAAATACATATTTTATTATATTGACTAAAACTTACAAAGCCGTGTTCATCCAATAATTTAACAATCAATTTCAATTCGTAATAACCGTGAGAAACTATAAAGAAGTAGACATAAGCTCCAAAATAACACAACTTTGGAGATTACAATAAAAAAACTATGGATGCCTTTGTTAAAAATAAAAAGAGAAAATACAAAATTGTTATAACGAAATTGGGGCGATGAAAGATTTGATGAAGCAAGCGGATTATGCAGCGCTAATATAACTTGTAGGTGAGCGGACGTCGTCACACATCGAACTCTAGAAATATTCATAATAAAATTTAATTTGTAATACCAGTAGTATAGTGAGATTAGTGAAGAAAACTTTCTATATTGATATAACTTAACTTCCACTGTCAATCCGTTAAAAAATCCATACGCCAAAATATCTACCCACTAACTACCCCAATACTTCGTTCACAACTCACTACACATTGAAGCCTCATTAGAATTGGCGTCAGTGGTATTTGGAAAAAAAAAATCAAAAACTAGTACGCCAACATAATTTGTCAGCAAAATAGCTCGACAGGAAATGATGGCTTCAAATATTAAACCTCGTAATAAATGCCAACGCTTATTTATTCATTGACGGCCGTTCATCGAAAAGAACAAATGCATTCATAATTTATTGACACAAGCTACCAAACAGAGCGTTAAACAAATAAAGCATCAAAAGGCGAGTTTGACTAGTTCAATTATGTCAGTCTTGCGTGCCACCGCTTTACGGTATTGTCACGATATCGGCGAAGTTAGGCTGGCGAATAGATGTCGTCGGCGCCTTTAGAGCAGTGCTTTATGTTCGCTGGCTTTAGTAGAATCTCCTCAATCTTCGAACCTATTCAGTTTTGGAATACTATTTTCCATTCTAAAAACACCAGCAGCACGTTCTGCTACGGGAGAACAATTTTTAAGGTTTTTCATAAAGAGAATATTACAGTTTTCCATTTAGAAACCCACTAAAATGTTTGTACTTTCGATGTAAAAGATTAATCGATACACTCCATGAAGAAGACTGACCGATAAATAATTATCGTTATATCGATTTTTGTTGAGCTATAATGATGAAAACTTGTAAAACCCTCACTTTAAAAATATTTCGATTATCAATGATTCCCTATCGATTTTTTTGACTTTTTTTATACTTTCGATGGAGAAAATTTATCGATAAATAATAATCGATACACTTTTGTTTAGCTCTAATCATGAAAACTGGTAAAACCATTATTCGCAAAATTTATCGACCACAAACCATTCCGATGCGATAGATTTATCGATAAATAAAAAAATAAAAATAAAAACCTTACGCAAAATATTTCAATTAGAGGCAATTCCATATCGATATTTTTGCCTTTAGATAATGATATTTTCAGAACTTCATGGCATTGCCTATAGCAGCAATCACTATCACCTTTCTTTTGATACTCAAATTGTAGTAGATAAACATACTTTTTGTCAACTTGGTCCACATGCATATGTGTATGTAGTTCGATATCTCCGAAACTGGTCTAGCTATCAGAATAAGTGATAACTTAAACTGCTATCGATTTTTCTTAAATATCTGTGTAGGCAGTGTAGTGTTTTTCTTCTATCGCAGCGAATATTCGTCACGAAAAATTCTTCGCTCGCCTATAGAGTGCTTACGCTATTATGTAGCCTAAAACCGACTACTATATAAGCACATACATACATACGTAGCTACTATAAAAACTTCACTAACAAACAATGTACTTAATTGTATTTGCATTGTTGCACATTTCATACGTGATTCTTTCGTTGACAAAAATTATGTTGGCACTTAAATATTTTTGTGTTGCACCAATAAAAACTAACAAATACACCAAAATTTGAAAAGAGCTCTCTGACACTAATTGCCTGTATGAATGTTTATAAATGAAGCACACAATAAAGAATAAAAAAAAATAAAACAAATTACAAAAACAAAAAAGCATAAAAATTAACACAATGAGTTTTCCAAACAACAGAAAAAAAAGCTATAAAAATGCGCTAAGCAGTAGCTAACAAAAAAACCAGTCACTACTAAGCACATAACTACTCACATTAACTAATTTATGTACGCATGCGTGCTTGTGACATTTTAGTGGCGAAAACTCAATTTAACAATTTGTCTACTAGAATTTTTTGTCGTCGTTACTTTGTTATTTAGGTATAGATTATTCATATTTGCAATGGGTGCCAGCAGCAAACAAAATTTTGTACCAAAATGTTGGATGAAAAGAAATGCGAGTGGCTCAATTGAAAAGCCTCAATAAAAATATGAAATACTTTGCATCTCATTGCGGTGGCTAAAAAATGTTTTAATTTTTTAAATATTTTCTTCACTTTCCATTCTTTTATTCAGCCGTCGATTTGTTTTAGTAGAAAATTTCTTGAGTAGGTTTTTGATCTGGCATTACCTAGTCACTATTTCTCGCTCCTCTACTCTATCTCGATTTTCTCTCTATTTGTGTTGTTATTGTAGCTTCATTTAATAATCATGTCTCTCAAATTAAATAACACTACCTAGAAAAACCCCACTCTGCACGAAATACTCAAAACTTACCATATCGGTTAAAAACAAAAACTTACCAAAGTGGCAACCACATTACTCGTTGTTTATTCGTGTAAAATGCATTTTCTATTTACTGTAATTGTATTTGTAAACGTTCAATGCTATCTACTCGACTACACATACATAAACAATAAAAAAAATTCCAGAGTTTTTATTACTTTGGTTTTTGAGATTTGCAATCAAATTTTATGCTCGTACTGAAATGTAGTTAACAGGCATGTTTAGGGATGAGCAGTTTTTTTCTCTAATTTTTTATGAGTTGTATGACATCGCTTTAGCCCTTAGGATATTTAAAAGTACTTAAATAGTTTAAAAAGTTTTTTGGAAAACTAGAATTGTTATTTATGTGTAGCATAAAACGCTGAAGGCATTGTGTGTAGCTTAAATTTAATGTTGTTAAAATTTTGTATCATAAAATAATAGCTTTAAAGCGGAAATGGGCAGCACTGATAAGCAGAGAGAAAAAAGATAACTAGTTGAGAGTAGAAATAGTAGAATTTTATGATGTTGGAACCTTCGAAAGCGGTCAGTTTAGTGGTTATCGTGTTTGACTCGCTTGCTGAGGACTTTCGTGTTTTTTTAAACTGTAATGTAGTTGTCGCTCTTTCAAAAGCACAAATGGTTCCTAGTGGTCCCAAGTATGACTTGAAAATTTCTATATGAAATTAATTTACTATATTTTTCTTTTACCCTTCTCTCATAAAAAAAAACCAACCTTCAAGATTAAAATTGATTGATGCAGTTTCTGTGTAAAATAATTAAAAAGAAATATTTCAAGCATGAAAATAAAAGCTATTTCAGGTGTGAAGGTGAAACTGAGCTATAACTACAAAACAAAAGATTTGAAACAAAATATCTTAAGAGCATATTCCATCTATTTTCTTCTTTAATAAACACAAAATGCCTTCGATTGTGCTTTTATTTTAGAATTTGAAAGTAATTTGTTGTTCTTCATTTGTTTTTAAATACTTGCAACAAAAGCTTCTCCTTACTTATTTATTAAGAAAAAAAAAAACGCTGCAGTACACAATTAATTGTTTTGCTCATGTTACAACAACAATTCTAAAAAATCATGCATTTCTTTAGAACAAATTCTAGCTTAAATTACAAGTAATTCATGCTGACTCTGATGAGTTGTCTGCTTTGAACTTTTGTATCTTTTGTTTGACTTTCATTTAAAATATCTTTAAGTGTTCTATGCGAGCTCTTCCGTACGCTGTGTAATGTTTTTGTGCACTGTTCTCGTTTATTGAAAGCTTGACCTTTTAATTATCTTTGTTTTTAATCTTGATATTCTTTGTTACTTAGCTGTTAATCAAATTTGCCATTAATGTTTTAGTTTTTAGAGAGATGCAGCTCTTTTGTTTGTTGGAAAGCTTTAAAAAAATACACAAAACCACAAGGTGGGGTATGGGGAGGAGTTCTTAATTTTTAATTTATTTATAATTCTATTTATGTATATATAATTCTATATATTTGTGCTTGTATATATTAATTTTTAAAGTTTTTTCATGATTTTGTGTTACCAGTTCTGTCATACCGAGCTTTTGATTCCTTGATAGTCCAAACTTCAAATAAACATATCTAAATAACCAAGATAAAAATTGAGAATATTGTTTAGTTATTATTAAGGTTTGGAATTTATATATACATAATTTATATATTGTAAGTTGTTTAATTTGGTGAAAGGGTAGTTTGTTCAGAACATTCACCCAATGTGTTCCCACATAAGAGCATGAAACATCAATTTTAAATAACCTATAGACTATATGAGTTCTGAGGGTCAGAACAGTTATAAACACCCTATAAAACACTCACCGAAATTTTGAGTTTATCCACTGGGCTTATAACTAGTAGACTAATTAGAGATTATACAATAACTTTCCAGACTAGTAAAAAAACGCAAAAAGGAAACTATCACTACTATGTAAAGTTAGTTGGATCAAACTTAAAAATGATTTTTTTTTTTTTTTTTGGGAAAGACTATTTTAAGATCTTCAAGACCATTCTATTTGAGGATCATCAAAAAGAAAAAATAAAGTACGGCAACACTGTCTTCTGTCTTGCATGACTAGTTAGCAGCCTTCTGCTATCTACCTGTCTTCGGCTGCTCAACGGATAAACAAACACTTTACTACAAACACAAATGAATAATCAAAGGAATAAAACAACGAATAAATATGTGGTAATGTGCAGAAATCCACAGAAATTATTTATAACAAACCACCGCAGGCACAATTGTGAAGTAAAGTGGCCATAAACACACCAAAAAGAGCGCAACAGCGACTCCAGCGCTCCAGCTTCAGTTATGCGCAGGTAAACAAATATGCTTAGTTCCTCAGTTGGAGTCTGCTGCTGCTGCATTAAGTACGAAAATGTTGAAAAACACTTTTGTTGCAACAGATGCCCTAAGCAAGAGCTACACGCCCGCTTTCCATCACTTGGCATTTTTTTTTTTTGATGTTCGAATGTTTTGTTTCATTTGGCATGCTTTTGAATCTTCTTCAACGCCTTATTTCAGGCATTTCAACTCGTTTATTTACTGCATATTCGGTGAGTTATATATGTAGGCTGTCTGTTGTTTGTTGCTTTGTTTGAGGCGGTTGTTGCCTTTCAAGTTTTCAAATAATTTCATACTTTTTTTTTTTTACTGCGCTGCGATCAGTTGAGGCTACTCTATGGATTTACACATGCCTTCATTATTTATTTCGAAACCTTTTTTGTGCGTTAAACATTTGATTTCGTTTTTCTAAAAGCATTTCAAGTGCATCTGGTCAAGTTGTTGTTGACGTGTAAATTGCCAAATGATAATGGGGAACGATGGTGTTGTAGTTATCTGAATGCAGATGCCCATGGTACCTATATACATATAGGGTGTTGCCCTGAAAGGTCTATTTGGAGTGAGTTGAATGATAGCTTATTCGGGAGCTTTTAATTTGAAAGGCTGATCCCGTTAAATTTAACATTTTCTGTTTCGATAGTTTCACAATAGACTGCTTCGATAAACAGAGGTTTGGTCTACAGTTCTATCAAACAAAAACCTAGGAACATTAAATATTGGTCTCCATACAATATATTGCTCTTTTCTAATCAGAAATAAAAAATTAAATCAATCACGTTGAATGGCTCTGGATATCTTCAGGCTCCAATAAGTACCTAAAGAAGACGTAAAATAGGGGGCGTACCTCTTTCCAAGCAGTTCTGATATTATTGTTTTTTTCAGCTCTATATTATGTACATACAAAAGATCGAACAACAGATTACCAAAGACTAGAACTGCGATATAGCACGAAAAAAAAGTGTTTTTTTAATCAATAAAAAAAAAATAATAAATTATAATTAGCTTATTTGCAATTTTTTCTGTAAATAATAAGGTATCAGAAAATGTTCCCATGCTAAAAATATTCAAAACAACAACTAAAAGACCCCCAATCGCTGGCGCTATGAAATAGCAGTTGGCGCAATTAATTTGAAGCCACTGAAGAAGAAACACAACAAAAGCAAATTAAGCGGATTTTAAATCGTGACTAAATTTTGTATTTTTATAAAAAAAATTTAATTAAATGTTTTGACATACATACATACATACATACACATGATTTTGCCTAGGAAGCCATAGTTAGCTGCAAAGCTGTGGGTTAGATTGATAATTGGAATTTATTTAATTTTATTTCTGATTGCTGTTTGATGGTCTTCGGCACAAGTGTTTATATAAGTTATGAGATAAAATCAATCAAGGTTTCATTGAGAGTTTCGTTTGAATAAAACGCTTGAAGCACTTCACATGTCAGGGATACTCTTCTGCTGTGAAGTAGGAGAATGTTAGTTTTTTATTAGTAAGTAGCAACAGTTAGAGCAGTTATAACCTCAAAAAATTTTTTTTTTCCAGAATTACAAACTTTGCTTAGCATAGTTTACCCTCTAGTACTTTAAAATTTAATTTACTAGCTTTTTCTTGAGTAGTTCCCGCTTTGTTGATTTTTATTACCTTTTTTAATGCAAAATCAATTTTTTCATTAATTGCTTTAAGTTTATTTTAAGCCATAAACAAGGTTTTTGCAATTAACTGGGAGACATAAAATAAAAAACTTTTCCAATTAAATCAAGCACTAAAATTCCTTCAGTTTTTTTTTTTTTTACAAAATCACATTTGACTAAATAATCTGCGTGAAATTGGCAAACTGCAGTTAACAATTTTCTTTTCCCACAATCAAATCAATAAAAAAAAAAAAAAATATTAGCAACCATGAACGCGCGAGCCCAACTAGCAATTGTCTATTTTACATTACAATGGAGTGGTTGAAAATTTAGCTTTCTCGTTTCGCCTTGTCTTTATCAGCAAGCACTTTACGTTATTGCAATTGCCTGCAAGTGAATTTGATGTTGTTGGTTGTTGACAAGCAGCGTCCTCTGGCGAGCAACTAAAAAACATAAATATCAGAATATATTTACTTCGAGTATTGACTGACTGCGGTGCTTGGCAGTTGCATAAAATTTATTTTTGTTGTGCGCCAACTTCACTTCAACCAAGAGCAAACGCTGGTTTTTGTGGTCTATCGATGTTTGGTTTTGCTCTGCAAAAGTCAGTTTCATTAGGCTGCTTGAAGATTTGTTTTTGTTATTTGAGTTAAGCAAAGCCATCATTTGAAATGCTAATAACTGTCTCATTGCAACGCTGCCCTTTTGCTCTCTCCCTTTGATTTTGCAACTTTTCAGAACTTCATTTTAATTATTATTATTGCTCAACGTTAGAAAATTGTATAAGAAAAACCCAAAACAATGTGCATATCACGAGATTTGCTAGATAAGCCGTAAAAGTTTGTATAGAAAATTAAACGACAGAGATCCTAGAAATCAGCCTCCAGGAAATTTATTTCTACAAATTGTCTGCCACACAAGTTCATAAAATGACCCTCGAGAAAACCCACTTCCACGAATCGACCTAGACTGCGACACGAGTAGGAGAAAATACATACGAGAAAGTATATTAATATATAATATAATTTTTAATAATATATAATATATGTATATAAAATATAATAAAATAAAATAAATATATGTATATAAAATATAATAAAATAAAATAAAATAAAATAAAATAAAATAAAATAAAATAAAATAAAATAAAATAAAATAAAATAAAATAAAATAAAATAAAATAAAATAAAATAAAATAAAATAAAATAAAATAAAATAAAATAAAATAAAATAAAATAAAATGAAATAAAATAAAATAAAATAAAATAAAATAAAATAAAATGAAATACAATAAAATCAAATAAAATAAAAAAAATAATAAAAAAATTAAATCAAATAAAATAAAATAAAATAAAATAAAGTAAAACAAAATAAAATAAAATAAAATAAGATAAAATAAAATACAATAAAATAAAATAATTTTGTTGTTGGTTTTTTGCGATCTTTCTTGTTTTTACATGTGACGTCACAGGGCATCATAGCTTAGATGTTAGAATTTTCTAACATCGGCTTTGGTGCAGACACTGGTTCGCATCCCAGTGTCCGAAAAGGGATCTGATGATGAGCTTGGAAACTCTGAAACATGTAATCCTATCCATCGCTGTGATTTAACAATGTAATATTTCTCCAATTATCAATTTTTCCCAAAAACTGACAATTAAAATTCATTACGAATTATTGTTTCTCTGATCTCAAGCTTGCAAAAACTTACAAATATGTAAAATAAAATAAAATAAAATAAAATAAAATAAAATAAAATAAAATAAAATAAAATAAAATAAAATAAAATAAAATAAAATAAAATAAAATAAAATAAAATAAAATAAAATAAAATAAAATAAAATAAAATAAAATAAAATAAAATAAAATAAAATAAAATAAAATAAAATAAAATAAAATAAAATAAAATAAAATAAAATAAAATAAAATAAAATAAAATAAAATAAAATAAAATAAAATAAAATAAAATAAAATAAAATAAAATAAAATAAAATAAAATAAAATAAAATAAAATAAAAAATAAAATAAGATAAAATAAAATAACGTAAAATAAAAAATTAAATGAAATAAAATAAAATAAGTACACAAGTCCCTAAAATTACTCTCGGATAAGCCCACAACTTTTCTCGAATTCGAATGCATATCATTATAGTTTTTTGTGTTGATTGGACCTCTGATTTCGTTACTCGTAGGAGACATTTATATATAAAGGTAACATACTATGTATTGCGGATCCCATCCATCTTAGAGTTAAATAATTTTTTCCTTTCACCAAATCCTTACTCCGACATTGACTTATCGACCAGCCCCATATCATTTTCAGACAATGCGCTCAACTCACTAGACTGTCACCAACTCATCGTCAAACAAATAATGTGACACAAGTTAATGTGGCCGCAACATTGACAATGACACAATTGATGTTCACTGCAACATGCAGAAACCACAACAAATCAAGCCACTTTGTTGGCTAAGTAATTTTATGCTCCATCTTCTACTACTGCAGTAAATTGTGCTCTTGCTCTCTCATACCACCACTGATTTTTTTATTTTTGTTTGCCATATTTTATTGTATTTGTGCATTTATGTAGTATTTTTTTTTTTTTTTATTTCCTTTTATTTTGTCAAGTCGCCATTTACTCTGCTGCTGTGCGTCCTTTATGCACTCCAAATCACGACTTGTATGCGACATTCGTTTTGCGAAGTGGCTGCTGCTTGCTCTATTCGCTTCAATGATTTCACTCCATTTTTATGAGTATGCGCCATGCCATTTGACAGTGACTAAATTTAATGCACTGCCAATGTGAAGTTTGTGAATTTTTATGCAGCGTCAAATGATAGGAAGTATGTATGTTTGCTTTTTGTTTATATTATAACTTTTTTTGTTGTATTTTTTTTTCTTTTTTTGCTTAAATATTTTAAGTAGCTGCATTTAAAGCTAGTCACTTCACTCTTACCACTCCACTAGCAGCGCCACTCAACTAACTGTATCGCATTAAACTACTCAAACTACTCGCATTGCTTTAACTTACTCGTTGTGTGTCAACTATGCATTTTAGTTAATACAAATTCCACAACAACATCAACATCAACTGTCATTAAGCTAATCTCGAGTAATTCGATAACAGCAGTCGGAAGTATGTATATACATAGATATTTGTTTGGCTCAACATTTTGCTGCTTACCTGCGGTGAAGTGCAAGCTGCTTTTCTCTGTCTTCTCTCTCTACCAAATTTTCGTTATCCACTAGACTGTTTAGCTTTTTTTTTTTTTATTGTTGTGCATTTTTCTTTTTTTCCCAGCTCTTTCTATGTTTTCTGCATTTTAATTTTTATAGCAGTATTATTGTAATGAACTTGCCAAGCAGCTTGACTATGCAGACAAGTCAAATATGCAACCAAAGCGGCTGCCTTCGCCATTGAAATGCACGAATTTTGATTCCAAAGCAGTGATGCACAAGGTAGGATAATGTTCAAGCTGACGGAGGTAAAACTCTGTGAAAGTAGATTTTAAATCATGTATGTGTTATTTTTTTCATTGGTCTAAGCACTCTGGTCTAGCAAACTTCCCAAATACCTATTGTGGAACCGTGCTCCATTCCGGGAGCACTTTCTTGTAGCGACAGGGTCCTCACTCATATTTCTCATTCTTTTTAAAATACTAGTAAATTACGCCTAGGTACAAAGAGTGGTTTCTCTCAGCCAACTTTGAACCATATTCATGTGAAAGTCACTCAGGGAACGTCTAGTTTAAAGACTGAGTCTGCATTTAAAACTCCAAGAGTGCACAGAGTCCGATGGTTAGGAACCAACCATCAAAATTGTGAGCTAAAGTACTTCTTACAACTCAAAGGTTTTTCTGAACACCGGATTTATTTGAGAGTCATAGTGTTTCTCAAGTTGGGTATAAGTGAGCTCTTAACTTGCACTCGAATGGGATTAGATAATAGTTGGAGAATGATGTTGGATGTCAACTTGATAACCATACAGTTTTTCAGAGGTATGAGAAATAGGTGGTCGATGTTTATTGGGAAAGTTTAATTTCCTCTACAAAAATTTCGAGCAAAGTTCCGCTGTAGATCTGCATCTAAAACGGCTTAGTCTAAGCTAAATGAAACCATACCATAAAAATTATGGATTCTTAACAAAAATTTAGCTAACAAAACTAAATCGGCTACCAGCCTAGCTTCTCTTTACCATCAAGATATGGCCACCACTAACCAGCATTTCCTACATATTTCTTTTCTCATCCAGCCCTACCCTGTGCAACACTGCTTTAGAACTTCCTTGTCCTCCGCTCATTTGGCTAATCATAAGCCATATGCTTTTCGCAGTTTATTTCAATGCCATTTTTGTTTGTCTTTATGTACTTCTGCTTCATTGTTTGTAATCATTAATGTTTGCGCGCTGTTAGCTAATTTCTCGTTTGGCATTGAAAGCCTTAGCTACCAAGTGAAAAGTAAAGTCGAGAAGCCTTGCATATGCTTATTCTTATACCCGACAAAGTACTATGGAGGATTTTAAAGCACTTCAAATGAGGCTTTTAAGAAAGTATCTATTAGCTGAGTGAGTTAAGCGCAATGATACTTTAGAATTTTTAATGGAAAACAAAAAGAACAACAAACAGAATTAAAAAGTATTGAGAAAGCCAGATGAGACGTCGTAGCTAGTAGGTGAGGTCTAATGGTCTTTAATTTCGTAGTAGATTTCAAGTTGTGCTTAAACATATGAGGTGTATGCAGTTTTCTTTGGGATGTTAAAAGATTTAAGAGTGAGTCAAAGTTGGAGTTCTCTTTTGGAGTTCTGGACTATTGGCTCAAAACCCATTCGGAGTAGATGATAAGTTCTTAGCGAAAATAAAATCAGACATATGAATACCCCATCTCTCCTATATTCATTAAAGTTCACCTAAAAAATCCCCATGCTTCGTGAATACCCTTAAATGTTTTGTAAGCTTAATGATTGAAAGTGTATGAATGTTTGTAGTCTTAAAAGGCAATTAACTAGTATTTATGTCATCTATCTGTCAACTGGAAAATATAGACATAGTTATGTCTTCAAATATTTGTATACCAAAGATAAGATAATGATAAGGTAAATAACCGATAAAACTCTGTTGATAAAATAAAAGCAAACGAAACGAAAAATTAATTGATTTATGGTCAATAAAGGAAAATGCAGTGCAGCCTATAAAAAATATACATATTTATTTATTGATTAAAAAAGATAAATATCAATATGAAACTTTTACATATCGATTTGATTGGATAGATATGTATGTTAACAAAGAAAAAATATAAAAAAATTGACAGTAAATTAGGGTTGCTTACCTTTTCGGGATATGATTCCACAATCTCTGTTAGGTGACTTTCAAATATTTAACAAATAATTCAATTTTTTTAAATAATTTAGTCAACAAAAGTTCTTTCATAAAAAATTATTTTTGCACTATTTTTTCTTTCAAAAGTTTTAAATTTTTAAAGCAACTATTTCGAATAGTTAAAGACTTTTTTATTTTTATATTTAAAATTGATTATCTGCGAACAAATTTGTGTTTAACCCAGTTCATAATAATATTTCCCACTTTGAGGTTTTTCTCATTTTTATGTAGTTTTTGAACAAAATTAAAAAAAAAAATAAAATAAATAAACAAATTTATAAAAATTTCTGTAGTGTGTAGCAAAGAAAATTAAATTATAAAATACTTTGCATACTCGTATGGTCAAAAAGTGAGAATAATTTTCAAAAATAAATTGAAATCCCGAAAATACATAAAAAAGAAATCCCGAAATTTTATTCATTTAAAAATTACCGAATCCCGATTTTGGCAACGCGCATACTTAGTTTTTAGTATGATATGAAGACGTTAGTGGAAGAAGGGGCTATGTCGCAAAACCACTCAAACTCTATTTCTTGCATTTGTGGATAGTCTTTATGCATATAAAGATTTCTGGCTTATCAGATAACCGCTATCATGAAAATTTAAGAAAATAAATCATGGATGAAGGGGCTATGTACACAAGTTTTCAATTCGAATTGTGGAAGAAGGTGCTATGTAACATTTTTATGTGTAAATTTATGTGTTTTATTTCTCCCCTGATATGAAAATATACAACGTCTTACACTGATTTACATAACTTTCATGCAATTTCATTTTAACAGTTTTGATAGAACTTCAAATTTTTTTTGCTAAACTTTAAAGTCGATTTTCTCGTTTCACTCAAAGTGCGACATAGCCCCTTCTTCCACTAACGTCTTCATATGTAATTCGAATCCCGAAAAAAATAGATTCTAAAATAAAAGAAATACCGAAATTTTTTTATTTAAACACCACCGAATACCGATTTTGGCAACGCGCATATTTAGTTTTTAGTGCGATAATCCCAATCCTGAAAATACATACATAGATCCCAAAAAATCAGAAAATCCCGAAATGTGGTTCCTTTTAAAAACGCCTAATCCCGATTTGGGCATTCTTTCAGTTCTTAGCACGATAATTCCAATCCCGAAAATACATGGAACCTAAAAAAATCCCGAAACTTTTTTCATCTACAAACCACCGAACCACGATTTTGGCGTCGGCAAAATAAGCTAAACCTAGCGAAATTTCATTTGTGTTGTGAAGATAATTCCAATCCCGAAAATTTAAAGATCCTTATAAAGAGTCCCGAAATTTTATTCATTTAAATACCACTGAATCCCGATTTTGGCATCGCACATACATACTTAGGTTTCAGTACGATAATTCCATACATATGTAGATCTTTGAAAAATCCCGAAATTTTATTCATTTGAAAAATGCCGAAACACAATTTTGGCAACGCTACAATAAACTAAATGCAATGAAACTTTTTTTAAATAGGGAAATATCAAAAATAGCATTAGTTTTTTAGGCCCTTATTATGTAAACTGAATATGCAGTCAACCGTGTTTTACATAAACGGCCACTTACATATCTAATAAATTTATTTCCCTTTAATAGTGTTTATAAACAAATCTTTTTTAAATTATTTTTTCCTTCACAAGCACTAAAAGGTTTAGTTAATTTGCGCTACCCTTAAATTGACTTACTTTTAAAATACTTCGAAATGTGTATATTTGCCACTTATTAATCCTTCAAGAGCTTTATATGTACATATGTATATCACAATCTATTTGCTTCATTTGCTATACGCCAATCGCCAGCTGTACACCACACCATTTTGTGGTATGAAACGAGTAAAACTATTGATTAAGTTCTTACGGGCAACAAATTAAACTCAACATAAACATATTTCATGCCATAGCCACAATCTGACTGAACAACAACTCACCAACTCACATTTCGTGCAACAACAAAACAAACTCGCAGTATTTTGCCACAAATGAAAAAGGAAATTTGTAACATCAATAAAATACACACAAAAACAGGAATGCAAAAACAACAAAAAAAAAACTAAAAAAAAATGTTGAATTGGCGTTGAATGGGTTAATCTATATACATATGTACATACATGTGTGTATGTGCGAGTATAATTCAAAATGAGCATAAAAACCGCCAATCGACTTATAGGCAAATGCGTTGTAGCCACAAATGTTAGCAATTAAGTGAACACGCACGCACCAGAGGTGCCATTGGCTGTATTGGGCTCCCTATGGCGTTTAATAGAATGGTAGGCTCACTATTGGATAGGGTAACCACATGCAAATACAAATGGTAGTCGTAAAGTAGTGGAATTTAATTTTAAATGGATGGATTAAAATAATTAAAAGGCGAAATAGACGAGCTGTGTAGGGAACTGGGGGGTGAGTTTTAAACTGGTTGATAGTGCGATTGAATGCTAAATGAGTGATGACTATGGACTGCGAGGTTCTGTTGTATTGAAGAAAGATGGGAACTCTTAAAATTTGCTTGAAAGCTTTTTCCTTGTTGCTGACTCTCATTACCAGCTTCCTTATAAAATTATACGATTTTAAAACGAAAATGTCTCAGTTTGTTGGAACACTTCCAATTTCTCTTAATGAAAAAAAATTCCCCTCTTTATAATCTAAATTAGGGCTGTGCCTTTATTCGATTAATCGAGTAAGTTGATTAATCAAATTTTCAATTAATCGATTACTTGATTAATCAAAATTCTGAGTAATCAAAACGAGTGTTACTCGAGTATTTTCAAAAATGGTTAATCAAAAACTGATTAATTATTCATTTTTTTATGTGAAAGTTTGCCTTGAAATATGTAGTTGAAAATAAGAAAAATTAAAAACCAAACATACTTCAAAATATTAAAAAATAAAAAAATTTTTGAAAATTTTGAGATGTTGTCCGATCGCGAATGGGCAAAATGTCGAAGATGCAACAAAAGGTTGAAGTATTAAAGAACTTCTAAATTTGAGCCGTTTTAATATATGATTAATAATTTTATTCAAAAAACGATTAATCAAAAAGGCGACTAATCAATTAAATTTCATTTTGATTAATCAAAATCTTGATTAATCGAGTAAACACCCTTTTTGATTAATCAAAAATCATAATTAATCGATTATTTAATTGAGAGATCGAATTTATGAATAATCAAAATTTTGATTAATCAATTAATCGCACAGCCCTAATCTAAATAGTTGATGAAACGCTTTGCAGCTTAGGTTCCACAAAAAAAAAAAATCAATTTCATCCAAACCCCATTTCGCTCTTGAACTACTGACCAGAATGAAGCACTACAACAACAACAACAACTTCAACGTCCTCGAAACTCTTGAAGCACAAAAGATACTTCCACTGATTTTTTTTCTTCTCAAAAATCTCGCCACCACCAACCAACATACAACTTAAGGCATTGAACTATTTCATGTCACACTCATTTACTCCAGCCAACAGGCTCTACCCGCTACGTTTTGCTACTTCGCGTTAATCCAACGTACCACATTGTGGTTTTTCGGGATATCAATAAACGACATTTCAAAGTTGAAGTCTCGCGGCGTCAGTGGCGGCAAAAGCAGTACATAATTTAAATTAATCCTTAATTACGTAGACAACATCCTGCTGCTACTTGATGGGTCTTTGGCTTCCACGTTGTGATGATGTTGGAGGCTTAACGAACTTATCAAAAAGGCAAATGGAAGGAAGCCAGCTGAGTTAAGGGTTAAGGCGGGATATAACTTTGCATACATGAACGGGATCGAGAATGTTAGTCCATGCAAAAGTAATGCTTTAGCGAGCCGCCGCCTTAACCGCATTTAGTTAAGCCATAGCCACTTGAAATTGAAACATTTGTAAATGTGATACTTGTTGTTGTTTGTAATGTGGTTGTAGTTGTTATTGGAATTACATACTACAAAACCAAAAACGCTGTGTGGTGCCGTCATTTAAAGTCAATTAATTGTATATACCACTGAAGAACGAGTATGTATGTATGTATTTGTTGTACGTGCAAAGCGCATCGCATAGCAATTACAATAACAACAATCCAATAAAAACTATTGCTCTGTCGCTTTTGGCGTTTCGCGTTGCACGTTGCACGTTGCACGTATTAAAATGTCAGAACAATGTGCTGCATGCCACAAATTTTTACAACAACAAAAAAAAAAAGATTGGCTTTAAGAGTTCGATAACGTGGCGTTATTCCGCGCGCTCCCCCTCCAATTTGCAAGCATGCATGTTTTTGTTGTTGTTGTTTTTTACCGCTATTATAGAGTAGCTCTGTTCATAGCTAGTTACTAACTATTAACTGCTGTTAAGCGTATCTACAAGCGGCTATCCGTTGCTACTCGTCGTTAATATGGCCAAAAGCAGACTACAACCAAGCCAAAGTAATCAACAATAAAAAATGTAATGGGCGGGCTACCTGGCGGCGGCTAGGCGTTCTATGTTTTTGCTACTGTGCGCATGCATTTAACAAAGCAATGCACAGTGGGACGGAAATGGTGGAAAATGGGGCAACATTTTCCAGTTGCTGAGTTTACTTCGTGATGCACAGTGGGACAAAAGTGGTGTAAAATTTTGGGATTTGAAATGATAAAAGCACAGAAAGGAACTACTGTTGTTGTTGTAGCGGCAGAGAATTCTTTTCATAAGAGATGAGCAAAGTGAGAACTTAGAATGCTTTTATAGAGAGAGCGATTTTGTTGATCGACAAAGTGGCAAGGTGTCACACTGATTTGATACCAGACCTGTTAAATCTGGATTAAAATTAAAAAATCAATTATATTAAACTGCTCTATTAATTTAATTGATTAATTATGATAATCGAACATTTTTAGAATAATTAATCGATTAACTAGGATTCAATTTTGTGTTCGATTAATGAGAATAAATGAGAATTTATTTCGTTTTCAAATTTGATCCTAGGATTAATCAAATTAATCAAAATTTCAATTTAGCTAAAAATTTTGTTTAATTGCGGTTAAAGAGGATTAATAACAAATTTTAAATATCGCAACATTAATTAAAATTTAAAATTTCCATATATCATATGAGCATGAATAAGAGTCATATAGGACACCTTTCTTTCTCATAAATCGCAATTCAGTATTATTTTATTCAAATTGAAATTTTGATTAATTTGATTAATCCAAGGACGAAGTTTGAAAACGAAATAAATCGTTATTAATCCTCATTAAATTAAAACACAAAATTAATTATTCTAAAAATGTTCGATAATCATAATTAATAAATTATTACCCAAAATTTTATTTGATTAAAAATGATTAAGATTAATAATCATTATTTAACAGGGCCGTTTGATACAAAGAAATCTCAGATAGGTCTTTTTTTGTATAGAAAAAAACCATCCTATTATGGATTCTAAGCAGAGATGTAAGAGAATGCATTCTTTTGCGAATAATTATTCATTTCATTTATCGCAAAATGAATGCAGCCATTTTTTGAATTCTTTGACAGGGACTTAACAAATAAAGTCACCATTCAGACTTCATTCTGCGACTTCGTATTCTTTTTTCATTCATTTCTTGGTTATTGAATAAAAAGTCTCACTGAAGTCTTTTCAAGTCAATTTGCCTGTGGCATACGAGACATATCGTAAACTGTTTTTGTTGCAAATAGTTAGTGACTTCACTCAAAAAATTAAGTCAGTAAGTGACTTCTCTAAATGACTTCGAAATCGTGACTTCAAAAAACTGTAGACTTCATTTTTTCATTCTTTAATCAAAAAGCAAGTCAATGGATGCATTCGAAATTTGAAGTCATTGAATGAGACTTCAACTGATTGCATTCGCATATGAATGCATTCTTTTACAACCCTGATTCTAAGCAACCACTCTGAATATGTTATGAAACTGAAAGAGATTTCGAAATTATAAAAAATTGCTCGAAATTCAAAAGTATAATTTTCCAGAAGCTATATACTTCAATTTTACCAAAATTTTCTGACTACCGCCCCACTGTGCAGTGCTTGCAAACGTTTATCAGTGACCACCAATCAGCCAAACACGTACATTTGTACACTTTTATGTATGGCAACTCAAAATCAATGCAAATACAGCAGCAGGCCGAACGTGGCCGTGGGGCTCTGCAAATTTTAATTAACGCACAGATTTAATTTCAACAACTTTTTCTACCATTTTTATACTCTTTTTATCATACGCCTGTCGACTTCTACGATTTTATTTCGTTGTATGACTGTAAATATGTTTTAATTCATTTTTTTCAATGTATTTTTTTTTTTTTTTTCTCTTTACAGACTGAAAACCGATAATAATGGCGGCGCTTGGTGCCCCAAACATATGGTCTCAAATGCGTTAAAGGAATATTTGCAAGTGGATTTATTGCAAACGCATGTCATAACAGCGATACGTACGCAGGGTCGTTATGGCAAGGGTCAAGGTCAAGAGTATACAGAAGCATATGTGCTGGAATATTGGCGACCGGGTTTTGCTAAATGGCAACGCTGGAAGAATACGCAAGGCAAAGAGGTGAGTAATATTTGATGTGTGGGTGGTGATGATGAGCTATATGGGTTTGAGTGAAAAAAGGCGCTCAAATGAGAGATTTTTGGGGCATACAATTTGTTCGAACTTTAGTGTTAGAGAACTGATGGCTAAATAATAAAAAAATTTAATTACAAAATTTCTGACAGATATTTTATTTACTCTTGTTTTCCTTTTTAACACTTCACATAGATTCTACCTGGCAATATCAATACTTACAGTGAAGTAGAGAATTTATTACAACCAATCATTTTTGCATCGAAAATACGTATATATCCATATGGTCAATATGATCGGACAGTTTGTTTGCGTGCCGAGATCGTTGGTTGTCCGTGGGAAGGTGAGTACAAATTCCAAAAAATATTTTACAAAATTAAGTGCTTAGGGTGTATGTGTTAACAGGGCTTTACTCTATGTCTATTAACTGTCTATTTATGAATGGAAATGAATGTTACATGAGTACTAAAAGTTGTGTACTAAATATTGTAGATTATATGTAGGAGAAGTAATTAGTTTAAGAAAATATTCTAACACAATTTAAAATTAACCAAAAATTTAAAGTTAGCAATCAATTTAGTACTCTTACGTTATCAAACGTACTACTTAAAACGTTATTTATTAAATTTTATATTCTGTACTAAAAATCGCTACCCAAAAATGTTGTCACTTGGCAACAATTTTATGAAAATTAAGCACTTTATTAAAATCAAATGTTCTGAGATGTTTAATTTCAATACTTACAGTACTAAAAAACAAACAATCGAAAGAGCGAAAAATTTAATTTTGCTGGGACCAGAAAATTTTCAAATAATATCTCTGAAAGTTATGTATATGAGTGGTAAAAATATTCTTAAAAAACAAAAATATTTTAAAGCCAAAAGCTAAATTTGGATATTAAATTAAAATAATATCAAATGCAGGCGAAGGTACTAAAACAGTAAAAGAGGTGAAACAGCGAATAAACTCCTTTTTTAGTACTATTCTTCTTTTTGCACTCTCTGAAAAACATATAAAAAACACTGGTAGACTTAATCGAATTATTAGCCCTAAAAAAAGTACTAAAAAATATTTTAACAGGAGAGTACTAAAAATAATTCTGCAAAACACTTTATATTCCTAATATGTAATTTATGCTTTTATACAGCTTCATACAAAAGCCAAAAATTCTAAAATATTATTTTGTAAACCAGCGTAGTACTAAAATAAAAATAATCAAACCCTGAAAGTATGATTTTCTTTAAAACCAAGCACAAATGAAGACGTTAGTGGAAGAAGGGGCTATGTCGCACTTTGAGTGAAACGAGAAAATCGACTTTAAAGTTTAGCAAAAACATTTGAAGTTCTATCAAAACTGTTAAACTGAACTTGCATGAAAATTATGTAAATCAGTGTAAAACGTTGTATATTTTCATATCAGGGGAGAAATAAAACACATAAATTTACACATAAAAATGTTACATAGCACCTTCTTCCACAATTCGTATTGAAAACTTGTGTACATAGCAGTGTTGGGCTAATCAACTAATATATTCAATCAATTGATCAATCATGATTGATCTAATCATGATTAATTTAGTCATGACTAATTTAATCATAACTAACGAGATCAATCATTAGTCATGACTAAATTCGTTAATCGCAAATCATCAATCATTAGTTTTAATCATGAATGTATGACTAAGCTCGGTGCTGACCGAAGTCTCAGAACATCATCTCGAGTAAAGTACTGAAATAATTAGGTTCGGAAATGAAAAAATTTTTCCCGAAAATGAAAAGAATTTTCTACTCTCTCCCCATACAAAATATGCGGCTCGGCAGCCAATTTTGTATGGAGATGTCAAAAATTCTTTTAATTTCCGAGAAAAATTTCTTTGTGGACTTTGCTTAGGAGGATTGTCTGAGTTTTCAGCTTTTAGGGGCTGTACCTTACACCCTGTATCAAACGATTGATTTTCTCTTAGTGCCTTACGAGTATCAAATACAAAAAAAAAAAAAATAATTGATCATTTTTTAAATTTTGAGTGATGAGTGACTGGTTATTTCTTATTCAAAAAAATCGAAATTCCTGAGATCCCGGAAAATTATCCCGAAACAATCCCGAAAATAGTCAGGAAACAGTCCCGAAATAGTCCAGAAATTATCCCGAAAAAGTCCAGAAATGGTCCCGAAATAGTCCCGAAATGATCCCGAAAAAGTCCCGAAACAATCCCGAAAACAGTCCCGAAATAATCCCGAAACAATCCCGAAATGATCCCGAAATAATCCCGAAACAGTTCCGAAATGATACCGAAAATGACGACAAATATAATGCGCATATGGGTATAATTTTCCGGGATCTCAGGGTACTTATTTTTTATTTTTAAATAACTGAATAAAAATGAAGTTTTATCGTTATTCAAGAGTTCCAAAAATAAAAATAACATGTTATTCATCACTCAGGATTTCTTGAAGGACGAATAACATATTGATAGCCACACTGCAAATCCCCGTAAGTCACTATTTTTCCAAAAATAAGGTTCTGAGCCTTTCCCATAGATCGTGATATTTCGCACATTTAAATCCAGTCAAAATCGGGTTACAACTTTCCGATTCTTTCCATTGGTGAAATGAAATAACCGTCGCTCATATACATACGTTATAATTATTACAGTTTTTTCCCTCTCCTGAAAACTTTTTGGTTTTAAACATACAGGGTTTTGCAGTGTGGCTGTCGATATTATTTTTCTTCAAGCACTTCTTAAATAAAAATAACATGTTATTCATCACTTTGATTTTTTTGAATAAGAAATAACCAGTCACTCATCACTCAAATTTTTTTGAATAATGAATAAAAATTTATTTTTAATTTTTTCGTCACTCGTCACTCAAATTTTCTAATATTGCCCATCCCTGACGCGTATTTTACCGGGGCATGTATTTATCTGACCACCAAAAAATACTGAATTTTACACTAAAACACCAAAGTCTAACCTAACCTACAGTAACGTTTTGTGTGCAATTCAGTATTTTTTTCCGATGCAGAAAAATATGTATTTTACTTTTCCTGGTATTAAAAAATATCAATCATAAAAAAATAATCATGATTATTTGATTATGATTAAAACTAATCAATCGTTAGTCATCACCTCGTGATTGAACTAAGTAATCATTAGTCATCAATCATGACTAACACATTCAATCATTAGTCATCAATCATTAGTTAACTAAATTTTGCCCAACACTGGTACATAGCCCCTTCATCCATCATTTATTTTCTTAAATTTTCATGATAGCGGTTATCTGATAAGCCAGAAATCTTTATATGCATAAAGGCTATCCACCAGTGCAAGAAATAGAGTTTGAGTGGTTTTGCGACATAGCCCCTTCTTCCACTAACGTCTTCAAATAAGACAAACAAAAGTGTGATTTTGCATTAGCATACTTGTAAAAAGTTTAGTACAAATATTTCATTTATTGAATATTTTTCTGTAGTACTAAAATTGTATTTTACAAAGCTATAGCTTGCAAGTAAATATAATAATACAATCTTTGGGTTCATTTTTATTCTCTTGCTCCCAAAGTTCTAAAAAATTGTTTCATGAACCTAATGAGTACTCAATTAGTACTGCTTTATTAAGACTTTAAGAACCTTAGAAATTTAAATATGCCTTTGAAGAGACTTCCATTGAAAAGCGTAGAACGTTCAAACAGAATTCAAGTAAAAACTCGTTTACATATTTTAATTTTGGCTCGAAATATTTACACCAATTAGCAAGGTACTAAATTATTTATTTAATGTAAGAAATATACCTTACTTAATCTTCAAAATTAATAAAGAAAAGCTTAGAGCATTTTTAGTACCAAACTATTATTATTATTATTATTGGTTAGGTACTGGTATGAATACCAGTACTAACTGGGTGGGCATTGCCTACTCAGGCCATCAGCCCGGTACCAAACTCTTTTATAACTATAAAATCATATTTTTCTGAAAATTTTCATTACGTTTCATTAGTTTACTATCGCTAAGTTTATTATTACCTTAAATAAAGTCTCTTCGAGTATATTGTTTTATCCCTTCACCCCACTTACGAGTATCGAACTCGCGCCAAAATGGCGCCAATAATGCGAATTCGAGACATTAAACACTATCAAAGGGCCTTTCGTGTACTTAATAAAATTGTAATTTAAGTCGTTAAGGGGGCAGTAAAAGTAAACAGGAAAAAATACACAGTAAAGAGAACCAACAAGAGAAAACACAAAAAAAAAACAAGGAAAAAATCGAACAAAAGTGCAAAGTACTTGAGTCAACAAAGGCAAAGGTTAGCTGATTGAATTGTGTGCTGAGGTGAAGGTGACTCGTTGGGCGGACTACTGTATGTTTTCGTGTTTTTGTGTGCCTGTGTGAATGTTGTGTGATGTGTATGTTGTGAACTACTGGTATATGTACGAATATGTGAAAATAGCGAGAGACATTCAGAGACGTGCAACGCACTCGAAAATCGCGTGCAGACAGTTAACGACGACGCCCCAAACATGAATGAATGAATGTTCAGCATTTTTTGCTTTACTTTTCATATGTGAATTTGTAGTTGTTTGTGCTTTTTTTATATACTTTTGTTGCCTGCCAAGAGACAAGCAACATTGCTATTTGATTGTTGCATGCAATTGTTTTGTTAAAGTAATAGCAAAAAAAAAAAAAAAAACTTTGAAATCACAATAAAAGCCACAATAACAAGGTTGTCGTCTATGAAGGAAAGCGCTGTGTTGCACTGCCGGGAAATGGACAGCAAACCTTAAAATTTATTTCTGATTCACAAATTGTTGACAAACAAAAGGTAGCTGTCATGCATTTGCTAAACAAAAAAGTGCACAAATGCGTGCTTGCTATTGTCCCAAGAGTGCAAAATTTGTTAATGTGTCTAGCATGCTTTTAGGCGCATTGAATTATGAGGTGGTATTTGTGCTTTTGCTGTTAACTTTAAATAATGTCTGTTCCCAATTTTCAAATTTTTTAACTTTAATGATTATTGAGATATTAAAAATTTGTAATTAACCCCCGTTAATCGCAATTAATTAAAAATTTTAATCTAACTGAAATTGTGATTAATTTGATTAATCCTAGGATTAAATTAAAAAAAAAAATAAATCATCATCAATCGAATACAAAATTTAATCCTAATCGATTAATTATTCTAAGAATTTTCGACTATAATAATTAATCAATTATTACAAGAATAACACAAAATGTATTTTGACTTTCAATGATTAAGATTATTAATCGTTATTTAACAGGTCTGAATCTTAGAAATGAAATTATACAAAACATGAAATAGTTTATTTGGAATATTGTATTTAAGTACAAAAAAAAGGCGTAACTTGTTTTGGTGGCGATGACACAAACAATTTACAAGCTCTAAGAAATGCCTTTAAATTTGCTCGGTTGCCTTTAACGCTGCTCAAACACCCCCAAAAATCTCAAGTCTCACTACAAAATAAAAAAAAAAAATAAAAAAATTTAACACGAAAAAACACATGTCGTCTTTAATGCGCATAAAAGCTAAGCTATATGAAATTGTTTTTGTAATTTATATTTGAATAAAAAGCACATGGTATGTATGTAGCGGCATTTATTGGGAGTTTTTTTTAATAATTTTTGGTATCACATAAATTTGGCTAAGTCAGCAATGAAAGAGGGTTGCTTTATATATCCTTTTTTGGGGTAACAAATATGCATACACATATGTATGTATGTACATATGTGTGTTAATATATATGTGTAAATATACTATATCAAAATATATGGTTGAATGTATTCGTATATTAAATATTTAGCAGCTCTACATTCAATGTTGGGGCGGTCAACTTTCGTTTTGGGTCCGGAAATTATATTTGGGTGTGCAACATTTCATATGCAAATTAATCAAGCTAAATGCTTATGAGCTTTTTTTTATACAACAACAACACTCTGAAGAACTATGTACATATGTATGTGTATATACTATATATGTAGATATATAAATGCGGTGCTTGAATATTCCCATCCATTTATTTATGAATGTATATGTACATACATAATTTGGAATCATTATTTTCAGTTTGCTTATGATTTTGGAGAAAAAAAATTATAATGACAGGAAGTGACGAGTTAAGTTAAGTTACAGGCAAATAAAAGTAAGAAGAATAGGTCCATGGGCGCTATGTATAAGCATACATTGGCTGTGGAGAAAAACACAAGTAGCTAAACAAATTATTAGTTGCCAACTAGTACTAATTCACCCAGTATCAAACAGAACGAAAAGCTATGTTTTCCAGAATACTAGAGACGCAATGCTCGGGAGATTCCAGAACATCATATTGTTTAAATTTTTTTTTCTGACATTTTACATAGCATTCATTATTGAGCTGTAATGTGATGTGGCCCATTTTGAACTATCTTCAAACTAGTGAATTTTTTCCTTAAAATTTAAATAGTGTGTTCAGGATTAAAGTGAATGTTTTAAGTGTTTTATTATTTCGTGTAAAACTGACTGATACAACACCATTCAAACTTTCAACCCAGTACTAAAAAAGTCTACAATCCAAGCAGCGTAAAAACGGTATTTTTCTGAGAGCAAGAAAGTATCTATGAAACATATGGAAGTACTAAAAATATTATTAAAAATATAAACATATTTTTTAATCACTACTTGTAATTGGATGAATGAATAATATTAAATTCAGGCGAAAGTACTAAACAGTAAACAAGATGAAACAGTGGTAAACTACTTTTTTTTAGTACTATTACAATTTAAGAACGTTTTGAAACACAATAAAAACATATAAGCAAATTTTTAGACATGAAAAATAAAAAGTACTAAAAAAATATTTTACCAGGAGAGTACTAAAAACAAATCCAGCAAAACAATTTACGTTTCTAAAATGTAATTTTAAGCTTGTTCACATTTTTAAAAGTAACTTTATACATTTCCCAACTAAGGCCAAAAGTTCTAAAACATTATTTTGCAAACCAGTTTAGTACTAAAATAAAAGCCTGAATGCATGAATTTCTTTAAAACCAAGCACAAATAAGACAGCACAAAGTCTGCTTTTGTAATAGCATACTTGTAAAAAATTTAGTACAAAGATTTAATTTATTAAATATTTTTATTTAGTACTAAAATGGTATTTTATAAAGCTGACGCTTGCAAGTAAATATAAGAACATAATCTTTTGACTATATTTTTATTCTCTTGCCCCCAAAGTGCTAAAAAACTGTTTCATTCTAAGAAATCTTGCCCTCCATACTCATAAGGCACACCCTAGTAAATCAAATACCTGATAAGATCCTCAACAATATTATAAGAATGGCATTCCTAATACATATTTTTCCTGCACTCAAATATACAAATTTTAATTATTATATTCGCCACCCTCCACTTGGCTACTGCTTCATATCCCCACCTTAAATTTCTTGTATGAATTAAAAAGTATGTACATATGTTACTTTAATATACATACATATATTCATATACATATCCATGAATATGAATATTTTATTCTACATTAGTTTAGAAATTTTATTAAAAAGTAAATGTAAGTCCGGCATAAGCCAATTTTATTTCTTTAGGAAATTTAAACATAAAGTACATTGTTCTTAAAGTAACACAATTAATGTTTGAAATTGTTTTTGAATGCTAACATGCAGTAAAACAATCTACGCTTTGAGAGAAGGAGTAACACAAACAGGCATTTTTCATGGCGTATGAGTAACTTTTTGGAATATCTAAGGAGTGGCAACCTTACAAGCCTTAGAGACTTATGTAGGTACCTACAGCTACTGAAAAACAAATTAACTAATTTTAAAGTATCAACAACATTAATGAAGTCATTTCCAAGCTAACCGATTATATATCCAAATATATAAATTTGGAAATACAAAACTATTATAAGGTGGCAACCATTATCAAAAATATTTTTGTTAGAAAAAATATTTTGTGTGTCCATTTGGCAACTCTACTTATTATGTGATTTTGCTCACATAATCTTTTGAGCAATCAGCTAAGAAATTTTGTGAAAATGTCAGACAATTAGAATTATTATGCAAATTAATTGATATGCAAAGGTGATAAATAAATCACAATAAACTGGGAGTCAACTTATAAATAAATTTGTAAATATATGTACCTACGTATTAAATGTTGTTTTGCAAAACAAGCTAATAAAGTTGCATTAGTGAGCAGTACGAATATCAGTTTAGTCAAGGAAAGAGCTGGTTTACAACTAGAATTTTAAAACTAGTATCCAAGTAGTCTGAAAAGTACTAACAAACTTGTTCTAACAAAACTACAATACTTTGGAGAACACTGAAGGTCCCAAATTTAAAGAAGTCTCCGATGGTCTTTTTAGCTAAGTTTTATGCATCCACAATGAAATCCCGAAACCAAAATCTCTTCTATATTCTCGAGTACCTATCACAAGACCCGGATACATTAGAGATTGATTTCTTTAAGGCTCTCATATGAAGATAAATTTTGGAGTTGGCATGTTCTCAAATTCCTATTGGACTAAAATTAATTTTCCTTTTTTGAAAAGATATAAAATTATTATATTTTTGCCCGATATTTAAGAACTAACATAGGTTATCCAAAAGTTAAAAACACCTATTACCTACATCGGCTGATTAGTTGGGATACAAACTGATTATGGGAAGTTGAATAAACTATGTACTTGGTTTCACTGCAGTACAAGAATGTAGTACGACGCACCTAGCGATGGAAAAATTACAATAAAATAGTGTAACTCCAATTAAAAGGGCAAAGGGCGACGAGCTTTGATTTGTTGATTTTTGCTTGGTGAGAAAATACCTAAGCAAAGTCTCAGCTCTCAAATGGCGCACTCGGGCCATAAAGGAGGTAAAGTACATAAAAAATTACTCCCCAACAATACAGACTTTCAATTTAATAATTAAATTCAAAATTCTACTTCTTCTCATTACAAAATCTTTCAATATTCCAATCATTAATCAAAACTACAATCAGTTCAATTGTTATAAGCCATGTTTAGTTTGCTTGAAATAACAAAAATAATCAAATTGCAAGCCATAGAAATGTTGCATGACAAATGAGACAACACTAATAATAACAACAACAAACCAAGTAACAATAACAAATACATAAACAATAATTGTAAACAATGTTTAAGTGACGTAAAGTGCAGCTTAGCTAAACGCCACCAAGTAAAGCGAAGAAGATGTCTGCATAGATAGATACATGAATACGTGCAAAGCTGTGTTTATGATGCAACAGTGTTGTGCAAAAAAATTGCAGATGGAATTAATATTTTTAGTATGAGTAATTGACTTTGTAGTGAAATGAATGGAATATTGAAAGGGTCCCAGACAACATCACATTCAAAGTTGCTGTGCCAAGTTTTATTGAACTTATTTCTAGCAGCAATTTCTTTGCACACTACTGTAGGTATATGTCTTTACTTAAGCATATTGCTACAATACGCTGTTAGCTCACGCTCTGTCTGTGTGCTGTACACATTTCAACATTTGGCTTATCGCCGGCAATGCGTTTTACGAGTTGTATGGTCTTCTGACAACTGAGATTATGATGACTGTTGTAAATCCATACAAAATGCATGTACATATGCAGTTGTTAGCTTGTTGCTATTATTATTTTGTATTTTCGTGTTTTGTTGACCAACACGCCAGCTACAAACATAACAAGAAAATACAAAAAAAAAATATAAAATTAAAGCGTGAAAAAGCTTTTAATATGTTAAAAGGTGAAAAAATAACAAACAAAAAATTTCAAAGAAAAAAAACAGAAAAAAATTGTTCAACTCTTATCGCTGCATACATATATAAAAGCATGCAACAAGGGAAAACACAACAACAAAAAACACAACAACAACCACTTCAAAACTCTAGTCTCTTAGGTAAGAATAATGTGTCCATTTGAACTTGGCTGTGCGCTTGGGCGCGCCACACGCCACACAAGCCTAGCCAGACGCAGCCATTGTTTTTAGTTTTTTTTTTTTTGTTTTTTTTTTTAATACGAAGAAAATATATTTTACTTTTCTTTCCCCTTTCTTAAAGCATTCCCTTCCACTTTGCATAACTTATTTAATTCTCATATTAGTCTTTTTTGACGCGCGCACTTTTGTCGTCCTCCACATCAAGCATTCCTGCTGTCTGCGTTTGCTTCTTTTCTCTGGTGACGTGCTGCAATTGCATGCCACAAGGCGTTCAAGTGACTTTGCATGTTGACCTCAGTTATTTATTGTAACCCTCAAATGTATTAGCCATTCGCAAGCAAGGTTGTATAAATTTCTTATAAAGATAATGATTTCATAAAAATTACGCTAAGCATTTACTTAGTTGTTTTTGGTAAAGGTGCGGTCTAGTAATTTTTTAAATATACTCCCAGCAGTTAATAGTTAGTACGAGTCTTGGCGAGCTTTAATCATAATAGCAGATTGAGCTTTATGTAAGCTATTAATTTTTTCTTTTCTGCTTTACTCAAAATTATTTAAAGACATTTTGGACAAGTAACTAAATTTAAAATTTGTTTGAAAAAAGTTAAAAAAAAAATCGACGTAAAATAAATTTCTTTTGAAGCACATTTTAACATAGCATATCTCACTAAATTTCTAAAAACTTAAAATAGGTGGCAACCCAAAAAAAACTGAATGTGAGAGGAGATCTGAACATGATTACCTAACCTCAAAATTGGATGCCAATGGGTCAAGTCGATTTTGATATAAAGAATATGCCGAAAAAAAATATAATGGAATTAGATGGCAACCTTAAATGATAACCCATATTAGCATATGGTATCTCACTAAATTTATAAAAAAATTAATAAGGTGGTAACCCTGAAAAAAACTCCTAGTGGCAACATTTGATAAGGAACCAGCATATTACCTAACTTCTAGAGATCATGCCAATGAATCAAGTTGTTTTCGGTATAAAAGCGGGTATGCGAAAAATAAATGTAATGAAATTAAGTGACAACCCTAATTGGTAATACTACCTATAAATATTGGCTTGAATAAAAACAATTTTTAAATAGGGGCAACCCCGAAAAAACCTCCTAGTGGCATCACTGGGATAGAAAATCGTAATATGAAATATATAAAACCAACTTAAAAATTGCATGCCACTGGGAAAAGTCATTTTCAAAATAAAGCGAGTATGCCAAAAAATATATATAACAGAATTATGTGGCAACCCTAGGGCATAACCATACTTAGAAAAAAATTTTTTTAATGCTACCTTTTATTTTATGACTATATTGGCATTACATATCTAAAAAATTTGTCACTGGGTCAATTCGTTTCGATATTAAATCGGATATGCCAAAAAAATAAATGAAATTGGATTAGCTGGCAACTTTAAGTGATAACCCTATCTATGTAGTAATATTTTTCTTTTTAAAATCCAACTTTTGTTTGATACTCTTCTTGGCATATCTTATTTCCTTATAAAAAAATATAAAATTAAAAGCTGGCAATTCAATAAAAATATGCTGGGTGGCAACACCTGAGATGAAATTTTTAAAATACGGTACACTACTTATGAGCATACGAAATTTCCTCTACATCATTTAAGACATTCTCGAGTTGGTTGGGATGTATAAATAAGCAGGAATAGCTCGTTTAAAGCTATAAGATTTGGAGGACTTCAAACACTTTCTCTGACTTATTTTGCTTCCTCTAAATAATTGTTTGTCTTTCTTAGCGCGCCAAGCTTTTTTTGCCGCAATCTCATTCCAAACACATTTATCAATAACTCTTAATAACCTTTTTGTCTGACCCAACAAAAACACGCTGCACTTTTCTCACACTTTCTAAACTTAATTTTTTTTTACTGGCAGAAGCCCCTTTCACAGCTGTCTGCGTGGGTTTCCATTTCATTTTGGCCCTATAATTTATGGCAACAATTTGTTAACAATTAGTAATGGCTTGGCTTATAGTTGGTGGTTGCTGTTGGCAGCTACGGTAGTTTTTTTTAGTTTAGTTTAATGCGCTTTTCGACAAATCCCACACTTTAATTTAGTTAAAAGATATGTAAAATATTGAAGCACATGCACACATACATACAAACATACATACATACACGCGTGACTAGCCTTGAAATAGCATTTCCAGTTTTGCTGACACTTCAACATAGATTTATGGGTTGTAATTAATTTCATTTGATTTAATGCAACATTTTTCCATTCAATTGATGTTGCATCCAAACACGCACACAAAATATTTACCTACACATCATTAAAATTACCTGCTAATTTATTGCTATAATTCATGCAAGTGCACATTAATGCATTTACGTAAGTTACGCTGTATGGCGCCTCTATTTGATGGCACATTCATAAAATATTTAGTTTAATTCATTTTTTTTGGTAGTTTTCAAAAAGCGCATTAGACTAAGCAACAAACTTTTTTTTAAATAATTATTTTGAGATTATTTTCAAAATGGCGAGGGAAGTACTGCCAAAGCTACAGATCTTCATATTAATTACTCTAGATCTATCATTGGTTGTCCAGATTTTGTTGGTTAGTTTATTGAAATCAAAAAAATAATCATAGTGTTTGTTTAGAAAACTTTTGTTTGGAGTTTCCCCTCTCAAAAAAAAGAAAAAAAAAAATTACTCGGTTTCAAAATTTTGTTGTATAAATTGGAGACTTTTATAGGTTGTGACATACATACATCTCTTCTGTCTTCGCGTTCTTTAGTCTTTAATAAACTATATAAGATTATTTTTCCAACTAGAAAAGCTTAGTGCTACGTCAGTTCAGCTTTTTAAGACGGCTTCAAAATTTCTGCGGAGTTTGAGCACTTAACATTTATCAGCAAAGACTGGAATAGATGTATATTGGAAAAGTGGTTTTGATGTGGTCCATCAGTAGATAATTTTTGTAGGGTATCTTTGAAAGTAGCTAATGAGCTAAGAATTTTTTTGAAGAGCACCTTGTCTTAAAAAGCCAGCCCAATAGGAATAAAAACTCATTATATATTCAGTTTTCTTAAAAAAAAAAAACTCACGTACAGGTTCGTATAAAAAATGTATACCTTAACGTGGGCGAAGGTTCTAAGTTTTAGGGAATTGGGTTTGGACCATTGACACACGGTTTATGGGTTCCGCCCATAAATTCAGAAAGTCAAAATTCAGAAGTCAAAATTCTGAGGTCAAAATTCAGAAGTCAAAATTCAGAAAGTAAAAATTCAGAAAGTGAAATTCACATTCAAAAATTCGGAAAGTAATGAGACGGCAGAAAAGAATCAAATTTTGCACAAAATTCTCATTACTTTCTGAATTTTTAGATGTGAATTTCACTTTCTGAATTTTTACTTCCTGAATGTTTAGATAGGCTACTCCTATTTAAAGAATTTGATTTTGATTTCTAAAGAAAAAAATAGGTCACCAAAGGGTTAATGCTTAATTACTCGTGTTGTATTGCTAAACATACCGGCAAAAAAATGTAGTTAGAAATTATAAAAATAAAAATTAAGGTCATCAATGGGTTAAGGCATGGCGTTAAAAGGGTTAAAATGCTTAAAATCAACTACTTAAGCCTATATAAAACTATTTTGATGTGAAAAAATTTGATTTTAGAGTCAAAAGAAAATTGAGGTCGTCAATGGGTTAGATAACGTATGGCCGCTTATGGCTTATAATTTTAAATATTTACCAATTAAGTGCAGCACAACCCATTCAAACCTAACCCAAAAACCGTTCATAATATCGGTATAAAAATAAAAATGTAGATAACGAGTGGGTTATTTTTGTTTCTGTATTTTTGGTTTCTGAAAAAGTTTTCTGAATTTTTCCTTCTGACTTTTGGTTTCTGAAAAATGATTTCTGAAAAAATTTTTCGGTAAAATTGTATTTATGAATTTTTTCTGTCTGAATTTATGGGGCCACCGGTTTATGTGAGTCACAGTCAATGAAGTATTAAAAATTTTTTCCTACACATCGAAAAAAGTGAAATAATCGGTTTGAGGAGGCTTAATGCGAAGTATGTTTTACCTATTTTTAATTTTCATACTTCATACCCACTTCAATCCCCATACTGTATGTAAGTATGTAGACCTAGATTTTTACTGATAAGCTAAACCAAATTCACTACTTAACTACTCATGTCATACTCATTGTATTCATTGTAATGATGTATTAAGCAATATTATTGATGAAAACAACAAAAATAGTGCAACCAAAAATACTTCAAAAACAACACAACCTATAATTATGATATTTCCTCAGAGCTTTAATAACGTTTCCGTGTGCCCAATTAGTAATTTTAGTCTACAGTGAGCTTATACGGACGTTGTTAAATTGTAAACCAATGCTATTCCCATTACGTTAATATTTTGTAGGTACATACATATGTATATCGTCGAATTGGAATTTCGTGTAAAATACTCGCTACAAAACATATCCATAATTAATGTCTATAATAGAGACATGCACGCATGCTAATGTTTATAAAAGGGAAATTTTGTATGCACATCTAACATTAGTTATCTAAAATATGAATACGAAACTCAATCGGTGTTTGTAATGGATGCGCCTTCATAAGTTATCCCCGATGGCACAGGATATTGTAAATAGCGTTCATTAAGTGAAAACACACAAGCAAACAGTTGGCATGTATGTATGCGTGTGTGCGTAAGGATAATTATGCTGCTCTAAATTATACTTAATGTTGTAAATATAGAGGTAATTGTTGTTGTTGCTGCTGTTTTTTTCATGCACCAAAATTTTGTAATATGTATGAGTTTTCAAAAATGTCGAAAATTGTTAATATGGGTTATCTGCATGGGAAATATCTACATACATACATACATATGTAGATTTATTGGATCAGAATGCCACTAAGCTAGCTCGGGGTTACGCTACTATGCGGGCGATTATGTACATACATACATACATACTCGTATTATTTTCATTTTTAATTAACACACAGGTGATTTGAGTAGAAACGAAATTAGTTTAATTGGTTGTATGAAAGAGTATTTGATAATATAATAATGGCTTAATGTTGAACAAAATGCAATGTGAGATAATACCCAATTGAAGTTGGCTGATGATTACGAGTATAAGTTGATTGCTAAGTAAGAGTACGCAATTACATACATATATGTACATATAGCTATGTAAATATAGGGATTTGTTATAAATATTTGATTATGAAACAAATTGCTCATTAGGAAATAAGAAAATTGTACGTTCCAATTATTATGTATGTATGTATGCCTACAAAGCAAGCATATAATAATAATCAAATCAAGTTACTTTGAAGGAAATTTTTTACATATACATACCTTTTGACTTTTTTTTTTAGCCATTTGTAATGAAAATAAAAATTTCCCTTGTGAGGGAAATTTTTCACTGACAACTTTTGAGTCTAAAAATTACCTTACTCGAGTACTGCAGTATCTGTTTTATATATTGCATGTTGTAGAAAAATTTCCTCATTATGGGAAATTTTTTTTTCACACAATTGTTAAGTTATTGTACAGAATTGGAGCACCATGTTGTGAAACTTATTACAGCCAAAAAAGAGAAAATATCCCAAAATGGGAAATTTTATTAGGTCGCTTATTTTGTTAATATTTACTCTCCATATGCATAAATATGATATTTACTGTATTTTGCAGTATATTTCCATGTGTTTAAGTTGTTGAAACACAACATTTAGCATGCATATGTATGTAGATTAATTAAATCTGCACTGCATTGTATTCACCAACAGTCGCTTTCTCTACTATAAAGTGTCTCAACCCTTAGCTAAGTAGATACTTACTTAAATCCTACAAACATTATTTTTAATTACCGCACTATGCTGTTCTACATGTGAAGTACTTTAAATGCTCTCAAAACTTTATTTTACATATTTCATAAATATTACACTAATTTATTGCACATTAAAATAAATTAAACCGCATACAAACTTACACACACATGAAATGCACATTCATACATACATAAATAAAGCAATTCTGACATATTCATTCAACAAATATTGTGGCAATCATTGTCATAATACATATCAACTGCAGCAAATGTGTGGAATAAATAAATTATAATCAACAACAATCCCTTTACGGACAATTGTGTATGCATATTGTTTTTTTTTTTTTGCATGTAAAACATATGCACTTGCAAATGTATGTAGATAGATATGGTTGTATGTATAAATGCACGAACAGATTGAGCATTCATGCCAAAACGAACGGAAGTCAGAATTATTTATATGATTTTACAATGGAAATTATTTATGAAAATTACAAATGTACCGCACTTGACCGCAAGAATTAAAAAAAAAAAAAATGTTTGGTTGTTTGTAGTATACCATTTTTACAACAAAAATTAAATAAAACGAAATAAGGATTACAAATTTGTAATCCCTCTTCCATGCATCTTTATGCGTGTACATATGTATGTATGAGTAGTTATGAGTGATTTTGTATGTGTGCAAATATCACTTATGGATTTCCCATACATATGTACATGCATAAACATGTGTAAGAGCTACCAGTAATGATGAACTCAAGGCAACTGACAGCTTGTACGCATATCCTGTGCTTGTGATAGGATATGCAGGGATTTAGTCTGCATTTAATACATTGTATGTATGTACATATAAATATAAATTTTACTGCAGGTCAATAATTTATTGCATTAATGTTCATACATACATACACATGTACATAACTATGTATGTATTTGGTTTATACAGCAGAACTTTTATGAAATATAGTGATTATTTGGTGAAATTTGTAGAAAAGCTCAAGACAAGCAATAAATTACGCTTTTAATACTTTAAAATTTAATAAGCTGAGTTTTGGTTGGAAAAGAGAAAATTTCCCAAAAATGGGAAATTTTTATTCTGCTCTTTGATGCAATCTATCTTTTCCCCTTTACACTTGTAATAAGAAACACCGTTATTTGAGCGCTCAAATAAAAATTTCCTTAAAAGGGAAATTTTATTAGTAAAGTTATTGCTCCTAATTTTATTGATTTATAACTCGTTATGTTCAAAGTACCCTTTTAACTTTGTAAGGTGTTAAAATAATTATCACCATATACAAATTTCCGGCTTGTAATGAAGCACTGCGGGAAATTTAAACTTTTAAAAGTAATTAAGCTAAAAATATGTTTAGTATAATCTGAAAATGCTCCACTATGACTTTTTCAGCAGCAATTAAAAAGATTCGTGGAATAAATACAAAATTTCCCTTAAAGGAAAATTTTTAACTTAAAGGGAAATTTTTCTTTAAAGGATTTTAAGCATATTTGCTAAGCGTAGTTTGTATTCTAAGGTTAGGCCCTCTCAAAAATATTCAAAAGCAAAATTTCCTTAGAGGCAATTTTAGTTGCACACAATCCTGTTGCAGCATTTCATACATATGTTTGACGGGGCGCACTAAAAACACGCTTTCGGTTTTGTCCTTACAACATGTCACTGTTGTTGTTGTTTCACATGCATGCGGCATACACTTATTATTACTTACTGTCATTGCTGACGCGCGCATGCTGCTGCCATTTCCATTACATTTATTCCATTTCGCGCGCCCTCTGTCATTTTCATGTTAGCATGCGATTTTATTGCGTGTCAACATGCAGAATGCCAGCATTGTTTTACCCCTACCTCCCTTTAAAATCATACCTTTTTTCATGTTTTATTTTATTTTGTTTCTTTTGGAGCCTCATGAAATAATTGTATGGTAGTGTTTGTGGTGGCGCTTTGGTTGCCTGCGTCATACATTTGATGCTCCAGCTATGGTATGCTTTCAACGTTGTTGTTGTGGTTGCAACGAACAAATGAGCGGCTTTTGTTGTTGGTCTTGTCTTGCAACAGCACCGTCATCAATGTTTTCACAGGGTTTTACACATAATTGTTATTGTTGTTTTCGGTGCTAGTACTGTGTGTCTAGTTGGTGCTCAGTTTTTGTGTTATTCTAACTATTGCAGTATGAGGGAAATTTTGGTATTCTTAAAAAAGAAAAGAAAAGTAGTTTAACAACATAAATTACTCAGCAAAAAAGGTTTGCTTGATATGTTTCTAGCTTGTTTTGTGGGTGTTTGTTGATGGCATTTGACATCAAACAAATGGGGCAAGTACTTTTGACAATGAAAAACGCCGGATTCAAGATCCAAGTTTTATTTAGTTTAATGGCTCTATTTTAGAAGTATGAAATACAAATTTTTTAAAATATTTTTATTCCTCTTTAAAAAATTCAAATTTCCCTTTTTGGGAAATTTAAAAATTTTTGCTGTGCATATAGTCTCGAAACTTATTGTTTATTTCTGCAGAGTAAAAGAACTGAACAAGTTTACAAAATTTTAATCTTTTTAAAGTAAAACTTCGGATTTAACAGTATTGAAAATATTTTTCTTTGTTAAAAAGGACATTTTTTAAGAAATTTCAATTTAGTATTTTTTTCGACGTCGTTTTCTTATAGCTATCAACTGTTCTTGAAGGACAAATGGAGAAACTCGCTTAGTTATAGAAATTTCCCAAAAAGGAAATTTCTTTTTAGTAGGGAAATAATTTGAACTCAAGCTTGTTTTTAAGGCTGTATTAAAATGCTTCGACTAATTTTTATCTAAAGCTTTCAAAATATTTTTGTTTATAACTTTTATTAATGGCAAATTTTTAATTTTTAGAAATATATACATAAGAAATACAATATTTCCTTGCTTTATAAATTTTCCGTGTTTAATTTTTTTGCTTCTCCAACTTTTTTTGCTTGTTTGAATTTTTTCTGCATAGGAAATTCAAAAATTGGGCAGCTTATAAAAATTTCCCAAAAAGGGAATTTTTTGAAATAAGCAATTATTCTTAATTTTGATAAAAATTAGAGCTGAATAAATTCCCCCTTAAACATTGTGTACATTTTAGCTACTTAATTTCGAATTTATATCGCTTTAACTCCTTTGTTCATATACTCAAATGCCTTAGGCATAATATCCCTTCCAAATATTTGTATGTTTTATATTTCTAGACGTGATTATTCATTACTTACCAAGCCAACATTTTTAACGCACTCATAGCATATACATACATACATACGTAGTTCATTACTTTGTTTATTCTTCCTTGACATTGAATATTTTTCCCTCCTCTCGCAACCCACATACAAATTTATTGATTTCGTTGCGCAACCATAGCAGTGTCTAAGTTAAGAAAATATGCGCTAAAATAAAAATTTTTAAATACATACGTAGAAATTTCAGTAATTTAATACTGTTTATGAAAAATCATCCCCAGCTGCACAGGCTGAGGCACCCACATATGTAAAGACGCAAATATGCTCCCCTACTGCAGGAATATAATACGTGTATCTCGTCAGTCGTTTGTCTTCGTCAACGAGCGACACGTCTGATGCATGTGCTTTGGTATATGTAACATTAATACAAACATATGTTCCAATATATAATATTACTCACGTGTCACACAATTTTTTTTGTTTTTTTTTTTTTAAGTATAAAAAACACTTAAACCGAGTTGTGGTTACTCAAAGCAATTTCTGTTCTGGTTAACTTGCATTTGCGCCTCATATCAAATTATTTTATTTAAACTTAAACAGCCATTTTTCCCTCTATTTAAATTTTAATTTATGTTTTAGCTTATATTTAATATATTTCTTTCTTTTTTCTTGTTTTTGCAGAAGGCATAGTATCGTATAGCATACCGAAAGGCGTGCAACGTGGCATGGAATTGGATTTGTCAGACAAAACTTACGATGGTTATGAGCAAGGTGATCGTTATGTTGAGGGTTTGGGTCAGCTAGTGGATGGTCAAAAGGGCAAAGATAACTTTCGCACTGACATACATGGATTTGGTAAAGGTGAGTGAATATGAATTAAATAAAAAATTCACTTAGAGATGATTTCAAATCAGTGTTTGACTTTTGACTTTAAAAACTAGTATTGTAACCGACATTTGTAAAATCAGTCACTCAGCGTGTTATCTTGACTTATGGGAACAAGAATAATAATTTTTGTGAACAAAATTTCGTTGTATAAAAATTTCCCATTCAGGGAATTTTTTTTTTTCTATAAAAATTAAATTTTTAAAGACAATTTTGTTGTAAAAACTTCATACTAGTTTTTTAACTTAAAGTTGTGTTGGCTTTCAATATTTGTGCTATTGGTATTTTTGTTTGTTTGAAGCAACATTCGTTCTTACTCGTAGCAATCTCACTTTTCTGTCAATATTTTTGAAAAAATTGCGTTAAATTTAAAGATTTCAACATACAAATTTTGGAAAACATATGTTTTGCCTTTTTCCTTTATATTGGTATACGTTTTTTTAAGTTAAAAAAATTTCCTTTTTTTGGGAAATTTTTATAATTACAGTAAATCGATTCGTGTAGTCAGCTTTATAAGTTGATTTATTCTAATTACATATAAAAATATCAATGTAAGTAGTAATTGTTATATCACTAAAGTTATTTAAGCACGCAACTTTTCTAAGAAATCTGCTCAATCTTACCTACTCAGTTTGATACTTAAGTATTATATACCATTTTAACCTTCATATAAAATTCAAATTAACTTAATTCAAGTGCATAAAAGCTGAATAACTTGAATAAATGAAATTGCACAAAGTTTGATGAAAACTGCTTACCTTAACCTAAATGTAATAAAAGGGCAACAAACACCACCAAATCAAAAACTACATAAGTAAATCATACAAATGCCAAATAAGCAACTTTAAGTATATATATTGTATGTACATATGTATGTGTATTTGTATAAAGTATGTACTACAAGTCTTTGCGCTTGTTATAAATGGGTGAAATAAGAAGAAAAATTGCTGAGCATTGCATTTCTTAGAGCAGCTTTGTGCCTAAACTTTGCCGTCACAGCGCGCCCACATTTCACTTTTCGACAAAACAGCTTTTGCCAAATTTGAGCAATGAGTGGTTTGTATGAAGAATATGTATGTTTGTATGTGTGTTTGTGTGTATGCGTTTCATGTAAGAAACGCTGAAGGTTAAAGAAAATTGAAAGGATATTTCTTGGTTTCTGTTTTTTTTTCTTTTCAGGCAAAGTTGTAGTTGAATGCAAATTTGGGGGGGTGGAAGCAAAACTTCATAGAGTGCACACACACACAAATATATTTACTTCATTAAAACTGATTAGTATCAAATAATTACAAAAGTTTACCATAAGTTTAATGGAACTTTTTCGTGTCCATTTGCAATAGCAACGCTCCCCATTTTGATTAAGTTATGGCTGCATGTATATTTTGTGAGTTGTATGTGTGTGTTTGTGTGTGTGTGTATTGTATATTGTGTCTGTGTCGCATATTAAATGTCATGCAAAAGCTAAATTGCCAATGATAATGCTACGTACTCACTAAGCAAAATCGTGCCAAAAATGATGTATGTGACGCAGCTTTTAACCCGCCGTTGCCTGTCACTTGTTTTCTGTTTTTGTAATAATATTTAGTAAACATTAAAACGAAAAGTATGGATAACAAGAAAAATACAAAAAAGTAAAAAGAAAAGTTTACTTAATTTGGCGTTTAATAAAATGTTGTTCGCAAAGTGTTGTCCTTTGGATATTTCATATGGCAAGAGTTACAAGGTAGAAATTTTCGAAAAACAAATCAAAAGTTTTTTTCATCGATGAATAATAATCTAAATAATTTATACTATTGTAAACATCATGTATAAGAGATGGAGGAAATTCAAAAACCTTCAAATGCTTGTTTTCGTTTTTTTAGTTATTAATATCTTGCGAAAAGTTTAGCTGGCGAGGAGACACTACTATGCTGAGGTTAATACAAAAACTTCTACACTCTATATTCAATACGGAAAAAAAGCTGTCTTCTAGCAGCGATTTACTGTAATAAAAAAAGAGAAATTTTTTAACCAAACTTTTACAGTATATGTATATCTGCAGTATTTAGTGTGAAAAAACTGCTGTCTTTTAGCAGCGATTTACTGTAATAATAAAAATTTCCCAAAAAAGGGAATTTTTTTAACCAAACTTTTACAGTGTACAGGATATCTACAGTATTTAGTACGGAAAAATGCTGTCTACAAGCAGCGATTTACTGTATAAAAAACAAATTTCCCAAAAAAGGAAATTTTAGCCAACGAAACTTTTACAGTGTATATCTGCAGTATTAAGTATGGAAAAAATGCTGTATACAAGAAGCGATTTACTGTAATAATAAAAATTTCCCAAAAAAGGGAATTTTTTTAACCAAGCAGTATATCTACAGTAATTAGTATGAAAAAATGCTCTCTACAAGCATATAAAAAAAATTTCCCAAAAAAGGCAATTTTTTTAACCAAACTTTTACAGAGTACATTATATCTACAGTAATTAGTATGAAAAAATGCTCTCTTCAAACAGCGATTTACTGTAATAATAAAAATTTCCCTAAAAAGGGAAATTTTTTTAACCAAATAAAACCTATATAAATATATTCAGCTCTAAAATATTCAGCATATAGTTTACAAAGTGTGAGTCAATACTATACATATGTATCGGTAGTAAAAGGTTTGGTAGTTCCATAGCCATGTCAGTATTCAAAAATTCACTATTGACCTCCAGTGTTATTGATTTATGAGCTAGGACTTTTATAGACACCCTTATGTAGTTTGATTCAGTAGACTCCTTAACTCAAGTCACACAAAAGGCGCATATCGCTGATTCTAATTCAAGCACCCCGTTACTCCCATTCCAACCCATTATAAAGGTCTAGCGTAGACGCAATGAAAGTTATAACGTTTGTAAATTTAATAATTTATGGCAATATTGGTATACAATTGCTGACAATGAATAAGCAGAAAAATGGCCAAACATAACTTTCGAATAAAAAAGAAAAGCAAAAATAAAATATAAAATAAACTGTCGTGCTTCCAACATTAGCATTGGATTGGTGAGCCAAAAGTTCGCCTCAATCTACTATACATACATATGTATGTATATGTATATAGTTAAGTATATACATATACTAACATCCGTTACCCAAACCACTTTTACGTAGAGATCGGCTGTTTGCCCCACAGACAAACTCACACAAAGTCGTATAAAAAGTAGAAATGTTTGTTCTTTTAATACTCGCAAATATTTCGAAAATACAACTTCATTCATGTACTCGTATTCGCAGTTACAAACATAACTACAAATAAATAAATTCCATTGGCCAGTTGCCAATAATCGAAATTATTGAAAACTTTACATTTTAAGTAGAAAAGTTTCTCATTACTGCAGAATCGTTGGAGTTGGGTGCACATTTTTTATTTTTTTTTTGTTTCTGCAATGCGCGCTTGTCTCTTTTCAAGCTTTTAAACACACATACACACATACATACATACCTACGCATACATTTGCATTCGAATATCTATATGTATTTATAAAATACGTCTCTGTGGTCCTTGACTCCAACAACTCTAGGTACTTATTGCCAATAATAGTGTCTACTTGTGAGACAAGGATTGTTAGTTTACCGTGTAGACGTACAAAACCATCGCATACAGACAGGCAAATAAACAAAGGGAGACGTAGAGACTATAATACCAACTTACTGCAATGTATGTATAGAGTTTGAGACGGTTGGTTGGTAGACCATAGTGCGTATAGCCAAGAGAATTCATAAACTCTGCTCATTTGACTGCCACGGCTGCTTTATTTTACTTGCTCACTAACATTTCATAAATAAAGCAAAAGTTTAGCGAGTACTCGTATAATGAAGACATCACATTTCGTCGCCAGCTTAAATATACTTATTTCTTAGCTTTACTAACTTTAATGCAAGTAATGAGCTGTTTGAAGTTCTTAGAGGCGCAGAAAAGTTGCTTGATGTAGTTTTTTGGCAGCTTTGCAAATTCCCCTTTTTAGGGACATTTTTGTTTATCCTTCAAAGGTATTTTAGATTATACTTTTAAACGCTTTAGCTCTCACAGCGTAATTTTAAACAAATATTTTGGGATTTGAAAAATTTCCCTAAAAGGGATTTTTTTTTAACAATTGAATTTTCGCAATCGGCACCTTCAGAGAAGCGTTTTTTGGAAGATTTACAACTTTCAACGAAATGTTTTTTAGTTGTTGAAAAATTTCCCTGCCTAGGAAATTTTGATATGGTGCGATAATTATTTTCCAGCCTCAGTCACGCTTTCTTAATGGAACTAAAAACTTTAGAGTGTATCCCTTTAGTTAATTCTTTTTTTAATTTTGGTTTGTAGACAGCTTTTCTCTGCAGCGGGACGAAAGAGCCTTGTAATGATAAATATGTATTGTACATACATACATAGCTAAAATGGCTAGAAAAACAATCTTTCATTTAGATGATGAAGGGTTAGCTGCTCCTCGTAAGCTTTAAAATAATGTTTAACTACGCCAGCTTTAAATAAAGTATGTTGTTAGCTGTTTTAAGTTTTTAGAGGCAGAGAGAAGACGTTGTATCATTATATGCTTTTTTTACAGTTTTGAAAATTTCCCTTTTTAGGGAAATTACTTATATGAAAATTTTTAACGATTTACCTTCCACAAACTCTTTTTAAACAAGTGCTGTGAGTTTTAAAAAATTTCCCTTTTTGGGATTTTTTATATCATACGAATTTTTGAGTTAATCAATTTCGGAGACGCGTTTTATAGGAAGATTTACAACTTTGAACCATTTTTTTTTGGTATTGGAAAATTTCCCTAATTAGGAAATTTTTATTTTTACAACATTTTTGTTTTCAGACGCAGTTAGAACTTCTAAATGGAACTTTATAATTGTAGTATGTTTCCCTTCTGGTAAATTATTACATCCCACTCCAAAAAATTGTTTTATTAGCAGCGAAGAGTAGAATGAATACACGACTTTTGTGAGTACGAGTATATGTAAGTGCGACAGCTAGGGGAATACTACTCATGGTTTGCGTAAAACCGTTGACAAAAATCATGCCATACCCAATTCGCTGCACATTCAAATTACTGTTAGACGCGTCGTATTTGCAATGAAGCTTGACGCGCCATATAAAAACAAATAAAAAAGAAAGAAACAACACTAAAAAAATACTAAAATAATAATAATAAAGCAACGACGCGAATCATTGAAAATCAATAATAGCGTTTACTTAAGCAATGAGAAGGGGGCAGCACAGCACAGCACGCTAAATATTTCTTGACGCTTGCCACACAATGCATTCCATGCGCCCTGAACATAGCCATTTTTATTTGAACGTCTTTTGTTCGCAATTTGCTTGTGGCAGTTGGAGCGCATATTTGAATTGGCATTTAGATTTCCGGTAGCCATAGACGTCGGCTCGTATTGATGGTTGTCGCATAAAAATGAACAAATTGTGGGTAGACACTTTGAGGATAGTGTAAGGGAGTAATAATTGGTTGGGGAAGGGGAATAGTTGTTTGAACAAGAAAATGTCAAAGAAAGAAAGACTTTACTTAACTTTCTCTGTTTTTCTTGAAGATGTAGCTTTTCGCGTCGTTGGCCGTTTTAGTCTTTTTCCAGTCTTGATCCAGGTCTGGAAACGCAAAACTTCACGTCATTCATGTATACTATGTGTGAATTCAGGCTTCTGCAAGCTATTTTTGATATCCAGCCCCACAGTACAACTTGGCATCCTATCAAGCCCCGTTGTCAGCTTAGACTAGCAAGCTGTTTACTGCACCCAGGGAGCAAATAAAAGCTTGGAATATAGCTTTTGCAGCTTGCAACTTTCATACTGGCTTATACATAAACGTACACAAATCTATGTATTTATGTGTAGGTATGTAACGTGATACTACCCTGTAGGAAAATTAATTGCTAATGAACGAAATTTCTGCTTGTGAGGTAAAGAGAAGTAGAAACGAGTTCGTTAGTATACAGAGCTTCGCAGGTTGGACTAAAAAATGCGATAAGAAGTTTTTTCAATGTAATTTCTATCACCTCATAGAAAATTTGGGGTAGGGGGTAATGAGGGCGTGTCACTTGCTATACAAATGAAATTTGCCAAGGTTAATATTTTCGGAAAAGTTTACATTAAAAGAAGAGAAGTCGAGTATAACTCGATCAGTGTAAACTATATAATCACTAGAAAAGGGGGTATAACTAAAAGGGGGCGCCCGACCTCACTCTAAAATAAATATATATGAAAGTGTTCAGAACAACGCAACTGGGTGCACCAGTTTATATCTAGCATTTTACCCTACAGCGTATCGTCTGTACAAATTATTTAGTCCCCGCTCCACCCTCCTTTTTGACTACCAAAAATAACTTCATTTACGGCCATTTGACTGGCATTGTTTACTCCAGTTGCTAGCATAACAAGCCTGCAGCGGTAGAAGGGGTACAAAACGTAAATTATTTTAAGCTTCACCGTTCCACTTTTGCCAACGTACGCCAACATTTAAACATATTTGCTTTTGTTTCCAGTTGACTTTTACGATGCGTCTAATAAGCAAGAAAGTAGCAGAAAGTATGCGCAAAAGGGGTAGAGGTTTACACCCCACTGCAAAGAGTTTACAAAGGTATTTTACCATAATATTTAACATGTGCTGGAATTTATGATTTCATTCGAAAGTCATTGCCGCTAGCAGTACGAGGAGCAGCAGCAGCAGGGGGCATGAGGTGGCTTGCTTTTACTACCAAACATTGTCGTTTAATGTGAGATATATTTATGTAACCTCTTTTTCTTTACTTTTATGTACAAGACCAAAACAATAACAAAATAAAAACAAAACAAACACGAATAAGTTACTATGGTAATAATTCTTTGAAGCGTACAAATTTTAATATGCGAGGAGCGCTTTGTTAAGGAGGGGGCGCAGCAGAAAATTAAATAACAAGTTCGTTGCTTTAAGAATTTTGTGCTATTTGAGGGGAGGGAGAAGAGGTATTTTGTATATTACAAAATGTGAAAAATTTTCATTTATAAGCAGCTTCGATGCAGAACAAAGGAAATTTTAGATTGATATTAAAATTCATATAAAATGTTTAGAAAGCAAGCGTTGCCTTGACTGAGATTTATAAAATTTATAATGCACTAGAATACTCGTCTCAAACTTAGCCATAGATCGTAGACACTACGAAATTTCATTGAACAAACTTCTCTGCCTCATCTAACGCACTTTTCTTTGCCCTTATTAACTCTTAGTTTTATTACTTTTTTCACTTTCCAGGCTATGAATGGATAGGTTGGCGTAATGATACACCCGATTTGAATGGCAAACCAGTCGAGCTTATATTCGAGTTCGATACTGTGCGTAACTTTAGCGCGATAATATTGCATACGAATAATATGTTCACCAAGGATGTGCAGGTGAGTGCAAGAGAAAATAACTTTAAAGCAAAAAAAAGCAGTAAAAATATACTACGCACTCTTTATTTCAACTATAAATTTTCACTTTAAGAACTTAAAAAAAATAGTAACATATCTTTTCCATTTTCACTTCTACACTTTTTTCTCTCCCCACTGCAGGTATTTGTGCGCGCTAAAGTTTTCTTTAGCATCGGCGGACGTCATTTCTCTGGTGAGCCTGTTCAATTCTCTTACATGCCAGACACTATAATGGATCACGCGCGCGACGTTACAATTAAATTACATCATCGTGTTGGTAGATATTTGAAAATCAATTTATATTTTGCTGTTAAATGGATTATGCTGTCGGAAATTTCATTCATATCGGGTAAGTGGATTAAAAAAATTTAGAAAAAAAAAAAAAAAAGAAAATCTGAAAAGGATGTTTTTTTATGTTGATGCATTTCGATTTTAATCAAATGATATGGTAGATATAAGATGTATGATATGAGATGATATATGATTGATACGATATCACATAAGAGGATACCTATGATATGGTAAAACTTATAGATATAGGTTACGATATTGTAAAATAGTATATGATTAATTTTGGTCAATATATTAAACCATGATTTGATATAAAAACCACAAAAAATAATCATCTTGGCTATGACATCACACACTATATTGTGAACTTACTACAATTACCGGTATGATGTGACGTGACACGCCGCCATCAGGTGATATGGAAATCAGACCAACAAAATTCATTTATAAAAGTTTTCTTGAGGCTTGCACTAATAACTAATTTCAACTTTAATTTATAGTGTCATATGATATCATGAGATAACATCACATGAGAGTATAGATATGATATGGTATAACTAATGCAGTATACAATGTTGCACAATATATCTGATATCTTAATGTTTTTTTATGTTAAACTAAATAACTAATAATAAACTAAAAAAAATAATTATCATGACTATGTTATCACTTATTGTGAACTTACTACAATTATCAATATAAATTGATGTGATACGCCATCAAGTGATATGAAAATCAACCCAATAATATTCTGTTATAAACATTTGTCGGAACCCTGCATGAATAACTAATTAAAAATATAAATTGCGGTGTGATGTGATGTGGTGATATATCATGTGATCATAACACCATATAGCAGATGATAGTGCACAGTTTTGAATTTATTAAATCACTTAGCATAAAAAGGGAAATGATTTCTTTTTAGAGTTTTCTCAGTATTGTCGAAAAATTTCACTCAATATTTATTTGCTTGCTTCGATTGACATGATGTGATATCGAGTTCACTTGTTATCTGTAAAAAATGCATCTCAATGACAAGCCAAATTTTCGGGGAACTAATTCAATCACACACAAAAAAAACTATTTACGCTCAAATTGTTTCATTAACTCTGCATTGAAAGCTAGCTTAAAAGATTGAGATAACACGATGCGACGTGATATGATATCATGTGATATTTAAATATAATAGTTATTACAAGAAGCTGGTTTTTATAATTATTATTTCTTTGATATGACAAAATGCAAGATATCAAGTGATATTTGGATAATGTAACTTTGGTGAAAAAATTAATACTGCTATGAAGTGATGTGATATTGAGATCACTTGTGAAATATAAAAAGTTTTATTTCATTGTTTTTATAATTTTTCTTATACAAATGCCCTTCGAAAAAAGTTACTAACTTCAATATATGAATTTGATACGGTCTAAGATATGATGTGATATTTGAATAGCATGATATCTTATGATGTGATGTGATATTGAAATCATGTGACAAATACACATTTTTTTTAGTTCCTTTTCATTATCTGCAAATTAAAACCAGCTTAAAATATTGACTTAATATAATGTGATTTGATGTGATATGATATCACGTGATTATTAAACAACATGTTTTGTAGTACTTGTTTGTACATTTTTTTTTTATTTACAAGTATGAATCAAATATGATAAAAAGTAAAACCGCAGTCATACAATTTTTAACAGAGAGCTGATGCGCTTTGAATATCACCACGTTATGATGTGATGTACCAAAGTCACTTAACTATTTTTAAACATTCTAACTTTAATCCTTGCATAGTTTACAAAAATATTTGGCAGCTTAACTGGAGCAATATATACCTTTAAAAGCATTAATGTAGTCATCACACGTTTTCGCGCTACATCATACATAAATTTTCAGAAAAAGCAATTCCGAAAAAAGCTTTTTAAAAAATGCCTAAAACAGCTTGTTGCATCTATGCGACCAAAAGTCGCTGATACATTTTTCCAACCACCAAAAAAATAACTATATATCCTGCAATTTCCCGTTGAACTCAATCTATGCAAATAACGCACACATAAACATTTACTACATCCTCACATGCCTTTACGCAATGTAAGCGCCTTTTGTGTTTCACCAATTGAAATCAGCTGTAGTCGAAATTTTGCATGCATGCAACATACGATTTTTGCTTGCTACATGCAACTTATGCACCAATAGAGTAAAACTCAATAAGTCGACGCCTGATGGAGACTACAAAAGCCAAATGGCACATGCACGTATTTATATGCAACCTGCCAAAACCCAAGCACACGCACACAAGCATAGTTACTTAGGTGTTAGTAAAAGCATATGAGTAGAGTATTTGTACTAAAACATTTTTTATGGGAAATTTCCGCCCACCCAAAGAGCAGCCAAGCTACAATAAAAGCAAAAGAGGAGAGTGAAAACAAAATTGTAAATGCCAGCACGTATTTGGATTTTTGGGGGCTATGTCTATGGTGATGTATATATGTATGTATGTGACCTCATCACAATAAACACAAAGGAGCTGCCAGTAATTTTTGGCAAAAGCCGATTTTTCCGCTGACAATTTCTCGGACCTAAATTTTTTTAAAGAAATATACAAGTTTTTGATCCTAAGCATTTTAACTAGTCGCACCTTAATCAAAACTAAAATTCCCGACGTTTCAAGAATATTGCCCCACCTGGAAAAACATAATTCGCCGCTCTAAAACCGCTTCAATATTATCAGCGAAAGTGAGCTTGGCGCGTATTTCGTTTTGCTCGTTGGGTTAACATAGGTGTAGTAAAATTTTTCACAAATCCATGTATGTGTGTGTGTGCAAGCTTAAGCAGTTGAGTGCATTGGGAAGTCGGTAGAAGTGTGCTTTCAAATGCATTTCGAATGGAAAATCATTTTCAGCTTCATTTCACTTTCAAGTGATGTTGAAAGTATGTACTAACATTTACATACAAATTTGCACTTTGCACAAATTGTAAATGTATTGATGGGACATTCCATGACAAATGAAAGAATACCATTTTAAGCTTTTGACGCATTTTGGTAAATACTTTTAGTTGTTTTGATTGAAATCGATTTTTCTGCGTATGGAAAAACTATCGATATTAAAAATTGTAGTCGATTTTAAAAGTTTTTTATCGATACTTTTTATCGATTTTCATATGTAAATATTTTTTATTTTTGTTTCATATGAATTTAACGTAGTTCTTAATTTTACCGATATATTATCGTTTTTTAACGATTTTTATCTATTTTCTTTTGCAAATAGACTTTCCTTAAATAATTTAGGTTTGAATACATTTCCTAACTTTCGTATTTCATTTACGATAGTTTTATTTTTTACAAATGCATTTCAAATTTTATCCGTCTCAGTACATTTTGACATTTTTTTATCGATTTTTTTTTAATTTATCGATTTGAAACAATATACATAGGTTGATTAACTTTTGCCAATATTTCTTTCGATTATTACCTATTTCCTCTTAGTCTTACAAGATTTCTCCACTCTTTCGCCACATATACTTAATTATCGATAAAAAAATTATTTTTTTTTACATTTTCAAAGATTTTATTATTTTGGTAGATTTTCGTATATTATAATATCATTACTACTGTTTGTTTTATTCTCGAAACCCGATTTTCTTTAATCGTTTAAGAGATGAATTTAATATTTTTTAAGCTTCTTTCAAAACAATCGAAAGTTTTCGATCTTTTCTTTGGCGCTAATTTTCATATGAAATATCGATAAATAAATTGTGTGGATTTTTGTCGGGGTAGCTATAGTTAATTATCGGTCGATTAATAATCGATAATTAATTGGTGTCGATATTTATCGGTTTATCGATCAAAAAATACAAAGCTACTGTTGATTTTTACAGGTTTACCGATAGATAATTGATACTTATTTTTATCGGTATATCGATAATTTATAGGTATTTATTTTTATTTGTGTGCATCGAACTTTTCAGCTATAAAAAATGTGATTCTGAATGTTTATAGCAATGCTGAAAAATCAATTTCTTAAAGTTTAAAATCGGTCTTCTTCAGTTGGTATTTTCTCGATTTGTATGCATTCACTTTTATGTTTTTATGATTTTCAACACATCAGCGACTCAATTATGACGAGTTTCATAAAACTTCTTTGATTTTATCGATTTAAATTTGTGATCGATTTGAGTGTGACATGTTGAGTTCTTCTGACTTATATCGAGATTTTCATATTATTAAGAGTTTTTATTTTTTGTTATCTATAGCTTTTATAATTTTTATCGATCTTTCTAGCTTGAGCCAATTTCCTATCGATACATAACTAAATACTTTCACATTAGCATATTTTAAACGATCATACTCGTTTGTAATCTCCTATAAATATTATGGATATGGATACCGTCTCTTGACTTCTGGCAAATTTCTTTTTATTTTTTTTTAAATTTTATAAATATTCATACGTTTTTAGCACTATTGCCTATATTTACTTTTTTCTATGGAGCAGAATTTAAACGTTTGAATATCGATCAAAATTTTTACAAAAAAAAAAAAAAATTTGTTGATTTTAGCCACTTTTCGTTTGCACGGCGTGACCCATATCTCTAGCTTTACACATCACACATTTGCAACGTATTTGCATTCAACTCAATGCACATTTGTTAGTGTCAATACGTTTGTACTTATGTAATAGCGTCCATTGTCGACTAACATAGCAATCGCACTTTGCAATCGAAATCACGATCTCAAATTCATATTCATTTGTCGTTGTAATAAAATTGCGCATATATTTTTCCAACATTTTGACCGACAACAAAGAATGACGAATTCGAGTATTAAAGTACAAATACAAAGCGTGCACACTTAGGAATTTACTCGTGCAAAATGCACTTGAGTAAAGCCATATGAAGTGTGTACAGGTAAATTCAATTGTTCGACGATTTTGAAAATTTTCATTTCCTTGGATAGTGGACTAGACCCAACCCCCATGTTATAAATATTTCGTTCAAATTCATTTATTTGTTAAAGTTATTGAGTGTTGAATTTTAGATACTTTTTTAATATGATAATATTGAAAAATTATTTTCTCATGAACTACTGCAGATAAATCCATGATTTTTTTTTTCACTTACAGATAACTGTTTTTACTTTGTTATAAGTAATTTTATGCGATCTAATTGTTTAATAAATGATATTTAAACAATTCTTTTTTTAAATAATAAATTTTTTTTTTACATTCTGCACGCTCAAAAAAATTGAAAAATATGTGTAATAACGCGAAAAATGGTCACCTTCAATAATCAAAAAAAATTTTTTTGTTCTTTCAAACCATTACAAAGATTTTGGCTTTTTTGTCACCCCTTGCGCTCTCCCAGCGCGCTGCACATAGACCGTTGGTGGCGCGCTGAACAAAAATGTTCTTATGAGATTAGTTGTTATCAAGTTATTTTCAATTATTACAAACATATCTACATTTAACAGAATGTATGAACAAAATTAATAATAAAGGGGTAAAGCTTTTTAGTATTTTTTTTTTATTTTTATTGATTTTATGATATTACATTACAAGAAAAAGTGTTGAAAAAAAAATTCTTTGACAATATGTTTGTTACAAAATAAAAAAATAAGAAAAACACGAAAAGTTTTTACGTTAGCTACATATTATATTTTCCACACTTGATTCATCACTTGAGAAAATCTCGCTTCGAAACTTTTTGTCAAACATAGGTTGAAAATGGTGGAATTGACGTGTGTTTTTTATTTGCATTGCTTTACCCGTGCGATTTTGAAATCTCTTTTCATGATCGTCGTGATCCGCTTGTGAGCAAAAATCGAAATTTATTGCCTCAAACGCATTTTCTGCCCAACTGAAAAACTTTTTCGCCACATCCCACGGTAAGGGAGCTTGGGATGGGGTGGGGGGCGCTGTTAAAAGGCTGGAGCGAAAAGCAAGTATGCAGCGTATTGCGGGAAATCACATACGCGACGCTGAATGGGCAGAAAATACGTTTGAGACAATAAATTTCGATTTTTGCTCACAAGCGGATCACGACGATCATGAAAAGAGATTTCAAAATCGCACGGGAAAAGCAATGCAAATAAAAAACACACGTCAATTCCACCATTTTCAACCTACATATCGACAGCCACACTGCAAAACCCCGTAAGTCACTATTTTTCCAAAAATAAGGTTCTGAGCCTTTCCCATAGATCGTGATATTTCCCACATTAAAATTCAGTCAAAATCGGTTTACAACTTCCCGTTTCTTTCCAGTGGTGAAATGAAATAACCGTCGCTCATATACATACGTTATAATTATCACAGTTTTTTCCCTCTCCTGAAAACTTTTTGGTTTTGGACGTACAGGGTTTTGCAGTGTGGCTGTCGATATGTTTGACAAAAAGTTTCGAAGCGAGATTTTCTCAAGTGATGAATCAAGTGGGGAAAATATAATATGTAGCTAACGTAAAAACTTTTCGTGTTTTTCTTATTTTTTTATTTTGTAACAAACATATTGTCAAAGAATTTTTGAAGTTTACTTCTATAGCGGGATGCATTTGGGAAAAACTGTCACGAAAATTGGAAGACAACAACCATATGAGTGTTGTTGTTGCTAAGCGACAGCGCTTTACAGTATGTAGGTATACACACGCACAAACACACGCATTGATAAACACAAAGCCTACTAGTAGTATAGATATTTATAAAAATAGCAGACGCTGTTCATTCGTTGCTCATGTGCGCATATTAAATTTTCTTTGGACAGCTAGAACGTTTCATAGCAATATCGTGTAATTCTCATTCACTTTATTTGCTAGTTGATTGAAATAGTTCGTTTTTAGCTGATGAAAGCATACTTACCTGGCGTAGAGGTTACCGTGATCATGAAGGCGGTTCCTCCGGAGCGAGGCTTGGCCATTGCACTTCGGCCAACATGTTGCCAAATCTATTCCATTTGACTCAATTTAAAATTAATTTGAATAAAATAAAATTAGGCTTTGACGCAAAATTCAAAAACACTTGATAAAAAAATTTTTTTCCTGAATATTTATCAAGATTGACAAATTTGTCAAGAGCACAAAATCACCTTGTTAAATCTTCCTCTAAATATTGTGAATATACATATTTTGTAACAAAATAATAGTTGAATTCAGCATAAACCATACAAAACTCATATAGCAAAAGCACCATAGACGGCATTTGACATAAAAACAAAAATGTCGATATGGCATATGTGGTAAGCGTGCGAATGAGCACGCAAAAGGTCGCGGGTTCGAGGCTACTTTTTCCAATTTGTTTTTTTTTCATTCATGCCGAAAGATAACAACGGGGCTCGTGATAGACGACGAAATGCTAAATTATAGAAGTAAACTTCCCCTGGGTGTGCACCGCTTTCTTTTTTTTTTCAACACTTTTTCTTGTAATGTAATATCATAAAATCAATAAAAATAAAAAAAAAATACTAAAAAGCTTTACCCCTTTATTATTAATTTTGTTCATACATTCTGTTAAATGTAGATATGTTTGTAATAATTGAAAATAACTTGATAACAACTAATCTCATAAGAACATTTTTGTTCAGCGCGCCTCCAACGGTCTATGTGCAGCGCGCTGGGAGAGCGCAAGGGGTGACAAAAAATGCAATATCTTTGTAATGGTTTGAAAGAACAAAAAAATTTTTTTTGATTATTGAAGGTGACCATTTTTCGCGTTATTAGACATATTTTTCAATTTTTTTGAGCGTGCAGAATGTAAAAAAAAAATTTATTATTTAAAAAAAGAATTGTTTAAATATCATTTATTAAACAATTAGATCGCATAAAATTACTTATAACAAAGTAAAAACAGTTATCTGTAAGTGAAAAAAAAAATCATGGATTTATCTGCAGTAGTTCATGAGAAAATAATTTTTCAATATTATCATATTAAAAAAGTATCAAAAATTCAACACTCAATAACTTTAACAAAAAAATTAATTTGGACGAAATATATATAACACGGGGGTTGGGTCTAGCCCACTATCTAATGGAATAAAAAAATTCAAAATCGGTGAGGTTTCGAAAAAAAACCAAAATTCCGTACACACTTCACATGGCTTTACTCACTTACAACAACTACATATGTATGTGTGTATATGTGTGTGTCTGTATTTGTAGTTATATTAAAGTAGTAGGATATTACTGCATGTCCGGCTGCATTTTGCGGAAATGTTGGAAAGTAACTCATAGTTAGAAGAAAGTAAGAGGAAATAACTGGAAAATTGTGTAGTTTGAACAATATGCTAAAATTCGAAAGTAGGTGGGTTGTATGCGGATACTAAGTAGAATTGTTGTTAGTCACGTAATACTTAGAAAGTCAATTTAGAAATTTTTGTAAAGATTGCAAAATTTTCAAAAGAATAAATAACGGCTTATTATAGTGAAGTAAGACATTTTTGGGAAGAATTTTTTTTTGTATTTAGGGTAAAATTGCGAATGAAGAGTGAAGTAGTCATGAAATGATTTCGAAGAAAACAGTTTTTTTGAAGACAAAAGGTATTGATGACGAGCAGAAAATGGAAAAACATATTTTACTAATATTGTGTGAGCCCTATTAAATCTGGGTTAAATTTAGAAATCAATTATATTAAACTTCTCTATTAATTTAATTGATTAATTATGATAATGGAATATTTGTAGAATAATTAATCGATTAATTAGTTATGATAATCGAATATTTTTAGAATAATTAATCGATTAGGATTAAATTTTGTGTTCTATTAATGAGAATTAATGAAGATTTCTTTCGTTTTCGAATTTAATCCTAATCAAATTAATCAAAATTTCAATTTGATTAAAATTTTCTGATTAATTGCGATTAACGAGGGTTAATAACAAATTTTAAATATCTCAATACTAATTAAAATAAAAAAAAATTTACAATTTTATGTTTTTTTTTTATAAATTCAACCAAAAAAAAGTATATATTCCCATCAAACCATAGGAGTCATACATGAGTCAGAAAGGAGTCCTAAATGGGAGCGTTTATGCTCTTTATGAGCTCGTTTATGAGTCCGAAATAAGAGTATTCCGATTAATCAAAAATTTTAATCAAATTGAAATTTTGATTAATCCTAGGATTAAATTTGAAAACAAAATAAATCCTCAATAATCGAACACAAAATTAAATCGTAAAAGATTATTTATTCTAAAATAGTTCGATTATACTAATTAATCAATTGTTACAAAAATAAAAAATGAGATTTGAATTTCAATGATTAAGATTAATAATTATTATGTCGGGTTCACACTATAGCGCTCAAACCAAGTGCATTCAGCCTAGTTTAATTTGTGATTAATCTACTTTCCTCAGAGCCCAAAACAGAAAAATTATAATAATCAAGTTAAGCTAGTATGTACGATAGCTCCTAAAAGTATGCTCAGCATATTTCTTCTTTGATTTATAATGAGCAGAATATCTAAATATCTGAGAACATGCAAGCTTTTAAAAAAAATTTGTTAGTAGCTTCAAAATTACAGCTAGCTAAAACAAAAATGTTGATGGAACATAATTATCCCAACAAATCAGTAAGGGTTAATTCTATTCAAATTTAATGAGCTGCTTATTTCTACACTAAAAATTTAGTACCACTAATTATAACTTGCTTTCTTAGCGAACATATGCACTGCTTACCTCACCTTATGTTTTTCTCAAATGTCATAGATAGCATCTTCAGTGCTGATACACACCAAAGGACTCATTGTCAAGGGAAACCAACGTCTATTGCCAAGCTATTACTACACAAAAGGCATAAACAGAAAGAAAAAAATTATAAAGTGTTTTAAGTATTCAGAGATCTCTTTGTTTAGGCTGAAAGGACAAAAAAAAAATCGAATAGAAAAGAGCGCTTCTAGCGCTGCAGGGCGGAGGCAGAGAGAGAGGCGTGTTAGCTTTAGAAAAAGTAAATAGCATAATTATGATTTCTGATGTCTACGCAAAGATATGATTTCCTACGTTTAATGCTGTACGCACACAACCTACAATTTGTTTTATGTCGACGGCGCATTAAATTCGTAGATTTGTGGTGCGTGTGCCTCATTTCCGGTCGCAAACGCCTGCTTATAATGCAGGGGTGGGTGATAGCGAAATTTTTCATGCGCTTGTTATATATTGGCGGTCGGTTAGGGCAAAAATTTAACAAAGATCAAGTGTAAAAAGATTTCACTACAAGAAGTTGGAAACAAATCGATTGGTTAGACTTAATCTGAGCTCATCAGAAATAAAGTCATGCATACGTTGAGCTTTTTTGAGGTTCGCCTAAAGCTCATTTGACGAAATTTCTAATTCCTGCACTGAACTCTTTCAGTCGACTTAAAATTAAGCTCATTCTGTTCGTTCCATTATTACATTTGCTGCCTTTGCATGTTTAACGCACTACTCTGACTCACCACACAAGCGCAGCGCAAGACAGCGTTAAACATGTATACTATAGAAACTTGCTTGCTAACATACCACAGTTTAAGTACAAGCAGATATGTAATTATGCAAGCAACGAAGTCCTTTCAAGTGAATTCTGGCAAAAGCTTTTGTCTTTTTTACAATGCTATTAAATATTTGTTAGTACACATAAATATGTGTGTGTGTGTTAGTATGTGTGCATCCTGGTTTATGTTTGTGTGCGTCGCTTCATTGTGAACGCGACACTCTCTTGGCACTTTTTGTTTGCCTCGTAACAAGAAACAAGCGACAAACGCTAGCATTTGTTTGTTATACTCAGCTGAGCAGAGAGAAGAGAGTAGAGTTGGTTTGTTCGGATAAAGGTAGAGCGTAACGGAGATATCAAATCGAGATAGATATAGACTTATAAAGATCCAAAGAGGTAGGGAGAAAAAACGATTTATATTAGGTCACGGAAGTCCATCTTTTTGGTATTGGAGCGTCAGCTATTTGCTATCAGTTTAATTCGGATGACCGCCACGCCCACTTTTTATATAAATTCAGCAAATTGTCCTTTTTCAACGAAACCTATAACGTTACGCTTGACATAACTCGCAGTAAAGAGGATGCTAATTTAAAAAAAAATCCGAAAAAGCAAGAAACATTTATAGTCCACTTTTAATCTTCAATAAATTTGCAACAGTGATATCTCTGAAGCCAAAATTGGTTAGTGATTGAAATTTTTTTTTTTTTTAATAATTTTAAAACCTCTTTTAAGTGAGCGTGGCTTGAAAAAACAACCAAACTCAATCACTTTAGAACTCAAATGTTTTATTATAAAATTTTTTTTATCAAATTTCTTGCTACAACTCACAGCTGAGTATATAATTTTCTGCCACACTCAAACTTTGACTCCCTTACTTGTTTTCCATTACATTGCTCATGCAATTTTTTATTTGTTCGCTATTAAATAGGTACGTCAAATTCAATTTGTTTGTATGCCTGTTCGAGCCACTATAAAACGTTTAAAATAATTAAAACGTTTCGTGCCACATTTAACTGATTCACGCAAGCAACAACAACAAAGCAAAAAAAAAAAAAAATAATCAAATAAAGAAGTGAATGCCTTGTCATGGCTCTTACGCAGCAAAAGTAACTCGTCCGCTCTTCGCAATCATACTTCAACTATTCATATCCTTTTGATTTTTTTTTTTTTTTTACTTTTGGAACAGCTGTACATTCTAGCTTTTTATAATACGAACTGTCAAACCACAACAAAGGCATTGTGATTTGCTGTCCGCTTTCATGCTTATATGATGCAACTTTTGTTTTGTTTTTTTTCGGTTTTTTGTTTTTATGCAGGGCTGCGCCTGCGGTTTGCCATTCTTTTCCCTTCATAGCTTCAGCGAATTTTTTTTTTTTGCTTTTACTTTTGTTTGTCACAGTGCGTGTGGCTATGGTACGTAGTTAAGCTAGGTTTTGTGCGTCCTTTTTTTTCTACTTCGCATTTATGGCTTAACAATTTTCCCCCACTTGTTTTTTACTTTTAATTTGCTTCACTTTTTTTTTGGTTTTGCTTATTTTCTCATAACTACTAATTTACTTTTCTTTTTCGCTTTTGTAATCACAAACGCTTTTTTGGTTATGCCCCCTACCAGGTTATTGAAATGAGTTTGAAAGGCTGGCGTTTTGTAGTCAACTGTGCGTACAGCCCCTAAATCCTTTTATTCACCTTAGTATGAATACGTGGGCTGCCACTTTGGTCGTGCGCCACATCACACATTAATGAATTACAAGAAGTACTCTAGATCACTTTGTCCAGTTTAGAGTGGAATTATTAATCGATAGGCTAACAACGATGGACATCTTGGAGGTTTAAATTTGTACCCAAGTCTTTCCCAGAATATCTGAGCAACTAGTACAATGTCCTTTTATCAGATCATCCCGAAGTCTGGAAAAGGAATTAATATACTCCTTCTGCTACACTTTCTGCCGTTCCACTTCAAAGACTCTCGTGAAAGTTTAATATACAGAGCAGAGGTTATTTTGTAAAAGTGTTAGTCTTCATTGATCAACTGAGTGGAAAATTGTCATGTATAGCGCCATATCATACCATACATTCCTGGAAGATGTATATATCTTACGCTCTATATATGTATTTCAGGATACATCTTTTCCTCACGGCGATTTTCTAGTAAAATAATATATCCTTTTATAAACACGACAGATATAATGCAGAGAGTAAACATTCCTCTCTGAATATTTGCGAACTCACTTTCCATTCATACTCTCACTATTTCTCTCTCTAGACGAGAACGAATTAGCCATGTAAATGTTCTCAGTATAAGCTTTAAACGCAGAGACCCCCATTAATAATTATTTTTAGGGCTGTGCCTTTATTAGATTAATCGAGTAAATTGATTAATCAAATTTTCAGTTGATCGATTGCTTGATTAATCAAAATTATGAGAAATCAAAACGAGCGTTATTCGAATATTTATTTTCAAAAATGGTTAATCAAAAACTGATACTCATTTTTTTATGTGAAAGTTTGCCTTGAAATAGCTGAAAATAAAAAAAATTTAAGAAAATTTTGAGAGTTGTGAAGTATCAAGGAACTTCTAAATTTGTGACGTTTAAATATTGGATCAATCATTTTATTCAAAAAACGATTAATCAAAAAGGCGTTTAATCAATTAATTTGCTTTCTGATTAATCAAAATCTTGATTAATCAGGTGAACACTCTTTTTGGATTAATCCAAAATCATAATTAGTCGACTAATTGGGTAATCAAAATTATAAATAATCAAAATTTTGATTGATCAATTAATCGCAAAGCCCTAATTATTTTTATATTTTTAATGAAGAAAGTTCACGATTTCCCAAAATTTGCTTTGATTGATTACATTAATGAATTTTGTTTTGAGTTTTATTTTTCTGATCAAAAATAATCTTCATTTTTTAAATTATTTTTTTGAACAAAAATAAAACTCATTTTAAATTTTTTTTTTTTTTTTTTGATCGAAAATATAACTTATTCTCTCAGCGATATTTTATCCTTTAAAATCAAATTTTTTTAAATTTTTAATCTTAACTCAAAACTAAAAAGCTCAAACAGCCCTTACACATTTCGACAAATAGTTTATCAAAATGTATAGTTCCTAAGTTCTATACACTCAAGATTGCATTCAAAGAAAAGAGAAGTAAAAGTTAGCCCTCGTATGATACGCCAGTAGGGAGTAAAAAATAAATATATATATAAACAAATTGATATCGGTTTGGGATTTTATTTTCAATTGCGTCACATGAATTACAAAGGTAATTTTTTATTAAATCCCTTAAACGTCTCATACCACTTCAAACAGCGGTATACAAACCCTTGAAAAAGCACCTTTTGTGTGACATGCTTTACAAAACAGATAAACAGCTTTTGCGTGTGTATGTGTGACTAACCATTTTTGCAACGCTCAAATATTTTTTCAACTCACAAACCTTTTTTTTTAAACCTTGCCAACCACTCGAGCGCTTTATTTATCTTATGCTTTTCTGTTGCTTTGTGTGTCTGCTTTTATAGCATTCCATTTTTATATTTTTTTTATTTTTTATATTTGCTTTTGTATTATTTATTTTATTTATTGTTGTCTCTCATTGCTACTGCTAACATATTCTCAAGTGGATTTTCTGTATTTTTTGGTAATTGCGTTCTATTGCTTATTATTTATTTTTCATTTATACGCTTCTGCTGCGCTACCATAGAATAATAGAAGAATATACCTTCATTTTCGGCTATTGCATGTTGCATCCTTTGCTATATATTCATGTAGATATCCTTTCATATTTACAGAACAATGAAAGCAATGAGTTCGCATAACCCGCAGCAGCAACAGCAGCAGTGGCAGTAAACGAGGTACAAATACCAAAGACCAAAAGCAGCTGCTGCTCTCTTGCCTATTTCAATAGAAAGTGGTGCTGTGCGCTTGCTTGTATCCTTGCTTGACTGTGCGTGACAATTTGTTGAGCGGTAATTGCCTCAAGTGTTGTCTCAAATTGTCCCAAATGGTTTTGTCTATTTCACCACTCTTTTGTGTTATGACAATTTTATTCATGCGTTTTTGTAATGAAAATTTTCTGCTTTTCATTACTTTACAAAATGTATGGAATGACTTGATAATGCTGTTTTGTTGTTTTATAATTGTATAAAGAAATTTACTTATATTTTGAACACAGTCGTTGAAAGAAGGACTACGAGATGTTTTTAGTTGTTCCCATTGCAGTCAAAAGATTTTGCGTGCGGAATACTTTGTTTCTTGAATGGAACGTTCCGAAAAGCAAGATTGTCTCTGTGAGCTTCTTGAAATATGACTTCTACTAACCACAACTCAAACACTGCTGGTTAAGACAAAAGTTTTCTAGAGCAAATTTTGAATGTAGACTTTTCAGATGGTTAAAAGCTTTCAGTAGGAGCTTTCAAGGCATTTGAATATTTCTATATGCTTTAGCCACAGCCATAAAGAAGAGATGACGGTTTCTGATATGAATACTAAAAAGGGCTTAGAAAATTATAAAAGCTTCGAGAACATCTCCATGCTTGAGAACAAGCAATAAGTGCAAATTTGCGAATAGAACTGTCATGAAGATGATTCAAGAATCTTTATTCTCTCATGGCCAGGTTTGGATAGAAAATAAGAGTATTTTCTACTCAAAAATAATTAATTCTGCACAAAGCTTGCCCAAGAATATTTCTTCAAATACGTTCTCTCTACAGAGGTGCTAGCATATAAATAAAAGAAGAGAGTAGAATATTTTTATACAGAGCTGTATTGCTATACAGGGTCCATATAACGGTGGTTTGTAACGGTAAAAAATAATCGGTTAAGGTATGCTCGTCCGTCCATCCTTCATGGAGTAAGTTGAGTAAAAATTTAGATATTTAAAATTTAAAATGGCTGATTTCTAATTAAAAAGAGCGAATTCGAACCATAACCACGCCCCTTTTTTCGATATCGAAAATTTCGAAAAACGTTTAATTCAGTAATAAAAGCATCTACAACAATGAAATTTGGTAGCTTCATTAAGTTGAATGTTCTTTTGACGATTCTACTACATTTTTGTAAAAGGGGCGTGGCACATGACATACATAAGTGAACAAAATTTCCCAGTTTCGAAATTTTTTCTGAACCGACCCTATCTCACAGATGGAATGTTATATTTTGGCAACCATTTGGATATCTGTCAGGAAAGCTAGGAGATTTTAGAACATTTTTGCCATGTATGCTTGACTTTTTTTTGTACATTTATCTTTCTATTTATTCATATTTTATTTATATATTTACATAAGCTCAAGACCAGTTGATGATAATTACTGTTTTTTATTTTAATATTGAGCTCGCTATTAAGCAAAAGAAACGCTTGTAATAAAATCCTTAAATTAACGACATTTTCAATACAACAAAAATATAAAGCTTTATTGAAGGCGAATTGCTGATCCAAGCTTTTTTGACAAGGAATTCTATACGACAAAAATATCTATATGTACATGCTTTAAAGCATACACCCTCTTGTTTGTTTGTTTGTTGTTGTAAAACTTAACTCACCTACATCTACGCTACTTCATACCATATAATTGGAAGGCCTAAAACATCAAGATAAAATGCACTTGATAACCACGAAGAGATGTTAAGCCACACAAACCTTATCTGCTATCAACACCTTAACAACTCAGTCAATGCAACACAAAAGTTGTCAGCACACAGCAAAAGCAACAACAACAGAAATGATAACAGAAACTAAAAAAAAAATCTATGATCTAAGTATTTTGTATCAAAAGAGACCATCGTACATATGTATTCGCAAAACTACCATATGTTTGTGTGTGTATGTGTGTCAGCATTCCACTCAGTTTTCTCAATACCGAGCGAGCTATCAAGTTTGTGGTTTTTATTATCACTTTTCTTTTTGCTACTAATTTGTTGTACATAAAGGATTAGTAGGTGGATAAAAATGAATTAAAGGTAGAAAATAGTGGAAAGACGTTAGCAACAGGATGCCAGCAACTAGCTGCACAAGCGGAAACGAAAGGATTATTAGGTTTTAGAATTCGGCTGCTTACAGCATTAGTTTTCCACATAACTAAAGAGAAAGCTTAAATGTCTGAGTATGTGGGTAGATAAGTTTTTAATATCCGAATATTAATATGACAAAATGGAAGATGTAAGTAAAAAGTATGCGATGAAAGACGAGAAGAGCAAGTTGCATCTGACTTAGCAGGAATAAGTGTGTGGCATAAGGTTATTGCTAGGATAAATTGCTCATCAGTACTGAGACAATTTTTATTAGCTATTTTATGAAGATTACTAGGAAAGTAAATCCCTTAATAGTAGTTTTGGACGTTTAGACGCAGTAGCAAATAGGGTTATAGACATTCATCTCGTAGCGTCTTTTTCAAATGTTCAAAATTGGTCTACAACCATGCCCTCTTTTTATGTGGCGAATATTTTGGAAGATACTCAGTACATAATACAATTATAAGAACAAAATTTGGTATGATGGTAAAATCTGTTTTCTTTTAGAAATTTTTAAAATTACTGTGGCCACGCCCACTTTTGTTTTAGATATTTTTGAAAATATTAAACAAAATTCAAACTTCAACAGAATTTACTATTTTGTGGGGATTACCATTTTTATCGAAAATGTTTCAGAAAACAATGGACGACATCGACTAAGGACCACGCCCACTTTTGTTAAATAATGTTCTAAGTCAAATATAGTAGCCAATATATGTATCTGCATTAAAAAGCTTTATAATCATTCTTCTTCTTTTCGAGGGTGTGTACGAACTACTTCGAAAAAAAAAAAAAAAAAATCGGTATCGAAAATGGGCGTGTCCCCGCCTCTTCTATATTGAATTATTACTCAAAAATTTTAATATCATATATCCGACGGAAACTGATTCGTAACAGCATTTGGTGAAAATCAGTTTTTATTACGCTTATGGTTTACTGTGGAATTTATTATAAAAATGCCACGCCCACTTTTTGAAGTAGTTGTTTTTGTTGTATTTCATTTTTAAACAAAGTTAAAACGCGCTATTTTTGCCACTGTACAGGTTATAAAAATAAAAGTTGTCACACGTAAGCAGCTTTTAACAAAAAGCGTCCCAAAAAAAATTTTTACGGTAGGCGTGGCGCCGCCCACTATTCGGTATATAAAATTTGTACTTTTCGCAGGAAATTGTGCCTTTTGGTTTTTTCAAACGTTTTATAAATGAAAAATCGGAATTTTGTAAGATTAAGATTTATAATATTTATATATATTTAATTTTGTTTTTGGTTTTTACGGTCTTTCTTTTTAATTTAATATATTTCGAAAAGCTTTTTAAGCATTGAATTTAAATTTCCTTTGCTTGTTGGGTTGTTTTGAAGCATATTGGAAAAGTATTTCAGTTAATTTAAAATATAAAAAAATGTTTCTAATGGCATAAAATTCTATTTGCATACCTTTTTTTTGATATTTTCTTCTATGTCTTTTTTGACATGTTTTTGGAATAATTTTTTTGTAGACCTTAACTGTTGCTAAATAAAGTTGCATAGATACATACACTAGTAGCTGCTATGTGCATCACTGCTTTATGATCTAACATGTATGAACGTACTTGTCTACGGTTTCTTTTTTGAATACTATTGACTATATTTTCCGTACATTGTTAAGCATAGATATATTTTACCAACTCTGCAATCCAGGTAACACTGTAAGCTTTGTTTGCCATACTAAATGAATCAAAAGCTCAGAGTTTACAGCTAGAAAATTCATCTGCACTTTGAATTAAAATAAGTGTATGTATGTATGTTGATAGTTAGCTGCTTATGTATGTATGTAAGTTACTATTATAAAATTGCATCCATAATGCATTTAAAGATTTGCATGCTTTATACTACAAAAAAAAATTTTAATAAAAGCTCGGCACAGAGCAAAACATACAAACGTAGCCCAGCGCCTAGATTTATGCAAATATATTTGTATAAAAAAAGAAAAGAAAGCAACAGTACACATTGCATAATAAGCAAAAGTAGCCAACGAGTATATGTTCGTAGGGATATGTTGCTTTTTGCACCAAGTTAATGCAATCGTAAAAGCAAATACCTGCAGTAACAACAAACAAATACAAGTAAACGTTGTACATTTGCACTCGCAACAAATGTACATATGTATGTATGTATGTATGTGAGCAGGCACGAAGTACATAGTTTATTAGGGTGGTTAAAAATAGTATTGAGTTATTATTGTCGAGGTTTTTCCAAAATTAATTTTAACTAACATAGGAAAATTATGGTTATTTGTATCTATGTATAAGTTTATAGCACACAGAAATACTTTTTTATACCCAGCGTACTAGTACTAGTACAAGGGTATTATAACTTTGTTGGGATAACGGTTGGTTGTACAGGTATAAAGGAATCGAGATAGATATAGACTTCCATATATCAATATCATCAGGGTCGAAAAAAAATTTGATTGAGCCATGTCCGTCCGTCCGTCCGTCCGTCCGTCCGTCTGTCCGTCCGTCTGTCCGTTAACACGATAACTTGAGCAAATAATGAGATATCTTCACCAAATTCGGCATTCGTACTTATTTGGGTTCAGAATAGATTGCTATTGAAAATGGGTAAAATCGGACCATAACCACGCCCCTTTTTCGATATCGAAAATTTCGAAAAACGTATAAAACGGGTTAATTCAATATCAGAAGCAGCTACAATGATAAAATTTGCAATATGTATTGATTTAGATGTTCTAAGGCCGATTTTATCAAATTTTTTTAAAAGGGGCGTGGCACCGCCCACATATATTTGAAGAAATTTTCAAATTTTGACTCTCAATAACTTCAGCACAGTTTATGCTAGTACAACGAAATTTTGTAGAGGGCATACTATTGTTGTGTTAAATTCAGATATAGAAAATAAACGAAATCGCTTAGCGACCACGCCTACTTTTTCATAAAAGTTATATTGAAAGGAGGTGGAAATATTGAAAAGTCCATATCTAATTAACTGATACCGCTATAATAATATAATTTGGTACATACATCAATTTTCATATTCTTTACATTATTTTTGCAAAATTTTGGAAAGTGGGCGTGCCACCGCCCACTTATGAGTCACGCAATTTTCAAATTCGACTGCTAATAACTTCAGAACGGTGTGAGATAGATTTACGAAACTAGGTACCAGGCATTTTATGTTTATGTAGAGTACTACTATAGAAAATAAGAAAAATCGGTGAACGACCACGCCCACTTTTGGACTAAAGTTCTCTAAACGAGAGTTAGGAAACCGGAATATGCAATATCTGTTTAACTGATAAAGATATAATGCTAAAATTTAGTACACTCATTCACTTGATGCTGTTATTAGTGTTGTTTAAAGGTTTTTTGGTAATATTTTGGAAAATGGGCGTGGCACCGCCTACAAGTGAATAAACAAAATATCAACATTTCACTATTAACAAGCCACTGTGAAAGTATCATAAAGATCTGCAATGAAAACTGATCTTCAAATAGGGACAAACAACATAATAAAATCCGTGGGCGTGCCACCACCCACTGTTTTAAAATTATGTAAATATTGATTAATGGACACATATATCCGTACATCGAAAAATTTCACAAAATACGTTAAAAGTTATGGGCATGGCACGCCTTCTTTTCCAAAGTTATATATAGGACATGGTATCACCATTGAAAAGATTGATTGAGTACTTTTGGCTCATGTAAGCGGTTAATGCTTTATAAGCAAGGGCCGTAGTCGCGCCCACCAAATTCGCTATTGTTTAGGCTGGGAATAGATTGGTTTTTAAAATGGGCGAAATCCCCGCCCCCCGAAAAACCCGCCCCCTTTTTCTGGAAACTAACGCTGGGTATTAAATGTTCGGTTCACCCGAACTTAGACTTCCTTACTTGTTTGATATAAGAATGATATCTATATTCTTTTAATATCTATATTGTCATATTTCGCTTCATTTAAAAAAAAAATTGAGATAGGTGGCAACTCCGCAAAAATTACCTATGTGGCAACATCTGAGTTAAAATTCTTAGAATGCGGCACACCAGCTACATACAAAATTTCATTTAAATCGGTTGAGCCGTTTTCAAGATCTTCAGAATAGCTCTAAAATTATAAGCTCATAAGCTCAGGTGGCAACACTAAGTGGCAACTCTCCTTAGGCATGCCTTTTTTTAATACGGTGGGAAATACTTTTCATTTAATACACATATTGTCATATTTCGTTTTATTTTAAAAAATTCAGATACGTGGCCTCCCCGTAAAGGTAACCTAAGTGGCAACACCTAATTATAAAATCTAAAATGTGATACCCTATCTACATACCGAACTTCATCCAAATCGGGTGAGAATTTTTGAGATATTCTGAACTTACAAATATACAAGAATAGCTGGTTTAAAGTCATAAGATATACATAAATAGAATTGCCTAAAATAGTAGAACTTGATGGCAGATAATAACAACTAAAAAAAAAATATATTCAAGCAAATAAACTAATAACAAAAAATTGTTTTCAAACCACCCTAATATACATACACACTACATCAAAATATGTATATAGTAACTATTGTGCTTGTCGTCATATGCAAATTAAGCAAATGCACAAATGCAGTTAAACAAGCAAAGGTTGAAGGGCATATCAAGGTAACAACGACCATGAAGACAACAAATCGTTAGTTGAAAGCATCAAACGTCAGCAGTAAGAGTTGCCGTATGTTAAGTGCAAATGTAAATATTGAAGTCTAAACAAAAGTTAAATTTTTCGCCATAAGAGAAGTCAGCTGAAAGTTTGATGGTAAAAATGAAACACTGAACTAAGGTATTAAAGCAACGACTATCGAACTTGCGGCCTAAGACCAGACCTGTTAAAAAATTATTAAAATAAAAAAATCAATTTTATTACTCTGTTCTATTAATTTAATCAATTAATTATGATAATCGCACATTTTTAGAATAATTAATCGATTACGATTAAATTTCGAGTTCGATTTATTCAGTATTAATAATCCTTATTTTACAGGTCTGCTTTAGACCGTAGGGCAGACAGTTTAGCCTATATTGAGTTGCTTCAATAAACTCGGCTTATTTTGAGACTATAGTAGTGGTCCGCAAAATATCTAAAGGAATGTAATTCGCAGCCAGCTTATGAAATACTCCAAAGACATAGTTTTTGTTTGCAATACCAAATAAAGGGGGCTTCATAGCGAATATCTTGCTAATAACTCATAGCCACAAGTTCTCACTTGAAATTAATGCATACATGGTGTAACATGCACCTCGCACCTCCCGTTCTATACAGAACACATAAATTAAATCAAGGCCTGAGCTAAACCTAGTGTAAAAATTTAAATAACTTTTTTCGCAAGACGATCGTCTAGGCCTGAGCCAAATAATAAAATGAAATAGTTACGAGAAATTAATTCAAATAAATTACTAGAATCAGAGATGTAAAAGAATGCATTATTTTGTGAATAATTATTCATTTGACTTATCGCGAAATGAATGCAGCCATTTTTTGAATTCTTTGACTGGGACTTAAAAAATAAAGTCACCATTCAGACTTCATTCTGCGACTTCGAATTCTTTTTTTCATTCATTTTTTGGTTATTCATATATTGCATTCATTGAATAAAAAGTCTCACTGAAGTCAATTGAAGTCATTTGGAGTCATATGGAGTCATTTGCCTGTGGCATAAGAGACATGATCGTAAACTATTTTTGTTGCAGAGAGTTAGTGACTTCACTCAAAAAATTAAGTCAGTAAGTGACTCCGCTAAATGATTTCAAAGTCGTGACTTCAAGAAGACTTCAGACTTAATTTTTTCATTCTTTAGTCAAAAAGCGAGTCAATGAGTGCATTCGAAATTTTAAGTCATTGAATAAGACTTCAACTGATTGCATTCGCATATGAATGCATTCTTTTACAAGCAATCTCTTAAGCGTAGTTATGTAGATGTGTATTGAAAACGATTCATCTAAGCCAAAAGGATACAATAAGCAGAACAAGAACAGAAGACTAGAACTTGACATGTTACCAGGTTTTGTGGTAATATAAAGAAGAAGACACACCATTGCCGTAGTTAGTGAGGAGGTTGAAAGTGTTGCTACCCCATGACCTATATTGAAAAATGAGTGGAAACATATATATTTGTAGAACCCTTTTAATCCTTCATTTACCAATTCTCTTTAAATTTATAACGGTACTGATATCTTCAAATTAATTCCAGATAATCAGTATTTCATATTATTCCTTTGACTATGAATCTACCTTTAACCACATCACAAACAACAGTTCCTTGTAAATATACGACAAAATTAAGGGTTGACCGCAACATCCTTTCAATAAACCACAACAAGAGCGCGAAAGTTTTCATTATAAACAGGAAATTATGTCAAACAGCGGTTGAGCAAAGGAAGAAAATGAAAGCCAATATATTTAAATGTCTGTATGTATGGATGTGTGTGTGTCATTGTGTCTTTAATATAAAATTAAGTAAATAACATTTGTCTGTCGAGTGTGCCAGTAAGACAGTTGACATATGTATGAACGTTTATTTAAATGACGCGCACCGAAAATTACGCAATCAATACCTTGAAGTGAAATAAAATAAAGAAAGGAAGTTTGAATGCTTCATGCAGTTACGCTCAACATTTCAATTTAGTAAGCTACTACTGCTTAAGGATACAAACTGCGTAACAAATGAATATAAAAAAAAAATATTTTAGAATTTAAAAAAGGAAAGTGTAACGAATGCGTTTCGTTCTAGAACTAAATGCTGAAATATGGCAATTGAGTAGAGAGAGGAGAATAAACAGAAGTTCAAGCGAAAATTAAAAAAAGATGTAACTGTCAAAAACGTATCTATGCTAGCAATATAGCAGCTAGCAGCTGTGCAAAGAAAGTAAATATATTAAATTATTTTACTTTGATTTGCATTGAAAATTGGTGTGACAAAAGGTTGCGCTTTAATATTTCATAAGAACAAAAAAAAAAAAATGTTGTAGAGTATGTTCAGAGAACTGTGGCCCAGGTGTGAAGTTGAAGATTTTGATATATTTTAATAATTGTGCCTGAATCAATGCTCTTTCTCACAACAATGAAGTATATGGCTGATGAAATGAATCAAAAGTGAGACAATGAATTGTACAGAAGGCACAAATTTATTGAAAACTCAAAGGACTCATAACTTATGCACAGTGAGTGCTACACAAAATGGTTCAGTACCAAAATATCTACAGCTAACATTCACTTGTTAATTTCATATGAAAATTTAGACTTCTGTGGCACAGAAATTTTTAAAATGAGTATTTTCAAAATCATGTAAAACTTCTGAAAATTTTCGGAAAATTCAAAAAAAAATATTTAAGTTGTGGGAATTTTCGAATTTGAGTAAGGAATTTCAAAATGATTTCTGGGTATGCAGTTTTGTAGCCTATCAAATTCTAGTCTCACAAAGTGCAAGTCTCGAGGCTCTGAAATTTTGTAAGATTTTTGGAAATTTTTTTTTACTGAAGTATTAATATAATATCTTATTGAAGAAAAAATCAAACTGCCAAATTCAATTAAAAAATATTTCTATTTATATTTTTTTATTATAATCTCTTGTTTTCCCCATTTAAAACACCTGCTATAATTCGATATAATTTTAACACTTTGATGCTGTTTTCTTTCATTTGCACAGTGCCAGCCGTGGGAAATTTCACAGATGAGTCCGAGCAACGTGCCACGCTACCAATGGATACACGCGAATATCCATTACAAAGTAATGACTATCATCATGGTCAAAATAATGGTATGGGCAAAATGGGTACAATGAATGGTGCTGGCATTATGGGTGATGGCATGGGTGCAGCAACGGGCGCAGCAGCTGGTGCTGGCATCGGCTATAACAATGGACCGCAATGTAAGTGACAATAAAACACTAGGGGGAAGGGTAAAAAAAATGAACAAAATGTAAATATTTTAGTTAATGAGAGATGAAAGTAGAAAATAAAATGAAAATGAAAATGGTTGAAGTGTGCATGACGATAGAAGAGAAAAAAACACAAATTTGTAAAAATTACAAAAGCAACAAAAAGAAATAACAATTTCATATAGCAACTAAAGTGCACTTTGATGGCTTGGCAAATAATTGAAAACATTGTTTTCCAACTAAATATTTATTTTTAATTTAATGCATGATAGTGAGCAGCAAATTGCATTAACTGTTACTTGGATATTAGTTTGTATGTCAATTAGAGTTCGCAAATTGACGATGATAACGAAAATCGATAATTTTTATTTTTTTTTAAGAGATTCTTTCTATCTCACTCTCTCCCTAGTACTCTTTCTCTATCGTTCGATCTAATGTCCGCTTCCTCTCACTCTTTATTTTTTCTGTATTACACATCCTCATATTCTTCTTTATCGGCTTATTCCTCCTCCTAATCTTCCTCTTCTTCCTAACACTCCTTCTGCACTATTCTTCTCTTCTCCTTCATTTTTATCGCTGTCATCTCAATCTTTACATTTATCTTCATCTTGATCTTCATTTCATCTTCAGTTTTAGTTCGTATTCAACATAACCTTACTCGTACCTTTCTAATTTCTCTTCCCACTACTTTTCTGAAAGAAATAGCTCTAGATAATTCTCAGTAGGTGGCGTTTATACGTTTTTTTTAAAAAGGAAACACATTGATATGTGCGAAAAGGTCATTAATCCCAAACAAATTTATAACGAGACTCGATTTATAACTAACGATTAATTTCGATACTGCTATCGATAATTTGCCAACTCTATCTAAAGTAACGCGCTCTATTTTTTTGCATACACTACCACATTCCCATTTAATATATTTTCATTTGCTACATTTAATTTTTTATTTTCTTTTTTTGTATTTTTCTAGTAATTGCACCACGTCCCATCGATCAGGAACCATCTGAGAAGTTTTCAATTGGTATTGTTATTGTTATTCTAACGGTGATAATTATTTTCCTCGTTGGTGCCATATTCTGCATTGTGACGCGTACAAAGCGTGCGCGCGGCAGTAATGTCCTGGACGCATTTCAATATAGTTTCAATCCGAATACGTTGGGTGGCAATGTGGATAAACATCGACCGAATGGTAGCGGTATTAAGGTGAGTGTGAAATACAATAAAAGTGCTATGTAAATATTTCGATTGTTTGCTTGTACGTGTGAGCTAATTTAGCGTGTTTTTTTTTTTTTTGTTGACACATTAGTGTGGGTCAGATAATTTGAAGTAGAAAAAAATTCTTAAAAAATTTTTGCACTCTATAAAGAAATAATTTGATTCAATGTTAAATACTATTCTACCTGCGTACAGGGTTTATAGAAATTATTTTAATTAAAAAATAATTTATGAATACAAAAAGTTGAGGTTCTGAATTTTAACTCGTAATCTTGAAGTCTTACTTGTAGAGATCTGAAAAGGAGTTTCAAAACACCAAGTTTTACAATATTCCACCCACCTTAATGTAGGCATTAGCGAAGCCAATTCCGTGCTTTAGTAGACACTGAAAATCCCGAGTGTTTTTCTTAGGATTATATAAAACCAGACCTGTAATCTAAATCTGGATTAAAATTAAAAATCAATTATATTTAACTGCTCCATTAATTTTATTAATTAATTATGATAATCGAACATTTTTAGAATAATTAATCTATTAGGATTAAACTTTGTGTTCGATTGATGATGATTTATTTCGTTTTCAAATTTAATCCTAGGATTAATCAAATTAATCAATTCAATTTGATCAACATTTTTGATTAATTGCGATTAACGACAAATTTTTAAATATTTCAATTGAAGATTATATTTATAATTAAAATTAATAAATTTTACAATTTTGTTTGTTTTTTTTTTAAATTCATCCAAAAAAATTATATATTCCCAGCAACAAATCAATATTTTAATCAAATTGCAATTTCGATTAATTCTAGTATTAAATTTGAAAACAAAATAAACCCTCATTAATCAAACAAAAAATTTAATCCTAATCGATTAATCATCTAAAAATGTTCGATTATCATAATTAATCAATTATTACAAAAATTACAAAAAATTGAATTTGATTAACAATGATTAAGATTAATAATCATTATTTAACAGGTCTGTATAAGACCATGCCTTGCTGCGTCTCCGAAATTATAATAGACTGCGGTCGTTTTTTATCATTATTTTAAAAACTGTTTTTGTTGTTGGCTTCATGATAACGCCTAAACATTTTTATACCTTTCATGAACATGAAATGGTATTATAACTTTGGTCCGATGTTTGTAAGTATGAGAAGAAGAAGAGATAGACCCACCATTAAGTATACCGAAATGATCAGGATGATAAGCTGAGTTGATTTAGCCATGTCCGTCTGTCCGTCTGTCCGTCTGTCTGTTTGAACGCAAACTAGTCCCTCAATTTTAGACCTATCTCGATGAAATTTGGTATAGGGCCGCCATTTTGCATGGGATTAATCATTTGTCGGAACCAGCCAGATCGGACCGATACAAAGCATAGCTCCCATATAATCGATTGCTCCGATAACTCTGGTTTGGGCCATGTATTTTCAAATTAACAGTTTTGAAGAGTTTGTACCAATTGTAAGTAAGGATCGGACACTTAAAAAAGTTATGCGTATTCATGAAAGGTATGAAGCCTTCGGCACAGCCGAAGACAGCCCTTTCCTTACTTGTTTTAATACAATTTGTTCTATGCAGCGAAGTTATTTTTCCACTTAAAAATTTAAAAAAATAAAATTTATTTTAAATTTATCGGCCTAACAAATATTTTTTACATCAATTAAGCTTACCACGGTGATCATTTTAAAATTGCATAAAAAAGCATTGAATAATTACAAAAACTTGCTTCAAAAGTTTATTGAAATAAAAGGAAAACAAGAAAAAATACAGTTGGCTAAAAAAAGTAAAAAAAAAATGCCCATCCCTAGTAGGCACACATACTTTAGTTTCTTTATATAGATATATCTTTCACTCTATGCAAACACCAACTAAGTTTACTCACTTTTTATTTATATTTCATTCTACTTTTGTTGGCTGGCCTTTCCTAACATTTTCTCCATACTTAAATTATTAGCACATATTTTATGGCTTCCTTTGCTTTGCTCCTATTTCTAGTATGTTCTAATATACTTTATCGCCACTTTTGCTTTGCTACCTACTAAGTAGTGCTTTTAATGTTTCATCACAGAGTGGAAAATGCAGAAGTATTGCGCGTCTACAATCAACCCCCTAAACTTATTTGCACTTTTTATAGTCCAAAGCAAATATGTAAAGTACATAGTTTTGTTTTACTTTAGTGCATTTTAGTGGCTTTAAAGTGGTATTTTTCTACTCGAGCCTCATGATTGTATTGCTACTTAAGCTAAGTTCGCAGGATTATGCACTACATTAGATTCAAAGTCCAAGTTAGTTAATGGTGGAATTTTAAAGAGCAAAAATAAGCAAAAAATCACATCAGATGGAATGCGTGGAATTAGGTAAAGTGGGATAGAAATGTTCAAGAGCTTAGTCATTTTAGGCGCATTTTTACTAGTTTTGGATTTTTAAGTTTGCTTTCTTGATTGTTTTGTAAATTGAATTTCCATGAAAAAAAAGCTGATGGAACATGAATCTTGCAAAAATGATTCAAGTGATATACTAACATGGCGCTTTCGCCGGATTTTATTTTTTTTTTTTGTATCTCTTGAACCCATAATAAAACCTTCAACAATCTAGCTTGGTACTCAATCCCACCACCAACAAATATATATATCACACGGCATACCTTCTCTGATAAACAATCCATTTTTTGTCATATTTATTACTTCATCTATTCATCATCGCAACCTCTATTTCTTTCTTTTCCTTTGCAGGCCAGCGTCGACGATAACGATTCCATTGGCAAGAATAGTCTCTACCACGAGCCCTTCAATGTAAATATGTACACCAGCGGTGTGAATGGTTATGCGGCAGTAAATGATTTACAATGTAATATGACGCCAGACTATACAGGTATGTATATATGTATATAAGTATATATTAGTATAAACATAAATAATATGAATAAGAACAAGCGTCATATGGTGTGTAGTTGTAAACTAAAAGGCGCAAATATTGTTGTAAACAGTAGTAAAATTGTAGAACCGCAAGCGACCACAATTGGGTTGTTTGTTTGGTTGGGTTGGTGGAGTAATAAGTGGTCAAAAAATAAGTGATAGGGGTTTTTTGAAATGGAATCTATTTTGAGCTATAAAGTAAAGGGTAAAAGTTTGTAAAGTGTAGCAAAGTTGAAAAAGTAATAAGAAGTGGGGACGTTGGGTTGGGAGGTCGCGGAAAATGAAACCAGGCTATTATATTTAGTAATGGTAGCATGTTTTAACTGAAGAAGCCGCAAAGTGCGTTAATAAAGTAATGTGTCTGCAAGTGCGTATATACATATGTTAGGGTGGTTCTTAAGTGGAACGTGCAATTATTTAGGCCTTTTATAATAAAATTTAATTTTTCGATTCAAATTAATTTTTTTTTATATTTTATTACCTTTCCTTTCATATTTAAGTACAGTTAATTAAATTTTATATCATTACCAGAAGGACCCGGCAGACGTTGTTCTGCCCAAATTTAGGGAAAAAATCGCACTATAAACAAAATTGTTTGGAATATTTCGGTCCCTGGTCCACTTCCCGGCATAATGAAAAAAAGATAACGGCCGATTCTCAGATCTACTAAATACGCTGACAAAATTTGATGAGAATCGGTCAAGCCATTTCGGAGGAGTATGGAAACGAAAACTGTGACACGAGAATTTTATATGTATATAACATTTTTGTTGGTTTTTACGGTCTGTTCATTTACATATTTTTGTAAGTTTTATGAGCTCAAGACCAGTTGACAATAATTCTCAGTGCATTATTATTTTCAGTTTTTTTTTTAATTTATTTTATTTTATTTTATATTATTTTATTTTATTTTATTTTATTTTTTTATTTTATTTTGTCTTATTTTATTTTATTTTATTTTATTTTATTTTATTTTATTTTATTTTATTTTATTTTATTTTATTTTATGTTATTTTATTTTATTTTATTTCATTTCATTTCATTTTATTTTATTTTATTTTATTTTATTTTATTTTATTTTATTTTATTTTATGTTATTTTATTTTATTTTATTTCATTTCATTTTATTTTATTTTATTTTATTCTATTTTATTTTATTTTATTTTATTTTATTTTATTCTATTTTATTTTTTTTTATTTCATTTTATTTTATTTTGTCTTATTTTAATTTAATTTATTTTATTTTATTTTGTCTTATTTTATTTTATTTTATTTTATTTTACTTTATTTTATTTTATTTTATTTTATTTTATTTTATTTTATTTTATTTTATTTTATTTTATTTTATTTTATTTTATTTTATTTTATTTTATTTTATTTTATTTTATTTTATTTTATATTACTTTATTTTATTTTATTTTATTTTATTTTTTTTATTTTATTTTATTTTATTTTATTTTATTTTATTTTATTTTATTTTATTTTATTTTATTTTATTTTATTTTATTTTATTTTATTTTATTTTATTTTATTATATTTTATTTTATTTTATTTTATTTCATTTCATTTCACTTCATTTCATTTTATTTTATTTTATTTTATTTTATTTTATTTTATTTTATTTTATTTTATTTTATTTTATTTTATTTTATTTTATTTTATTTTATTTTATTTTATTTTATTTTACAAGTTTTTTGGAAACTTTTGTAAATCTGCTAACCCCTTACAGGGTCAAAGTCCGTCCGAGGGAAAATAGGAGTAACTGAAATAAAATGCGTATAATTTTAGTTAAGAGCATTGCTTTACTAACCCCGCAACCATGTCTATTTGCGAAATGTCAAATGATTAAGCGTTCAAGAAACCTCCTGTCTTCCTCTCGCAGCTCTTCTTATATGTACATAGTATATTAAATATTGGCTTGAGCTCTGTTTGCTACACTTTATTACCTTTTTCTTTACACTTTTCGTCTCACCTTCGTTAACCCCATACATCCTTCCGTTTTGTTATTGCAGATGTACCCGAAGGCGGTTATGCCGTGCCACACATGCAAGATTATATGCCCGCTACTAAGATGTCCATGTCCGGTGGTGGTGTGGTCGGTGGTTATGTGAATGTGCGTCGCACCCCACCTCCACCATTGAGTGCGATATTTCCAAGGCCACCTTCGGTGCCGCCTCCACCCATGGAGAAATATTATGCCACAACAGCTATATTCAAGCCAAACAAGGGTCCCTCAGGCGGCAGCAGCTGCGGCACCGACAGAAGTAATAGTGGCGGCGGTGGTGGCAGCAGCACACACAAATCAGTTAGCAGCGGGGGCAAATGTGGCAGCAATAGTGGCATCAGCAGCAGTAGTGAACATAATAACTATGACGATGGCATGGGCACAATGAATTCACAATCAACGGCGCCGATGTTGAATGCCTATAATGGTGGCGGTAGCGGTAGTGGTGGCGGTGTTGGTGTTGGCATAGACTCGATGCAATTTCAGCGCGCCAGAACCTACAATTTTCGCAGCTATCCAGACAATCTCTAGTTTGAAACATTGACGTTGCGTGGCGGTGGTGGTGTCGAAGGAGGAGGTGCAGCTGGTAATGGCGGTGTTAATATTGACAATGAAGATGCTGAGGTGGGTGGCATCAATGGTGGTGGCATATATGGTATGACAACGGTGGGTGGTCAGAAATATTTACGCACTGGCATGGTCAGCAGTACAATGCCTAAGAAACAACAACAATTGCTGTTGCAGAAACAACAACAATCGCATTTGAATCACGCCAGCACAACGAAACCTAAATATAGTTTGACATTGTTGAATGTGAAAAATGGTGGTGGTGGTGGTGTCGGCGGTATTGCGACTCAACATTATCAGCAGAGCAGCAATAACAACAACAATAGCTCTAACATTAATAACAACAACAATCACAATAACAACATAAGTCTGAGTGCTAGTAGCAATTGTCAATTGCATCCGCATCGTAAATCGCCACATCCGCATTTACAACCGCAATATGCCTTCTACCAACAGCAGCAGCAGCAACAACAGACAGTGCACAGTAAACGTGAACAACAAAAACAACAATTATCACAATCATACTATCATCCGCCACCGCCGCCACGTCATCAATTACGGGTTTTGCGGCTATCATCGGCACCCACTGGCGCACCAGAACTCACCACAAAAAATACGACAACAACAACAACAACAGCAAATGGCACAATACGTCGTGAGAACTGTGATAGAAGTAGTGGTGAATTTACTCAACGTAATTCCGCACACTTAGAGCAATCGCCACGTTTGTCACCCGCACCGCCAGCATCGGCAGCAATAGAAACTACGCCGAATGCAATTGATAAATCGTTAGTTGACACGAGTGCAGTAGGAGATTGTGATGTAAATAGTAGTGAGACTTTGATGGCAACAACAAAATCAGCGAGTGCAATGACACCAACCGACGAAGAATTACCAAACGCAGGAGCAACGTCGAAGAGAGCGACGCAATTACAATTACAAGAATTACAATTACAACAACAACAAAAATCAAATAGGCTGTGGTATCATTGATGAAAGAGCAATGGATTTAAGGTAAGATGAAGATAATTTAATTCTCTTTTTTATTTATTTAGTAAGCTTTATAAGATTTTTTATACAGTTAAAAAATAACAAATTTACAAAAAGCCAAAACCGCAATATACAAAAAATTATAAATACAAAATCTCTGATACCATCTCATTTAATTATGAGTCCATGAGTACTTTTTTTGTTGAAGAGAATTTAAAATAATTCCAAAAATTTTGATTTCAAATGTGGTTCTAGATGGCCTAGTCTCAGAAATTGGTTTTATAATCTTCCATCCTAGAACTCGCTTCAAAACCTTTTATATCGTTTTATATCGGAACGTGATTAACAAAAGTTATATGTATCTGATAGTGTGATATTGAATTTTTGGAATAGAGTTCTCAGTCTCAGAAATTGGTTTTATAATCTTCCACCTCAGAACTAGCTTCAAAACCCTTTATATCGTTTTATATCGAAACGTGATTAACAAAAGTTATATCTGATAGGGTGATATTGAATTTTTGGAATAGAGTTCTAGGATAGACCATGTCCTGAACATAATAAGAGATAAAATGTTTGAACCGTTGTTGGGCCATCTGGAAACATATTCGGAAAGTAGGCATTCCCCCTCACAGTCTAAGTGTTCAAACACAACTCATTTTGCATAGTAAAAAAAATAAAAACCAAAACATAAGTTGAATTAAAAAAACCTAATTTTTAAATTTTCTTATTAATTTACTTTCAGCGCTTATCTCACTTTTCACGCAAAGAGAGTAAAGTTAAGGAAATATGTCACCCAGATTTGCACATAAAAACATACAAATATTTCATTTAAAGCAATACACGAAGTAAATAAAGAAGCAAATAGTGTACTAAAGTCGTAAACTAAACAAAAAGGAGAGCACATTTGAGGTCATAAACTGAGATTGGCCTAAACAAAAGTAAAATCGAACGAAACACCGAACTGAAAAAAATACAAATAGAGAAAGAAGAAGGGAGCAAATAGAAAATAGAGCTGCATCTGAAAAAAAATTGTGTTTAGAAAAAGTTTTGAAGGAACAACCGCTTAATGAAGAATCTAAGCAAAAACAACTCAAAGCTGCTGGAAAACTAAAAAATTAAAAAAAAAAAACGAAAATAAAACTGTGAAATAGCTAAAAAGGATTGTGTACATAGAAAAGTAAAAAATTGCAAAATTGTATGAAAACTGAAATGCCAACGAAATTGAAAAAAATACAACAGAGAAGAGAAAGTAGAACAAGCTGTAAAATAGAGTAAACAGCTAAGGAAGGGAATGAAAAAGCAAATATGTATGTATATCTACCACTACTTGTATCATTTTTCGTTCAATACAAACTTTTTTTTTAGAAAATTTTAAACAAAAAATTAAAAATGATACTACCGAATTTAAGAGCATGAAACGTGTGAGGTGTGAAACAAAAAACAAACAAAAAAAATTGAGTAAAAATTTTGAAATACTGTTATTGTCAAACAGAGCAAAACAAAGTGATTTAGCGCACTCAAATACTATTACAGGTAAGATTTTTAGATAATACATACCACTACATATACACCGAACGACTTACAACTATAAATACGCGTTTACACTATTGAGTAAAATAAAATGCATATAATATTTAAAAATTTAAAAAAAACTGTGTACAAAAAAAAATTAAAAAGAAAATAAAAAAATTACAAAAACATAAGGCGAGAAACTAAAAAAAATTTCAAAGAAAAATAAACAAACGTATCTACACTTAAACTTTTTCATTCAAAAAACACACAATTTACAACAGCGAAAACTGCAATAGTTAATAATTCAATACATATGTAGATAAGAGATACAAATTAAGCAACTTTCAAACACATGCTGGTAATAAATTATTTCAAAATAATTTAAAGAAAAAAAATTGTGTCAAATTTAAAAATATTTTAGAGCATACACCCAAAAAAACAATCAGCTATTATCTTCCAATTAAATTTTTCTCTGACTAGGTTTGTTTTTGTTTTTTACAAAAACTAAACAATATAGCTTTTATATATTTAGCAATAAATGCCTTTAGCTTTTTCGAAAAAGAAAAAAGTTTAATTCGAAACCTTTGAAGGGATTTGTTTTTGTGTGGAAAACATCAAATATCTTTTAGAACTTCACTCTATTTAGTAGAATTGCTGCCAGAGTATACTTTGGTTTTTCTCTTAAAATTTTTTTGTGTCCAAATTTCTTTTTTTTAAACAAAAACCGAAGACCTTTTTGATGTTCCCTGCCATCAGCTGAAATAATTCCCTGCAACTGCAGTACAGTCCACTAATTCCATAAACCTAAAACATGCGTTGAATTTAAAATTTTTTTTATCTATACATTGAACTATTGATTGGTTCTGGAAATTGCTAAAAGTTTCCATTAAATTTTACAAATTTTTTTAAATTCAAGTGTTAACTCTACTGTTGGGTAATCTTGGAAAATACATGAGATACAATTTTAAGTCCATATTCAAGATTAGCGACTCTTTTAAGTTTCCCAAAAAACTAGTAAATAGAAAAATCCCACAGTAAAACAACACGCATATCCATGCTAAGGTAGAATTTCCAAAAACAGGTAATATTACAACAACAAAAAAACAGTTTCGCAAAAATAAAAATAAAAAAATAGTATCATAAAATAATAGATAAATAAACAAAATAATAATTGTACATTCTCTGTATAAAGCACTTTTTATAAACCAGTTTCCAGCACCACAAAACAATAAAAAATACACTGTGAAAATTTAAGCGAAACTTAAAATAAACGAACGCAAAACTAAATACTGTCTGAAAATACCTTTGAGAGTGTCCTTGCTGCATTAGAGCCCCTTAACGTACATATTGTACATACATACATAATTGCACAAACAAAATAATTTGCACACAAAAAAACTTTGAACTAAACACAAAAAAAAAATCCAAGAAAAAAACAAAAAAAAGTGCGTCATTTCCTTTCCTTTTACTCACGCGTATATGTATATAATACACTGTAAACAAAATGTATGACGAAAAATGAAAAAAAAAATAGTTTCTAAAAATATGATATCATAAATTCTACAAGTGTAACAAAAGAGAATAAGCGGCTTAAACTATTGTCTTGAAGAAGATATAGCATTGTAGCAGATATACTATGAAGGCATAAACGCAGTAGGTACTCCGCAAAACGTAAAGCAGAGCACACATGTTTTCATCAATGATTTGTGATTAGATTGTAAAAAATTGAATAGAGTTAAAAATAAGGAAAAAAAAAAAATAAAAATTTTTTTCTTTGAAAATTTAAACATTTTATTTTTTTGAAAATTTAGAAAAAAAAATTTTTTTGTTTTTTTCCTTTTTTCATTATACAAATAAAATAATAAGTTCATTTTATCAAAAACAAAAAAATATGTTTACAATTTCTACACTGTAAAAATTTTATTCAACAAATTTCGTTTATGCACGTTCCTTTGCTTTGAAAAAAAAATAAAATAATTTATAATTATATGGCAACTCAGTTAAATTTCGTAAACATTGTAAACAAGCATTTTGTAGTAAGAATTTTGAAGCGTAGCGAAAAGCTGAATTTTAAGTAAATTTTTATATAACACAAAATTTAATAATAAATAAAAAGTAGCAAACAATAGGTTAAAAAAAACAACAAATAGTTGTATTTAACACTGCGCAAAATATATAGATTTGCATTTAAGAAAAAAAGCCTGAATTATAGCAAAGCAAAAAGTACTAATTAATAGTCCATATTGAGACACGGTCACTTACAAATGCGCATGCATTTAATTACAGTAGAGCAAATTGGCAGCAGGACTACACAAAAAATCAAATTTTTAGAATAACGTGTAACATAATAAAAACCGTGCTAAAAGCATTTTCAAAAGAAACTTCTTTGTTTTTGTAGCAATGCTGGTACTAATGCAACATTTTCAAGCAGTATGGCAACACTGTTTTTATTTTTAATTGCAAGTTAAAGATTTTTATACAATTTTTCTAGATATCTCATGACTTGTTATTTGTTGTGTTTTTAATTTAATTTAAAAGTGAAAAATCCAAATATTTTCGTCTCTTTTGTGTGCGAAAAATTTCAAAATTATTAATTACTTTTTGTTTAACTAGCACACTCGACTTTTCCTACGCTATACATTATTTACAATTCGCAAAACCACGCCTATAAAACTTGATAATAATTGAATGCATAGAATAATTAAAACAAAAAAAAAAAAAAAAAATCAACCAACTCACAAGACTTGTAAAATAATTAGCTTCTAAGTTGTATTTGTACTATGTAATATATTATTTAAAACCTATCCACTATGTAAATTAAGAGAATTGTATATTATATTTTTTTGTAAATTTTTTTTAGAAACCTCTCACACTATGTGTACACTGTAAAAAATCATTATTTTGTATATTTCAACGAACTATGAAACGGAAAAATATTTAAAAGCAGTTGCTAAAAAATTAAAAAAAAAACAAAAAAAATATGTAAAAAGAATTAAATTTTAAGAAGGAAGTAAAGAAAATATGGAAGAAAAGTAAAAAAAAATATTTAAAAAACATTTTAAATTTAAGTTAAAAAAAAATAAAATAAAAAATACATATGTGAAAAAAAAATTTTTATTTTGTGTTTGCTCCCTGGCAAGCTTTTAGGTCAATAAAAATTATGATATTTATAAATAACGAAAACAACAACAAAATTTTGCATCTCCTTTTTTGTGCCTATTCGAATAAAATTTTTTCGAATGAATAAAATTTTTATTCGACTGGTACAAAAAATTCGAATAGTATTTATTCGAATTATTATTGGTTTATTCGAATAGTGTTTATTCGAATATTATTCGAAAAAAATCCCACTCCTGGTGTCTACTTATTAGTGTTTGACGTAGTGATTTTTTTTACAGGTTTAATACAACAACAGCAACAATGCATATTGGTTTTAGTTGGTAAACCAAACTAGCCCCGGCATTAATAACTTTAAGGCTATTACCTTTAGATTCATATTTATTTATTTTTATATGAATTAATATTTATAAATTTTTATTTACTACTTTGAAGAACATTGCAACAAAATATACATAGCATTCCTTACAAAAAAAAAAAAAAACAAACAAATAAATAAAAATTTCTCCAAATCGTATTTTATTTAAATTCTATGTTGTCACTTAAATATCAGTTAACCTGCATGAGTTGTTGTTTTACATTTTTTTTTTCATTTTTATTTCTATATTATTTACTTCAAATACTTTTTTTTGCTAACAAAAATTTTCAAAATTACCCTCAAAAGCTAACTTAAACCAAATTTTGTTGCTTAACTGATCTACACAATAAAAAATTATAAAAAAATATTTAAAAATTTCCGAAAACCACATTATAATAATAATTACGGTATTTGTTAGCGTAGTTTAATTTTTAATGCAACATTTAATATATACATAATAAATTAGTTGTAGTAACAATAACAATTTTTGTTTTACATTTAATTAATAGCAACGTATTATGCAACATGTTTAAATTAAATGTTAGAGTCGCATAATAAAACTTTGCTATTAATTACACATTTATTATGAATTGACAGTAAACATGACGAAAAATAAAACAAAAGAAAACAAAGCAAAAAAAAAATATTAAAAAAAATTAAAAAAAAAAAAATTAAAACAAAAAGCTAAAATAAAACAATAGTGTGAACACGGCATTAGTTTAGCATGTGCTGCAATTAGTTACACATACACATTCACACATACATACATACCTACATGTATGTATGTATGTTAGTAAGCTAAGGAAAACAATTGTAAAATAATAAAAACACACACACACACAAACAGAAAATAAATAAATAAGTTAATTGAAAATTTATTGCAAAAAACAATCGATTTAGCGCAAAGTGAAAGTACGCGTAAGTAAGTAAATATAATGAATTATGATTATTACATATACATACATACATATAATTGAATAAAATTAATGGATAAAAATGTAATAATTACAATTACTAATAATTAATTTAGTATTGTATTATTTAAGCAAATAAAAACACACACACACAATCTCTCACACATACAAATAAACAAATAGTTATATGTAATAAGCGCATAACAAAAACAAAAAAAAAAAATTCATAAACAAACACTTTGCATAATTGAACGAGAAATTAATTTAATTAAAATGATACAAAATGCTGATGAATAATTAAGTGTAGTTGTAGCGGAAAAAGAAAATATAAATAAAGCACAATCAACTCAAAACACAAATACACAGACACAAACACACACATACACATACCTACACACTATAAATAAAGACTCGTATGAGTAAGAAATGCAAATAAAACTAAAAAAAAAAAATTATATAAAATTTAATAAATTGTGTTTTTACTGTGTGACGAAAATGAAATTGCTTGCCATGGATGGCGCGAGAGCAAGAAGCTATGTGAGTTGGATGCGCTAACTTCTCACAGCTGACACGTAAGTATATGATGTTCTTACTCAAGGTCGTTATGGTGGCAGAACTAAGTATATGGACTTTACCAATTTGTTGTCAGATCTATGTATATTTTTTAGGGAGATTCCAAATGAAGCCGTTTCGACATACTTACTACTCAAATGAGTCAATATTTTAGTGGTTCAAGCATGTAAAAGGTGTTTTTACGACTTTCGATGGTTTTAAGCCCTACTCCGCCAGCTAAGATGTGCCTGCCGTTGTCATTCAAAATATAGACTTTTATGGAGTTAAAATATGTTGACCGACCTTTTATTACTTCCACTTATTGGTTTCAGTAAAGCAAGTAATGTAAAAGAAATCCTAACCAGGAGCTTGAAGGTGTTTTATTTTGTAATCAGTTGAACCGGTATTATTATTTAAAGTTGCAACCGAAGCCATACTTTCATCGAAAAGCTCTAAATGTAATACATTTTTTTTCTCTAATTATCAAATTTTCCCATATATGTAATACTTCTATATTGCGGGTGGGATAGGCTCGTAATGTGTTTTGAAAACGAAACCAAAACGAGACAGACTACATCAATTTTTGAGCTTGTAGTAGTATAAATGTAAACTTGTAAATTGTCAAATAGACTGAAAATGCAAATAATTACAGGGGCGGCTCAAGTACAAAAGGGGACAAGAAAACAGCAAACTAAATGAAAGTGGGCTATGAGAACATTTGAGAAGCTCTGCATGTTTGGGTAATCTGGTTTGGAAAATGTGTTTATTAGCTTTTTAAAAAATTGGAATATACATACATATGCATGAAGATGTTCTCCTTTATCTGTATTTTTTTTGCACACAAAGCATAGCCTCACCATCATATATTTTGGTTTATAAATATTTTTTGATTTTAACAATTTTTAAATAATTTCTTCAACATGTAAATACTAGCTGACCCGGCCAACTTCGTTCTGCCCAAAATAGATTTTTTTATTAATTTCATTTTTTTCATATTAGAAAATTAACGATTTTCACTACTTCATTGTGTATACAACTTCAAAAATACATAGTTTTAGTATTTAGTTAAAGGCTGCACGATACACAAAATTTTTAGTTTTCTGTCCCGGAACGTAAATAAATTGCAAGGACGGTTTTCTACACGGGAACACGCCACATAGAGCTATTGATATCGTTAATCACCTGATCAAGTTTTAGATCCTAACTTTAAACGCTTTTACAGATATTCAGTTTGAAAAATTTAGTTTGTATGGGAGGTGCCACGCCCCCTTTTCCGATAACCCCACTTTTATGCGCAAAAATTGTTTTGATATCATATAGCTCTGTACCAATTTTCAGGTCCCAAAATTAAACGCTTTTATAAATATTCAGCTTGAAAAATTTAGTTTGTATGGGAGGTGCCTTTTCCGACAACCCCCACTTTTACGCGTGGGAATGGTTTTGATATCATTTAGCTCTATACCAATTTCCAGCTCCCTACCTTGAACTCCTTTAGATATAAACAGCTTTAAAGATTAAGATTGTATGGGAGGTGCCACGCACGCACACCTCCTGGGTTCACCCCTGATCCAAATTTTGGTTAGTATCTCGAAAACGGGTTCACATATGCAGAATGACATATTCTTTTACACAAAAGTTTGAATGACTTAATCATGATAAAGTTGGTCATTGTGAACGTTTTTGGATAGAAATTCACATAATTTGATTTGTGAACGCGTAAATAATCATGCCTATTCCTAAATCTGACGGATGCCTTACGCGGGGAGGGCGTATTGATTCGCGAAATATCAGTTGCTGCTTTGAGTTAGAAAACTTTAAAACATAAATTTTATCGATATCCTTTAAATTTACTTGTCTAGTCAACACAAGAAATAGAAGAATATATTTTGACAATTCGTTTTTTAGTTTTAAAGGTTAAATCCGCAACTGTTTTCTCGTGAATCGTTACGCACTCCCTCCGCAAAGCAACCGTCGGATACAGTAAGAGGCATGAATATTTTTATAAATAAAAGAAAAGGTATTTAATAAAATAATATCTTTACTCACCAATGAAGACAGTAATATTCGAGAAGAGGTCATAAGTTAAAATTAATCACAGCATAGCTAAAATACAAGTTCAGTCCTTTTTGGACTATTTCGGTACCAGTTAGAACATTTTTCTTGTACATATATTGGTATGTCTCTTGACTCATTCTGGTTCTTCATTGCAGAGCTGCTACAGCTTACGACTGTCCTTGAACTTTATTGACTGACATTGCAAATGTTAATGTTGGTGGAATTTGAAAGTCATATCTGTTCGTCGGTTTCTTGCTATGAAAACTCTGTGACTTCAAAATTTCGTGACAAAATCATTGCTCTAATAAGATTCGATAAAATTTTTGCAACGATACACCTTGTCTCATTGCATAAAAAAGATCAAAATTACGCAGCATAATAATAATCGACCAATGTTTAAGAACCAGTCAATGCGGAGGAGTTCTGAATGTTTCTAAGGAACCTAGAAATTCAACTTTAATTTTATTACTAACAGAGATAAGCAGTTTGCAACTTGGCACATTTCTTCAAGCAAAGTTTAAGCTCTATATATCTGTGGCAAAAAGCGAAAAATTATCATGAACGTGTTAGGTCAAACAAATCTTTATTGGTTTTTCCTCAAAAATTGTTGATTTTATAGACAAAAACCCATAACTCGATTCCGTTCATTTACACTACAATTTGAACATTTAAAAAGCTACACTAAAAATAAAAAAAAAAATTAAAAATAGCTTCGAAAGCTTTTCGAATTATCATTTGTTTCAATTTCAATTCAACTGCTAACTCGAAGACAAGGCAAATTGATTGTTATGGTAATGCAGAGCGAATTCGGCAATATTCGCCTCTATTCGCTTCAGATTTTTGTAACCTAGAATGTCATAGTGATAAAAAATTTGAAATGACTACCATCGATTGTTTTTTTTATATTTCATAAAAGTTAAATTGAACTAATGGTGTCTGGAACAATAAATACGTGTTTGGAAAACTCATGCGTGCATAAAATTTAGTCAAAACCATCGTCATCGTATCCTTTTGGTAAGTTGCGATGGTTTTTTGAAAATAAATACAAAATACAATATTCAAAGTCAACAGTAAAATCTTTCTTTTTATGACATTCTACATTACAGGGCGAGTTAAAAACGTGAAGATGACGAAGTCAGCTGTTCACTTAACATTACCATAACAATCAATTTGCCTTGCTCGAAGATCACCACATTTCAAAATTTTGTTGAAAAACGCCCTATCTCAGAATTTTTTCAAAAAAACACCCTATCCTAGCTAAAAATGAAAGCAATTTTTCGTTCCAATAGGGAGTTTCGTGTTATTGAAAAAAAATCTGAGATAGGGAATTCTAAAACTGGTCGTTTTTGAAATATAGTTTCAAATAGGGTGATCTTTCACTCAGCAGACGAAGTTAAGAAGATTGAAAATTTAACAGCTTGAATTTGATTTTGTAATTTTCTGAAAATGAAATTGAAACTCTGCACACAAAACATAACTTTCTGAATACGAATGAGCAACTTCTGATGCTAACAAATTTATTCAAATCCCTTATTCACCATGTCATCCTGCTTAAAAAGTATTCGCCGCCCCGCTCAACCCTTTGCTGGACAACAAGAAAATCAATTACTTCCACTGAACAAGTTTATCACTTTCATTGATGCTGTGTCAGATATCAAACTATCTGACAACCGTTTGACACACCATTCAATTGCAAAATAATTTCACTTCATTTTGGCATCAACTGTCAGCCATTAAATATTTTATCACAAAACCATGCAACCAACACCCTCAGCTACGACTTGCACGCCAACAACAACTAACACTTGCATTAAGCTTACAATGGGGTTGCCAATGTTTTATATTTCATTCATTCAGTCCACATTGTTTGAAGCATTTATTTAATTGACACTTTCAATTGATGATGATGATGCTGTTGATGTTGCAACAATCAGGCGAAAAAAAATATATATATAATAATAACATTGCCGTTTGTTGATTTAAAGATATGCACAAAAGTATTTATCACTGTATTTTTTGTTTTTGTAAAATAAAAAAAATATTCTTTTACGCAATTATTGTTTTTGTAAATGCGAAATTTTAGCTCACAGCAAAAAAAAAAAAAAAAAAGCGCACGCAAAGGGTTGAAATTGGGTTAAAAAGGGGTTGTAGAGGGTTTTATTGCCGCTCGTGATTGTCGGGCGTAAACTTTCAATTTTCAATTACAATTCTGCCACATTTAAGCGTAACCATTTTTGTGTACCATTTAATACCTTTAGTGACAGATCACTTGTTCTATATTTTTTCCCCCTTTTTTTTTTTTGGTTGGCAAGTGTGACACATTTTTATCATTTGGCACGCGCTTTAAATTAAACATTGTTGGCAATGCCTCTCTGTAACTAAAGTACTGTTATTTATTTTATGTTTTTTGTCCCCGCTGACCCTAAGCGTGTTATATGTATTTATTTCATTTCATATGGTTTTTTGCTGAAATTTAATACGTTGACAATTTTTATGTTGCAAATTTCATTTGCAATTCATTTGGCTCAATTAATTCACCGCCATTGAGAAATTTAATCTAGTGTAAAGAGATTTTTTGTCAGTTCGATAATGTGCGTTAAACAATATGCCGTTTTTTCTCAATCGTAATACGGATTATTGATAGAGGTAAAATTGCCTACTTTTGACAATTTTTAACAAAAAAATGTATAACAATTAATTTGACATTTCGTGGCGCATCGCACAGTGGTTAAAGTTTGCTGCAAAGTGGAGGAAATTTAATACGAAATCAGATGTTTGAACTTGCCTAACTTTGACAAACTGTATTTTTATTACTCGAACTCCACGTTTATTCTTCAATTACTCCTTCATTTTCCGCTTCCTCTTTTCCTCTATCTCTTACTTTTCTTTCACCATAACTCCTTTCTCGTTCTTACTCTTTTTATTTTCCTCTACCACCTCATCTAACTATCTCTTTCTCTATACACACATCCTCTATGTAAGTACGGCTACCATTTTCTTTCGATTCTTATTTATCGATTCACCTGCTCCTCACTTATCCAATTCTATTGGTCGATATGTCGACGGCTGTAACTATTCTAGGTTTCGATCTAGCGCCTCTGAATTCAACCGACGTTTGACGGCCACGCAGATAATTTACGGTCCAACGTTTAAGGGACGAATCTTCCAAGTCTTTCAATAGTTGCGCATCGTTGACCGTGTCGAAAGCTTTGGCCAAGTCAAGCCCAACTAGCACTGTCCTGTAGTTTCGGCGCTTTTGGTTTAGTCCGTCCCCTATCTGAGTGATGATGGCGTTTAGCGCGGTGGTGGTGTTGTGGTTTTTGCGAAAACCATGTTGATGTTCGGCGAGCCGCAAACACGGTAGTAAGACAGACTCCAACACTTTCACTACTGGCGAGAGGAGTGATATCGGGCGATATGACTACCCTACGGCAGCTGGCTTGCCAGGCTTTAGCATTTGAACCACCTTTGCCTGTCTCCATCTTTTAGGAATGACAAAGGTGGACAAGGAAAGGTTGAAGATGTGTGTTAGTTATCTTACCCCTTTGTCACCGAGATTTTTAAGCATCAGCATGACCTCACCCTTCCATGTGTGATCTGTATATAAAATATTAGATAGCAGGAGTTTATGGCCTGGGGTCATGTCAGCGCCCATTTTTCCAAAATCGAAATACTATAGCTCAACTTGAAGTAAATTAAACATAGGTAACTGCCAACTTCCATTAAATTTACTTGAAGTGGTAAAAGGTTTACTAGAAACAAGCAACAGGACATTGGAGTTTTATATATTAGGCTATGTTGAACTGGTGTGTCTCTAAAAAGCTCACATCGACAGAATATGGCCATCACATAGTGTTACCATAAGTTTGTTTGGTTAGATTGGAAAGTTCTATCAAGAACATGGGCATACGTTTAATTATAACTCCTTAAAAGACAATAGAAGCTTTCTAGAACCCATCCTAGTCAATAGAAGACTAGAACCCCTAGCGTCTGTAGGTTCGCCTTTATGAAAAAATTAGCTTCGGCGTAGGTCGAGCTAGTAAGAGTGGCTATTGTGTACTACCAGCAAATAAGGAAAGATCGCCCTAAGCATCTCAAGCAATATATGGCCTATTTAAAACAAATATCAACCTCACCTTAGTGAAGCGAAACCTCTTTCCTTCGGAAGAAAAAGGATGGAATGAGAGGTGTCATATCTATTACTCAACCATTAAGGTGAATGGCATAATGTTTTGTGTATTTTAGTCCACTCTTATAACAGGGGTGCCTTACCTCGAATATATTCTAAGCGCCTTAGCCGCAGGGCTTTTTAAGAAAACCTTTTTGGGGCACTTACAAAAAAACAACAACTTCACCTCTGGTACCCTCAAACAAAGCTCGACCTTTCCTTCGTTAGCCTATTTCTTTTCTGAGCGCATACAACCGCGATTGTGATTAAGTTTTGAAGGGCTTTACCCAAATCTTCAACTCACAGCCCTGAAGTGATTGAGAGTGGAGTCGACTGATGACAGCATGCAAGGGTTAGAATTTAATGGATCTGCTTAGTTTCAGGACAGCACCTTTACAGTGAAGTGAGCTCTAATAGCTAGATACTGCCACCGAGAGCCTGTCTGAAACAGGACTTCATTGGGATACTGCAAAGGATTAAACTCGTGTGGATCCATCTTCCAGATCCTCCACTTCCACTTACACATCCAACACACTTCCAATAAACTTTGAAATCTTTCCCGGGTCCACCATCTGACTATTCATCCCACCTAACCATTTCAATACAACCTTTTGACCTGCCATAAACTACATACATCTCTCAAACGATTGTCTCATGTTAATGCGCTTGATTGTCGAAAATAAACTCAACTCGGCGAAACAAACAAAAGTTGAAATGTGTCAACCTGAGGCAAATTCAATGACAAATAAAGGGAAAGCAAAACAACAACAATTAAGTGACAATAGCAAAAAAAAAAGCTACAACAACATAAATGCCAGTAGCAAAAATAAATAAATTAAATAAATAAACGTGGCACTGTGGCAGCTTCAATTGATGTGCCGAAAAGACAGAAAGAGAGACAAAGAGAGAGTGAGATAGAGCGAGGGAAGTTATGTATGCGTCAGTAGATCTGATAGTGACAGTGACAGCGACAATGTGCCTGGAGGTTAGAGTTGTGGGTATATAAAGAATTTAAAAGAAGCGAATAATAATAAAGAGTAGGCGCATGGTGCGGTGAGATAGCAAAGTCGTTGTTGCTGTTGGTTGAAAAAGTTCTGACAGTTCTTGGCAAAGCTATAGTCGTTTAAATGCAGTTTGCTGCTCAGTATTGTTGTAATTGTATATCGCTAACGGCCGTTGGACATAACTTGGCGATTTTTTTTTTATTTCAACTGTCACATACGTCACTCTTAATTAATCGACAACTTTTTCGCACGACGAATACAACTACAGCGAGAGTAAAGCTTATTTCCGAGAAAATAGGAAAAAGTCTGAACTGTCAAATAATGATTATTAAACTTAATCATTGATAATCAAATTAAATTTTTTGTTATTTTTGTAATAAAAGATTAATTATGATAATCGAACATTTTTAGAAAAATTAATTGATTAGGATAAAATTTTTTTTCCATTAATGAGGATTTATTTCGCTTTTAAATTTAATCCTAGGATTAATTTAATTAATTAAAATTTCAATTTGATTAAAATTTTTGATTAATTGCTATTAACGAGGATTAATAAGTGCCGTTTATTCAAGCTAATATGATATATGGTATCAGGGTCATGTCGGAAGATGGGAAATACCAACATTTCGGACTCATGAAGATAAGAAAAACTCCCATTTATGTAGGACGCCGGAATATAAACTTTTTTTGGATGAATTTATAGAAAAGGCACAAAATTGTAAAAAATTTTAATTTTGATGAATATTGATATATTTAAAATTTGTTATTAATCCTCGTAAATCGTAATTAATCAAAAAATTTAACAAACTGAAATGTTGATTAATTTGATTAATCCTAGGAATAAATTTAAAGAACGGAATAAATCCTAATTAATCGAACACAAAATTTAATACTAATCGATTAATTATTCTAAAAATGTTCGATTATCATGATTAATCAATTAAATTAATAGAGCAGTTTATAATAACTTATTTTTAATTTTAATCCAGAAGTAATAGGTCTGGCAAAAAATTAGTAAAAAGATTTATACCTTTATGGAATACGAATCGTTTTTGCTTTCCTATTGTTATTTGCTCATAGAGGTTTTCTACATCTCAGCTAACCTAAGTTAAGCCCAATCATTATGTACATCCTCTCTCCAAAGCAAGTTCAAAGATTCAGCCACTGCATAACATCTGAACAAAGAAGCATGCTTCGAACAAGTGAGCCATCATTTAAGCCTTGACAGCCACCAGATTCTTAGCAGCCAAAAAAGTAAGATCACTTTGAAAAACTAAGGAAGTTTGCTTACCTGGAAACCAACATGAAACCAGCAATAATGTAATGAAAGAGAGGAGTAGAGGGCGTGCACTCCATTGAAAGAACAAACTGGATAACGATCTGCAATCCTTTGATGTTTCTAATTCGCGTCAGCTGGGAAAGGATAGAGTGCGATGGCGCTTTGTTGGATGGTCAAACTGGTTTGGGCGGTTTAACAACCAGCTATTAAAGGCTGTTGAACTTTTCAGATGCAGAACTGTCAATAGATGTGGACTTAACATCTTAAATTTCTTGCTTCGTGATCATTTTGTAGATGACTGAGCTCTGATCGGACACAAATTGGACCAACAATTAAAAGATCACAAAAAAATCGCCTCTTAAATCACAAAACCGACCCTGACAAAAAGTATCATTCTTTCATGCCCTCAGTCGAATGTAGGCTGAACTTGCTCATGTCAGTGTGTGTATGTGTGTGCGGGCGCGATGTGAACGAAAGCAGATGCCGCCAGTCTGCGGTCAATGATCCTTGAAATGTCCAGTACTGCGAGTACGTCGCATAATCGCAAACCGTTTCGCCGAACTTTGGTATTTTTGGCTGCTGCTTTCAGTTCTTTTTCACTTAAAACAAATAGGCAGCAGGTGAGCTCATCATCATCAATGGGATAGCATATTCCGCAAATGCCATCGTCATCAACAATTGACATAATGATCATTAAATAAGCAATCATTTTACTCTTGCCACTTAACGGTTTAACAAAAAGAAAATACACCAACAGCAACAACAACAACAATAATCCACGTGTAGTATTCATTGAGTAATTTGCCGTACTCATCAACACCTCTCATCATCAGCGAGTGCTTTTGGTCTCGCTGTTGGCCTCACTGGCCTCATCTGTTCATCAGCTCGTTGTTAATACTCAGTTGGTCTTAAATACTTGCATTTGTGCGAAAATTGAAAGTTGCATTGAAATGGAAAATGCGATTGACGAATAGCTAGGTAGACGCGTTGAGGGGAGGGCAAGGAATGCTGTTTTTTTTTTCGAATTTACGGTTTTTCCAGATTGGAATTTATTTTATTTTAAACTCCGACTTTGTTACTTTTTTCGATGTTTTTTTTTTAATGTGAGTTTGAGCTCTTAAATATTTGTATGAGCATGAAATTTTCACTGAAGGTACACAAACGGAAAACTCTGATTAATACTGAGCTACAGAGCATGCTTCAAGCAACTTCGAGGGAGAGCTGTTCTATGGCATTCCTCCTTATTAAAGGTTTACTTAATACCCCACTTGGACTCAAGCGAAAGACTTTCTTGATCTGAGTAGAATACTTAACCACTGAGCGCGACGGCATTTAAAGAATTTTTGCTTCCCATGATTGAACTAAAAATTTTCTGGTCTATTTTGAACTAGTCTGAGGCTGGTATTTTTATGTCCCCAAGCAGACAATTGACATCTTGTAGAACATGGCCTTGTTAAAAATACCAGTTACTTATATGGAAAATAAGACAGTTGGTTGACTAGATGGGGTTAGTGTACATACTAGTTTTGAACTAGTTTGAAACTAATTGGTCGGACTGCACGATTCATACCTTAGAACAACAGACGCAGACTTAAATGAACTAGGGAAACTAACTAATGATTCCATATAAGCAAGTTCTAACTTGTCTCAAGGTAACAACAACAAAATTCAGAAATACAATTTTTCGTTAAATTTTTTCCAGAAACCAAAAGTCAAGTGGGAAAATTCAGAACACTTTTTTCAAAAACCAAAAATTTAGAAACAAATTTACGGGCATGCATTAACCCACTCGTTATCTAAATTTTTATTTTTATAACGATATTATGAATGATTTTTTGGGTAGGTATGAATGGCTTGCGATACACATAATTGGTAAATATTTAAAATTATAACCCATGAGCGGCCATACGTTAACCCATTGACGACCTCAATTTTCTTTTAACTCTATTCACATCAAAATAGTTTGACATATGCTTAAGTATACGATTTTAAGCGTTTTAACCCTTTAAACGCCATGGCTTAACCCATTGGTGACCTAAATTTTTATTTTTATAACTTCTAAATAATTTTTTATATGAAAAAAATAAATCTCTACACTTCAATAATAAATATTTGAAGTTTTAAATGCATGCAATAACCCATTGACGACCTTAACTATTTTATTAATAACGAAATAAAATGTTTCACCTCAGAGTATCATTTCATTATTTTATAAATTGTAAAAATTTTGTTCATGTTAGATCTGTTACTGCACACTTAAAAATAAAATGTATACATTATTAACCCATAATTGGGTCATGTATTAACCCCTTAAATGCCTTTATTTTTTTTCTAAATTCCGAAATAAATTGTTTTGCCGGTATGTTTAGCGTTATAACAGAAGTAATTATGCATTAACCCTTTGGTGACCAGTTTTTTTTTCTTTAGAATTCAAAATCAAATTCTTTAAAAAGGAGTTGCTGTAAATATTTGTAAAGAGCAAATGTGTAAAGTTCTTTGGCAAAGTAGCAAAAGAAAAATTAACCAATGCTTTGTGAAACGTGTTTTCCACTTATTTCAAAGCCATTATCTCCTATCAAAATTAAATTTTTTCTGCCGTCTCATTACTTTCTGAAGTTTTCGATCTGAATTTCACTTTCTGAATTTATATATCTAAATTTTGACTTTCTGAAAAAATGTGTTTCTGAATTTATAGGGAAACCGGTAACAACACAAGAGGAAGATTTTCTGTGAAAGTTTTTAACAGAATCACAATCAATTACACCTCTCATTACAACTCAATACTGACGCCTTACGTCAACCTTTCTCCATGTGCTGGAGCTTCCCAGTTTTACACTTACCTTAATTATGTATAGCACCTGTCAATTCACATGAAAAAAAGTTGCAAAGCCTTCTCTTCATACTCACGTATATGATCCATAATGTTGAGGATGACACACAATTCTTATTCCAACGAATATGAAAACCTCAAGTCATCCCAGTCAGCTTGTCATATCATTCTCACTAAAAACTATATCCATTCAACCCACCTCCCTTCAAACCATAACCTTGCCTTTGACTTTTATTTTACCTCATTTCATTTCAATGTTACGATCAAAGCCAACAGCTGCTCGTGAACGTAAATCAATATGAGTCATATACTCGTACTTCTGTGTGTCAAAAAAATATGAATGACAGAACACAAAATACATTAAAATCCAGTAATTCAAGGAAGAATGTCATAAAAATTTTATAAGTGAAATAAAAGCAAAAGGGAATGAAAGTGAAAATGAACACGAATGAAGCGTACAATTTCTTTGAAATTACTTTAAAAAATTGAAAGCAAGGGAAAAGTGACTGGGGATGGGATTTGTAATTGATTCGGTTGCTCAGAGATAAGTCGATTTTTGAAGAAAATAAGCGATTGGTTTTAGAATCGAGAATAATAATAATTGACTAAGAATTTTTATCAATTTGTATTGAGCTCATAAAACTTTCAAAAATAATCGATTTTTCTTCATTAATCGATTTTTATTCGATAAATGGCTATTCGAAAAGTATATTATGCGTTATTTATTCCACTGAAAACTTTTTCCGATAATAAGTAAAACTATAGCTAAATGTACAAATTTCCAAAACACTTTTATAAAGTTGATCCTAAAAATCGATAATTGAAAAGCAATAATCTATTTAATAGTAAATGTCGTTTGTTAACTCAGTACCCTAGTATGGAGTTATTTATGTAAATTTTACTGTATCAACCCAACAAACATTCTTCAATATTTTAGGATAAGGGTATAGAATAATTGTCGATATGCTTAAGAATCTTAAAATTTGCTCTCACAAGGCCGAATTTTTCTGAAGAGGCTAATTTTTGGTTGGACAGCGCATGCATATTATTTTACATATATATCAAATTCTCGTGTCACAGTTTTCGTTCCTATAACTACTCCTCCGAAACGGCTTAACCGATTCTCATGAAATTTTGTGAGCGTATTTAGTAGGTCAGAGAATCGGCTGTTATCTATTTTTCATTTTTCCGGGAAGTGGATCAGGGACCGAAATATTCCAAACTTTTTTATTTATCGTGCGATTTTTTCCCTAAATTTGGGCAGAACAACGTCTGCCGGGTCCTTTTGGTTTTCGAGAGATTCGTGAATAGTATAAAATGAATAATTTTGGGTCACACCATCAGCATTTTAGTTATTCGGACAGGTAGTATTTATAAAGTCTTAGTCCCTTTCCAGAAAAATTAATATACAGGCTTCAGCATAAACCAGCATGGTGGTGTAATTTAGAATGTCTTTAAAATTATAAGATGATCACCTTCCTTTAATTTGACATTTTAAAGAGTGGTGCAACGAGCATTTTAAGGTTAAGGTGAATTTAAAGTAATTGCAAACCGAAACCAACTAGGTTATCTGATTGGATTAAGATCTAGTTATCCTAAAAAGACAAAATGAAACATTTGGTCCTATCATCCCGTACTTCTCTGACTTAAACTTGTTAAACTGTCAAAAACAAAAGTTTACTCAGAGGGAGAGGAGCAATATAAAGTACTGGGTTGATAGCTGGTAAAAATTTTACTTCTGTTAAATTCATGCAATATGGTAGTTGATTCTTTTAAAAAAAAAATTAAAAATTTCGGCTTAAGTTTATTGAGAAATGCAGCAACAGCTGATCGTTTGACATATTTATCAGAAGTAGTCAGCTAATATTAGGTTCGTTTGTAACGTAAATAATCGTTACAAATTGTTAAGAATTACGAATCGTGTTAGTGGAGTCTAAAATAAATTTCAAGTGAGAGGAAACTGACATTTAATTGCAAGAGAAGTTGCCAATTTTTGATGCATATTTCCGGCGAGAATTTGCAATTGAAGGAAATCAGCTGATTTTGACACTGTCATGTTACTTCTGTAAATTTTTCGTTCATCTGTCATTGGGAGAAAATAATTGAAAACTTTTGAAAATCTCATTGCTGAACAATTGTTACTGGACTTAGTTTAAACACCTAGTCGTCTGAATAAAATCGGGGGCATCTGATTGAGAGGGAAACTGTTTTCTCAGTAGAAAATAAAGTTTTTATAGCAATTCAAGTTAAACAATTATTATTGGGTGTTCTCAGTAGAGAATGCCGTTTTTATCGACATCTTAAAGAAGAAGCAACGATCAGCTGTTTCCATGTCTTCGGCAGGTTTTAAAACTTCGCCTCGTTCAATTTAAAGCGAGTCGCCATAAATTCGACTGCATTCCCTTTACGCATTTTTCAAGACTTTTTTGTTTTCCATATTTTACCACATTTATGGCATTTCCAGTTCTCATTGTTAAAGCTGCATAATACAATTAGTAAGGTGCTTGTCAACATGCCGTTCACCACGTGTCACATTATTCACTCTAGTCACTTCACTGCCTCACTCGCTGCCATTTTAGATGTCGTAAATTGAAAATAGGATTTGTTAATTCTACCAAATGAATGCAGCAGTGGATTATGATGGTCGAGAAAAAGGCCAGAAAATTAGTTAAAATACGAATAATTATTCCTGGCTATAGGGGATATGAAAGGGTAAATTTTCATTATATCAAACATATGAGCGTAATAAAAGTGAGAGGCATTTATGCATTGGCAAATGAGAGCGCATTGATTGTGTTTGGGATGCCTTTTGGTAGCAATTGAATTTTATGATACGCAATTTATAATTTCTGAGGAATTAAAATTGGAATTTTATTATGCCACAATGTCATGAATGCTGACAAAACATATGCAAACACACACACACACACATTCAAACATACATAAGTAGTCATGCGAGCATGTGCGGCTTTATGACTTCAAGCAATTCGAGATGGTAAAATAATTTTGAATTGAAGCGGCAGCAATCAACGAAAGGCACACACGATGCAAGGTATACAGACCGTCATTACCCCACATCCGTTTTTGGCGGCGTTGCTGTGGTAAGGCGAGTGAGTGGCAGCATGTTTTTAGGTTGGTAGCCAGCTTGTGTATTACGCATATGTCACGCTTAATGAGGGGAGCAAGTACAGAAACTTGGTATGTGTGTTGTTAAGAGGCATATGTTTGACGGTGTTGTTGTAATGGCAGTAAATGACAACACTTATGGCTAATTAACGCCGCTCACTGCGAGCTGCTTCTTAGTGTCTCCTTAATCGAATGATTTGCATTTATGTACATACAAATGCATATAATCAAGCAAGCATGGGAAGACTCTGTACAATGCGGCTTGCATTGCTCGATTTCACCAAACTTCACCACGATTCAAATCGAATACTGAAACCGAAGTAGTAAGTGTTTAAGCGACATACATACATAAACTACGGTTATTTCATTTGTTTGTTTTATTTGCATTGCATGCTATTGTAATTCGCAATCAGCTTATAAAATATTTCGAAGATATAGTGTATGTTTTGGAAAGCCAAAGTGTGGTTTTTCATAGCGAAAATGAGGAAGCCAATCGCGACATGCCTCAGAGCCAACAGTGCTCGCCACCAATAATACATACATACACTCTCGTTCTCCAAAGAACAATTTTGAACATTTAGGCAAACACGGTCGTCAGAACCTGAGCCAAATGAATAAATACAATTTGAGCAAAACGGTCCCATAGCACCTGAGCCAAATAATAAAATAAAAAAAAAACTAAAAAAAAAAAAAAAAAATTACTTTAAAAAACAACACGCCTTCTCTAAAGCTTAGACAGTAAGCTTAATCGTTATCTACACCAATGGCCAAGTAAACCTTACTACCGTGGTTCTCGGAATGTGCATTTTAAATGGAATTGTAACTGCAATTTCTCAATAGAAATTTAAATTTTTAGTCTAATCTAAGCAATACTGGAAGCAGGAGAAAAACGTCACCCCGAACAGACAATATTATCCGTAGGATAAGTTGGAAAGATCGCTTCAGAAACTCCATCCAAATAAAAAGTGATCTGGAAGAGCAACACCAAGTAGCAATTAGTGCATGAACAGGAGACTCCAAGAGTATGGTTTAAGTGGAAGCGAAAAAATCACTCTTGACTGCAAAGATGAGACAGGCTCGGTTGGAATGGGCTCGGTTGAGAGACGATTTAATTTGCACTGCACCGACAACTTACCGTATTTCCGACGATTTCCGGGAGAACGATTTAAGGATAATTGTGTGGTGAGATCGGTGAAGCATCCTGAAAGTCAAATGGTTTGGGTGTGCTTTTCGCACTATATAGGGAGTTCTTTACTTTTTGTTGACGGTATGATGAACGCGCGGAAATACGGGGAGGTTGTAACAAATTTTATCCTGCCGGCTATAGAAGACGACTCGGCACCATGCCATCGGGCCAGATCGGTAAGTGTGATAGGCTTTTCAATTTCCAAGAAAATTTGCATGCTTTCTATTTAAAATAGTGTCATCTGTCATAAATTTTTCTCTTTCTGGTGCAGATATTGTTTGAAGGTTCAGGTTACCTATGATCCGTAAACTAGCCAGAGCTCTCTTATATCTTTGACGGATATTGAACTTAAAAGCCTTTCGTGGCTCCTTACAAAGTGGAAGCGCCTGATCGGTACGAAAGGTTTGAGATTCCTCTGGCATTCTTAACGGCATCACATCATGTCAAAAGCCGGCTTAAACTCGGTACTTCCTAACTTTTCTGGAAATTTAGAGAGAGCTTAACCATAACCTGCTCAGGTCTATTGAAAGAGTTCATACTGATTAAGAAGTAGAAGGGAATCTTTTTAAACTTATTGCCAAGTTTCTTTGCTATTGAACTGAGTGCCGGAGTGGGTCGGAATCTTTGCATTGGTACCTCAAAAGGAGGACTTCGGTCCCACTTACTCTTTCTTGTGGTCCGAAAATTTTTTCTGGACACTTTGACCTAGACTTAATAATAAGAGTCTTGTAGTATGGACGCCAACCGCAGCTAAATTCAAATCATTCTCTTTATGAGAAGGTTTCAGATTTCGAAGTTTTACTCAAGAGGAAGCTGATGTGGAAGTTTCACCGGATCGGTGAGACCAATGGCAGACTCTACTGCTTCCTTTACTTACTGGCATTCTTTCTAGGGACTGTCGCGTCATATAACGCATTCTAGTGCTGAGGTAGATCAAGATAAGTAGGGAAGTGTGCAGGCTTCGTTTTTTATTAGGTCTCCCAAAATTATTAGGTGCAGTACGCCTGGAAACATTGGAAAACTTCTCTAGATGCATTTATATGATAGATCACATGGTTGAGTTACCTCTGTCTTGGATTACTCATTTCCCCGCCGGTTTTGCCATGGATTGTAGTTGGGCTACCCCAGCGGCGCTTGCGGTTTTCTCGAAAGCAGAACAATAAAAGAGGCACTGCTTGCGTGTGTGTATTAGGGCGATCATCGCTTATTTGAAAAGCAAATAATTCAAAGCTGATGAAGTGAAACCAATGCACTAATGTCGCCGTCGCGGTTGTGGTGCTCTCGTCTCTATCATCGTCATCATCTACATTATTGTCGTTCTGGTCATGCACGCCACCAACATCGATTTAAAGCACTCAGCTATTTGAGAGCAAAAGTTGTGCTTTGCCAGCCGAGTGTAGCTCAAGTCTACCCTCGCTCTGCGCCACACGTGCTGATTTTGTTGAATGCAACATTACTGAAACTTGCATCATCTACTCGACACTACTCGCATCCACACACTTGAGAAATGAAAGTTCATAATTCTTTCAGTTTTTGGAAAGTTTTTCCTTTAAGAAAAATTATTTTTTTGACACTTTTGCGTGTTGTATGTCTTGTTGATTGCGTGTGGCACGTAACACAGCAACACATGCCACAAAATACATGCAACTACTCATACATTTATATGTCGGTGAAGATGTATGGCAGCTTATTAAGACGTAGCGCAGCATCCATTCGTGCGTACAACAAGAACAAAAAAAAATAAAACGAAAGATTACAACTCACCCTTCACTTGCGGTAAGGCAGGATTGTTGTTGCAATGCCTTATCAATCCTATTACCAACACCGCATTAATAAGGTCTAAAAACAACAACAAAATAAGTAATAAGCGAAACAACTGCAAGCTATAACCCAGCTAGCATCTTGGTTCATTTTTAAAACAGCAATTTCAGTCAAACTTTATGAAAAGCCGAAAACCGTTTGTTTTTCACTGAAATGAGGGAGATGCCACACCCATTTTCCAAAATTAAAAAAAATAAACATTCACAGGAGAACAGTTCATTGTTTACTACCAAATTTATGGCTAGTTCTACTTTTCCGAAAATTTTGCTACTAAAATTTAGCTTGACTAAGATACTCATCAATCGATTAAGAAATTCCATTTATTTGTATATGTATATAATTTTATACAGCCCCACACAGAAATACTTTTTTGAGATGGGTGACAACCCGTTTCATTTAAAAGAAATTGAGATGGGTGCAACCCTGTAAAAATAACATATGTGGCATCATCTCAGTAAAAATTCTTTAAATGTGGTAAACTATCTATATACATACCAAATTTCATTGAAATCGGTTGAGCCGTTTTCGAGATCTTCTGAATAGCTCGTCTAAAGTTAAGCTAAGCTCAGGTGGCAACTCTAAGTGGCAACTCCCCCTATGCATGCCCTTTTTAATACTGTGGGAAATACTTTTTATTTTATACCCAAATTGCCATATTTCGCTTTATTTAAAAAAAAAATTTAGATAGGTGGCACCCCGTAAAGGTAACCTAAGTGGCAACACCTAAGTAAAATTTCTAAAATGTGGTACCGTAACTACATACCAGATTTCATCCAAATCGCCTTAGCAGTTTTCGAGATAGTCTGGATATACAAATATGGAAATATACAAGAATAGCTCGTTTAAAGTTATAGTACCTGGGTGACCGAGACTTGCTCGGTATTTTTCGAATTGGCCGCATAATCTTACTTACCAAGAGTATAAATTTCCAAAATATCGAACACTAACCACAAAAAGTCACTTAACATACATTGGCGACACCTGTTGTGTATTAAATATTCTGGTTGGTATACGCCCTAAAATAACTTTCATTTGATACCCATATTGCCATATATTAAAAAAAAAAATCGGAAAGGTGGCAACCCTCTAAGTTTCCATTAGTGGCAACATTCAAGTAGAAAATCTAAGAAGGAAGCATGCTATCCATCTACCAAATTTCATCGAAATCGGCTTAGCCGTTCCCGAGATAGTGGTCGATATCTGGAGGAATAAATAAAATGCGTTCCGGTGGCAACCCTAGGAGGTAATCCTATTCAAAAATATTTTGGTTGGTATACGCCCTAAAATACTTTTCATTTGATACCGATATTGCCATATATTGCTTAATATTTAAAAAAAATTGATATAGGTGGCAACCCTGTGAACCACCCCAAGTGGCAACACCAAAGTAGAAAATCTTAAAACAAAGCATAGTACCTATGTACCAAATTTCATTAAAATAGGTGTAGTCGTTCGTGAGATAGTCGTGGATATACAAATATACAAGAATAAGTCGTTTAAAGTTATCTCTACATATAATAAAATTGTAACAGGTCGATGTCTGTACATGGCAGATATCAACAAAAAATTGATTGGGGGAAGCATTATTAAACGAGTAGAATCCAAATCAACCATTTTTTTAATTTTTGTGTGTCTGTCTGTCTGTCTGTCTGTCCGGTTTTGGAGGTTTCGCCCAATATGTGGACCAGGGGTGACCAAAAATGTCTTAGTACAATATGGATGTCAAACGAAAGGTGTCAATGAGTGCTGTAATATGCGATGTGATCAATTGAAATATCCCAAATGGTTTCGGAGATATCTTGAAGTTATCGACGAATATTTGCAAAAAAATGTGTTAGTACAATATGGGTATCAAACGAATGGTGCCAATGGGTACTGTTATATGCGATGCGCTTAATTTAAATATCTCAAATGGTTTCAATTATATATCTTCAAAAATTTCGGACGGAAAAAGAGAAGGGTGGGTAGATGCCATGTACAGACGTCGACCTGTTGCAATTTTATTATATGTAGAGATATGTATGTATTTCAAATTTCGAAAACTGGCCCAAATGTATTTTTTAATTGTTGTTGTGAACTATACAATTAAGTAATAGAAAGAAAGTCGAACTTCGAAAAAGTGCGTATAGGCTATAATGATTAAAATCGGACTCAGTCTGTTATAAGTTCTGATACGCAGCGAAGCAAGCGGGCCATACTAGTAAGATAATAAAATAATAAAATTCGGTGCCACGCCCACTTTTCAAAATTTTCCAAATTGGAAGCAATCCATATCTAAATACATAACAGACGAAATATATAATCAAAAAATATATATAATAAGGCAGATTGAGCAAACAAAAAGGTAAAAGGAGATGTTAAAGTTCCCTCAAAGTCGCAGTTACCACGCCGCTACCTCATTTATACGTAGCCTTATGTAACTTCAATTAAACGTTTGGGGCATATCTCATAGGAACTTTGCTGGAACGTTGCGATGACCCTAAAATTATGCCCCCATTTTGGTTGCAACCACTCAATAAATGCGTTCCTATTACGTGCCCGTGACTAAGCAGTGACTAAACACTTTAAAGTCACAACAATGGTCGCAACTCCTTAATTGTGCTAGCTGGGATATATCAGCTATGTCCAATTTTTCTCAACATGCAATCGCATCACAACTTCCTTGCAACAATTTTCTCCTTATGTTGTACGAAATCTTGCCTACAGCGAAGCTCAGTATGTTAGCATTGTAAATACACAACAAAAACAACAAGAACATTTAAAGAAAACAATAGCTACAAACATTGATGCAGTCATCACAATTATACGAAAAGGTATGAAATTACTAGAATATGCCCTGACATACATACATACATACAAAGCCATTATCTACGTAGTACGACGCTGCATGCGTTGGACCTGCTTGGGGTTCGCGCCTAGCGGTGGTCGATGGTGGGTGGGTGTAGAAAAATGAAAACAGATGTTGAAAATCAGTAGCACATTAAACAGCTACAAATAAAAATTGTTGAGGCGGAAATTTTTATTTCATTCATTAGATTAAATATTTCATTTGTTGTTTTGTGTGCATGGCTGAGGGGGACTAATAAAAGTTGGGTAATAATAAAACAATTTGGTGTTGTAAAAATTTGTTCAAAGTTGCAAGGTATGACCGGGTGTGAACATAAAAATCAGACCTATTAAGTCTGGATTAAAATTAAAAATCAATTAATTAATTATTAATTAAATTATTAAACTGCTCTATTAATTTATTTGATTAATTATGATTGAGGATTAATGACGGTTTATTTTGTTTTCAAATTTATTGCTAGGATTAATCAAAATTACAATTCGATTACAATTTTTCATTAATTCCGATTAGTTCATTTTAATTGTTCTAAAACAGACCAGTTAAATTTGATTAGTAATTAGTAATCAATTGATTATACTGGTTTTTGATTGGTTATGATTATTTTAATTGTTTTCAAGAAAAGGCCATTATAAATTTATTACGATTAAAAAAAATATAAAAGAGTCATGATTTTTCACGATTATTAAAAAAATCAAAAATAATCAAAAAAAACTTTTTTTTTATTACTTTTGATTATTTTTGATTTTTTTGTTGATTATTTTGGATAATCATGCAAAATCATAATTTTTTTAAACTATTTTTTAATTGCATAGTTAGAAAATAATCATTACAAATTAAAAGTAATGGTAACCAATCATTAGTAAATATTATTTAACAGCCCTGTTTTGAAACTCAAGTTTCACAATTTTCCTCAATAAAGCAGAGTTTCAAACAAAAAAAAGAAGTATTGATGGATTAATTGAATTATATTTATTAAATACTAGCAGGGTACCCGGCGTTGCTCGGGATGTAAGTAGTTAGGGGGCCTTTCAAAATCAATAATATACTTTAAGATTTCATATTTATATACATACATAAAATATAGCTGACCCGGCAAACTTCGTTCTTCCCAAAATAGATTTTTTTATTAATTTTTCACTACTTCATTGTGCATACAACTTCAAAAATATAAAATTTTAGTATTCCGTTTAAGGCTACACGATACACAAAATTTTTAGTTTTCTGTCCCGGAGCATAAGTAAATAGCGAAAAAATTTTCCTACACGGGAACTATTGATATCATTAATCTCCTGATCAATTTTCAGGTCCTAACTTTAAACACTTTTACGATAACCCCACTTTTATGCGCGAAAATTGTTTTGATATCATTTAGCTCTATACCAATTTCCAGGTTCCTGCCTTAAATACTTTTGGAGATATTTAGCTTGAAAAATTAGTATGGGAGGTGCCACGCCCCCATTTTCGTTAACCCCAATTTTTTTGGAGGTGGTAGGGATCGATCTCGTATAACCCCTCACCAAATTTCAGTGGTGTAACCCGAATACTTCCACAGATACGGAAAATGAAAAATTTTATTTGTGTGGGAGGTGACACGCCCACACTGTCGTTATCCCCAGTTTTTTTTGGAGGTGGTAGGGATCGATTCCATATAACCCCTAACCAAGTTTCAATGATCTAACCTAAATACTTCCAGAGATATCGACTAAGAAGTATTTCATTCGTATGGGAGGTGCCACGCCCACACTGTCGTTATCCCCAGTTTTTTTGGAGGTGGTAGGGATCGATTCCATATAATCTCTCACCAAATTTCAGTGGTCTAACCTAAATACTTCCAAAGATATCGACTAAGAAGTATTTCATTCGTATGGGAGGTGCCACGCCCCCATTTTCGTTATCCCCAGTTTTTTTGGAGGTGGTAGGGATCGATTGCATATAACCCCTAACCAAGTTTCAATGATCTAACCTAAATACTTCCAGAGATATCGACTAAGAAGTATTTCATTCGTATGGGAGGTGCCACGCCCACACCGTCGTTATCCCCAGTTTTTTTGGAGGTGGTAGGGATCGATTGCATATAACCCCTAACCAAGTTTCAATGATCTAACCTAAATACTTCCAGAGATATCGACTAAGAAGTATTTCATTCGTATGGGAGGTGCCACGCCCACACCGTCGTTATCCCCAGTTTTTTTGGAGGTGGTAGGGATCGATTCCATATAACCCCTAACCAAATTTCAGTGGTCTAACCTAAATAGTTCCAAAAATATCGACTAAGAAGTATTTCATTCGTATGGGAGGTGCCACGCCCACTTTTTCGTTATACCCAGTTGTTTTGGAGGTGGTAGGGATCGATCCCATATAACCCCTTACCGAGTTTCAATGGTCTAACATAAATACTTCCGGAGATACGGACAATGGAAAATTCCATTTGTATGGGAGGTGCCACGCCCCCTATATATATCAAAATATTTTTTAGCCTGTGACCATCCCTGGAAGATGTACAGTGGGTGTGTAAAATTTGGTTACGATCGGTTTATAAGTTTAGGACGCAAGTCGATCTATACCTACATACATATATATTTACATAATTTGAATTTTATATATATAGATACAATCGAACTTTTGTGAGTCATGCGACATTCATAAATATGTATTTCCTCATGTCCATGGATCTACGAGTAGGTATGTGTGCCTTCCTCAAACAACTCATATTCATTTCAAGGGGCAGCTACTTGTATCATTGGTAAATACAGAACAAAAGACCACAGAACACATATTTAATTAGAAAGCTAATTTCTACATTCATATGTATTTTAGTATGAGTTATTCCAATTTTCGGATTTTAGCAGGCTTGATTTTTTTTGGAAAACGATTTTACAATCGTGAGATCTCGGGACTAGACAATGCTTTTGCGTATGGGCTATTCTGCAATAGTTTTGGTTATAAGAAGTGAAGGTTATTTGAAAAATTATTTCACCTTAGAATATGTTTGTTTTTATTGCCTTTTGTAACTCAAACAAAAGTAACTCATTAAAAAACCAAACAAAACCAAAAAAGTTGATACCTACTTTTTTCAAACTTTTTGTTTTAAAAATAAACTTTGCAGAGTTTTTAAAAATATGTATTTAGCAATTTTTTAAATGGGGAAAAACAAGAAAAATGCTTTTATCGGGCCTAGAATTTTATAATTTACACTAGGAAACGGGTTATCCTTAAAATCTGTATTTACTCTGTTTGTTTTTTTTTTTTGATAGAAGAAGTTTCGTTTGAGTAAAAAATTTTACCATCAACTAAATTATCGTTAACAATGAAATAAAAAAAAATATAAAATAAATTAATAGAAACTTTTTAAACGGCAAATTCAGAAAAGCTCACCAAACGATTCCAGTCTAAAATGAACTGAAGAAACCATCTGAATATTAGATTCTTTATTTAAACGTAACATATTTCTACAACATGTGCGGAAGACAGAGGGTAAGCTTAAGTACCTCAAACAAGAAGAAGGAAAACAGTGAAGAATTTTCATAAATAAATCACAAATATTGTGTACCAAAAATTGTATTGAGTTGTTGTTTTAACAGATTGCCCATTTTTAAATGAAAATTATTATTGTTTCCATTTTTTTAAATTAAAATACTTAAATTAGTGTTAAAAATAAAATGAAACGTATTGTTTCATATAAATATTATTTTAAATAGTTTTACAAAGGCATTGGCCTTCTAAGTTCACAATAAAATATTTTTATTTTATATTTTGTAAGGTCAACCTATGTCAACAATTTTATTCACAAACCATGGTATATGTCTTGGAGTTAACAATGCCATAAACACAACCATAGACACATACCGTCATTTTAATAAGTTAAAATTACGTCTATGTTCTTTTAAAATGAAAACACTGTCTTGGACATGAAATGATCTTTATTTGAGAATCATTTTTAAGTTCATAAAACTCTGTTTTAATTTGACTATGACTTTGGGGCAATATTATTTTATTAATTATTAAAAGCTTTCAGTAGAATCGCCATATATTTTCTTATAGGTATTTTTTTGAAGCTAGTACGAGTGGACATCTTCGTTGGATAAATTTTGGCACACTCGGCTAGCCATTAGGGTTTTGAAAAGTCGATTTTACGTGAGATAAACTCCATTTTTAAAATTGTTTATCATAATACAGCAAGTATCGTCACCTATCGGCATTTAGTATTTCCTATGATGTATTTAGACTCTGACACTGTGACGGTGCTCTTAGGTAATTACTAAATCAAACTTTTAATTCAATTAAAAACTTTTAATAATTATTTAAATCATTAAAACAAAAATTTCAGAAATCTCGTAATTTTCTGCTGCTAAGAAAGACAGAAGATCACTAATAAATATTTATGTGTAGATTATAAGAACCCATTCATGTGTACTTTATGCGCAAATTTTTACAAACTTCTGTCCATTTTTTCTATTTACATTGTCTGTTTATTTTGGCCCTCACAAATATTTTGCTGTCATGTCAATGTTGTAGCAAATATTCAGATGATTGAAACAAAATTTTGCAGTTCCTTCGTCCAACCACTAAGTGACTCACAGATGGTCTCAAGTGTGGTGTCGTCTTTGGTTTTGTTTGGCTATTCACATTGCAATTTATAAAATTATGGTCTCATATATCACACAATTTTTGGGTTGAAATTGTTAGTAAACATTCGTTAATTTTTATAGAGCATAATGGTTACCAAGGGTGGTGTTTGATGCAGGGTCAACTGTAAATGAGGGTGAGTTGGAAGAGGTGTAGGTGAAGGATAGACATACGGTAGCACTAAACACAATTAACTGGCCTCTTAAGGTGACTCGTTCAAAGTTTGCTGGGTTCCTTAGAGTGATTCCCAAAGACTCCCTTAGAATACCTGCAACCCCTTTCCCCCCTATAATTGCGGTACTCTATAGAGGTATTTTGGAGTCAAAGTCTGTCAGTGTCAAATAAATCAATGTAGGATAACCATCGAAGGCCTTAAAGTCATTGTCAAACTTTTACCCGAATTAAACCCTTTTTGGTCACAATACAGACCGTCTTGCAATATCGCTGCAGTAAAATTTCAAACGAGTCTGCAAAAAAAAAAAACGGTTCCAAAAAAATATTTTCGTAGCAACCCTGTTTTCTCAACTGTACACAACCCAATTTCTATATACATATGTATGTGGGTGTCTGAGGTTTATATTAAAATGCATTTATTATTTCAAATTGGACGAAAAAGCAACACATTTTGTGTTGATGAGCTTAAATACCAATAAACAATTATCAGAATAGGTGCATAACTACATACATATACACACAAATACATGAATGCTACCCAGGTCTCATTTTGAATACTATTTTCGGAAGGAAGCTTTAAATATTTGTGGTTTCAGTTGAACAAAGTATCTCGGGTTCTACTTTTAAGAAAAACCAATTTTCAAATGATCAAACCTTGCGTATTTAATCTGAGCTCAAGTAAAATAAAGCATGAAGATAAATACCGCATGCGTATTCTCCCAAGACGAGCAGGTTTACACTACACAACTGTAAAGACTACATCATGCCCGAGGTATGTAGGTATAGGATTGTCAATACCACATCACTACAAAAAATCGTCGGCGATTGTTTTTGTTGTTAAAACAACAACTGCATCATTACCTATAACACCTGCTTCGTAGCGTTAAAGGTCGTCAAAACCTGACGGTAAACTTCTTTACTTAGCGTAAATAATCCACAAAAGGAACTCTCAGGCCATACCTTTGCTTGCATATATAAAAAGATATGCTGGAGCTTTCCGTGTGTGGAAAATATACTCATCTGTTATAGAGTTTCCTGTGTAAAGGTACGGGGACCACGCGGTAGTTCAGTACTAATTTTAAAACTTAATTAACCACAAAAATGCCATTGCCCGTTGTACATTTTGCTATCCAACCCTAGTCTTCTAATTGATGACAGTTTCACTACATTGGACGCTAATATCGGGGCAGTCTCAGCCTAGAACCTAGAAGCATTGGTCCACTAAATAGTTCCCTCCCCAAACAATTATATTTAATTTAAACCAATTGACGAGTATGGAAACTCTGCCTTCACCAATCCGACTGCACAGATCTAAGTGGAGCAAGCGAATTTGGTGTTGTCCTTAGACAAAACTAACGCTGATCATATTAGGTTTGCGCACTTAGAGGTTTGAAGTCTAATCTATGCAGGCTAACATATAATGCCCCCATGCAGGAATATGGGCCTGTATCTTCTGGGCCTAAATACAATAAATTAGGTCCTACCAATCCGCCCGACCGACAATTTGTGTTTCTTATTAGCAAGCTTCCGCCTAAAGTGGCGTAAAAGAAAACATTTTCGTTCCTGCGAAGAGTTTATCAATCTGTCACTAGCGACCCATCCGGGTTTTATGCCTGGGAAGCCCAAAAAATATAAGCTTTTTCAGTTCAAAGCAACTATTTCGCTGTTGATTTATGTCAATGTTGCATTTACATTTAAGATGACATATTATGCACTTACGGTAACGGCTAAGTTTATGGTTCGGTTACGGGATTGGTTATGTATACGTTTACGGTTACGGTTATTGTTCTTCTATGGTTGCATTTCATATAACAGTTAAGTTATGGATACGGTTACAGCTAAAATTACGGTTACGGATAAGTTAACAATTACGGTTAAAGTTAAATTTCGGTTTCAAAGCTGAATTTTCCATTTCTTACTTTGTGGCATTCTACGCGTAAGCAAAATCTCGAGCCCTATTACGATCAACACCAGTTCCCTTTCGCTTACTCTTTAAAATGCTCACTGGGTTACGTTGCGTCTATGCGTTTAACAAAATTTATTTTCATGTGTTTTCAATTATGGTCAAATGTTGCGCTCGTAGACAAGTTGGCGGCGGGGTCGCGTCTGTTTTGGTTAAAAATAAACGAACATTTCAGGTATTTGCAATAATTAAAGTGCAAATCAATTACAACGCCACATTAAAAATATCAACAAAAGCACTCAAATGCATTTCGTATGCACAGACATAACCATTTACATACATAATAGATATGCAAGAGGGGCAGGGCAGGGTTCACGCAGCAGTGAAAGAGCAAATGTCAGTAATGCAAAAAAAAAAAAAAATAACAAACTCACATATCAACGCGTCAACCACACCCACACTGCCTAAATGCGTTGAAATAATAGTGGAATTAGCAAAAAGAAAAAAAAGCCGCAAAATTGCAAAAACCCTATTTGTGAAAAAATGTATTCTGCAAGGGAAGTAAGTCTCGACTTAAGAAGAATAGAGCTTCGATTATCAACCAGAATTTGTGAAGTCTTAAGGAAGTCGTTTCTGTATTGCCACGGATTGTCTCTCTATGACACAGAACCGGGAAAAGAGGGCATGGCAAAAGTTAAAAAATGAGCTCTGATTTCTGAAGAGTATAAGGTCGCTACATAAAATGGCCTGAGTGCTCTTACCACACCAACTAAATTTTCGTTTGTTCCAATACCAATCTTCCGTTTAAACTCAATCTCTTCAAACTCTTCCTAATTCCTACTCGAGGAAAAGTTCGTGGTGAGATGTCCTTCAAGGGGTAACCAAGGAAAGATTGAAGAAGTCAAACCCTAAGGGTCGGTATGCCTTTCCTAAAAGGCCACTAAAATACACAATGATACCGACCTTCAACTTGATGGTTGATCTAGGGATATGATGACTTTCATCTTTCATTACTCACCTTTTTTTACAGGGTGAAATGGGGAAGAAGGTCCCACTTGTCATACCAAATCATTCCGGCGAAAGTTAAAGCCGGACCATAAGCACAGAATTTATACCTAACGCCCTTGAAAGCTGAAGAGCGGTGCGGATCATTGAGTTTGAAAAATTAGATTTAGGAATATCTTCTAACCGGAGTTCTAATACACTGGCCATTCCAACAGTTTGGCAAAAATGAATTTCTTCTCTATCAAGCATCACAACGATTTTTATGGAAGACTTGATTTACAAAAATCTATCTTTTAGAAAATAACCGATTTTTAAGAGATTACTCGTTTGGCAAAACTCTATCATTAAGAACACAGTCGATTTTTTTAGAGAAGACACGTTTTTTGAAAAATTGATCTTTAAGAAAATAATCGATTTTTTTTAGAGGTTACTCGTTTTTCAAAAATCTAACTTTAAGAAGATAATGGATTTTTTTAGAGATGACTCAATTGGCAAAAAATCTATCATTAAGAACATAATCGATTTTTTTAGAGATGACTCGATTTGCAAAAAACTATCTTTAAGTAAATAATCGATAATCGACAATTTCGATTTTTTTAGAAATGACTCGATTTTCAAAAATCGATGTTTAAGAAAATTATCGATTTTTTTTTAGAGATTACTCGATTAGCAAAAAGCTATCATTAAGAACATAATCGATTTTTTTAGAGATGACACGATTTTCAAAAATCGATCTTTAAGAAAATAATTGATTTTTTAGAGATGACTCGATTGGCAAAAATCGATCACTGAGAACATAATCGGTTTTTTTTTAGAGATTTCGCGATTGCCAAAATCTATCATTAAGAACATAATCGGGTTTTTTAGAGACGACTCTATTTGATCTTTGACTCGGCTCTAATATCCAATATTTTAACATTTTAAGGTCTGTTGGCAAGATACTATTCTAAAAACTTCCAGCTTCTATCAACCTCCTCTCTTTTGTAACCACTGCACTGAACAATGCCTCGCAGCTCACGCAGACACAGTTGTAATTACAAATAAAGCGATCAATTAAATGCGTTCGATTGCCACAAAGTTGGACTAGAAATGTTGGGCTGTGTGGGCGATAGAGCGCAGCTGTGCGTTTTGAGCGCACATTTGCCATTACCAAAACGAAGCGTCAGGTGTTTTGCGTGTGTGTATGTGTGTGTGAGTGACGTGTGTAAAAAATATTCGTTGGAAAATGAAATGCAAATTTAGCAAAAATAAATGCTGCAGCTGACATTCCAACAGCGCAGTGGCAATTTATAAACTATAACAACAACAACAACTCACTTTAAATTAAGTACAACAAATGACAACAAAACTAACAAAAACAAAAAGCGTACCACAAAATGAAAATAAATTATCAAATGCCAATTGGTAGCAGCTAGCAAATGTCAAATAGCAATCGATGACAGACAAAGTGTAGCCACAAAGCCCTCAATCAGACAAAACTACCACAAATACCTGCACACAGCCGGAAAGCAGGTAATACTCGTGAATGGTCTGTTGGTAGTAAAAATTGTGTTTAGAGTTAGGAAAATAAATAAATTTGTTGTTTGTGCAATCGGTAAATGTGCGCTATCCTGTCCATCTTAACAACATCGTAAATATGCTTTGTCGGCTAGATCGATCTTTGTCCCATCTTTTAGTGATAATCTTCCGACATCTTTCTTGTCTTACTGTTTCTCTTCGCATCTTACGTGCATATCCCTTTAATGGAAGATCATCTAGCTTAATCGGAGCAGTTCGATAGATCTCCACTGAGGGCGATAATTTTCTTGTGGGTCGGGGACTCAAATGTCATAAGCACTGCTTAGCTATCCGTGTAGATACATATATGTGTCACGTCCTCTCACTGTGTCTTCCGTTAAGAAACCACAACCATTCTCTATCCCTAGCACTTCCTCTTGGAATATACTAGCTGAAATTTTAATACTTATTCCTAATTGAGAACGAAATCATCAGTTGTTCTATAAACACTCCAGCCACAATACCATAGTCCATTTTTGATTCTTCGGAGTAGAGCGATCTGACTATACTAGGCAGCGCACGGAGTATTCTATAATGACCATACCGCCGCGACTTCCTGTAGGCAGATTCTCGAAGTCTTACCGCTGAACAAACTACAGTTTCAGGTATGTTAAGGTTCAGTGGTGACTGGTTAAGCATCACGTTCCGTCGTCAGTTGGACACAGACTGAGCGATCCAGTAACCACGTCGAGGACCGCCCGCTGTTGGTTGCTTAGTTTTTTGGTCTTATAGTGTTTAGGGTTTTACTACCATACTACCACTCCGAAGGTTCCCTGCAAAAAAAGCGATAAGTCTAAGATGAATTCAGGATGAGTCACAAAGGAGCGACCAATGTCAGTTTTGATGCCTTTTGTAGGGGTTGGAGTGATCCCTTTTGTTTGAGCATGTTTTATGAAGAGATCAATTGGCTCATAAATAGTTGCGATCACTTGTAGCCAAATGTAGAGGAGAGGTATTGATCCCAGAACACTCCTTTTAAAGAGCAGTCGCACGATTTTTTGAAGGGTTCAATGGGTCTTATCAATGCAGTGAAGAGGAAAACCATGAGTTTGGGTTTAAAACCCCAATTTCTGCTGACTATTTTTTTCTTCTTTCGATAGGGTTTTTCCAGCAAAATTAAAACTTTCTTTTCTATTTCAAAGAAAAATTAGAATTTATAAAAAAAAAAATTTCAATAAAAAGTTTTCATAAAAATAAAAATGTATTATTGTTGTTGTTGTAAACAGTGTAAAAATGTTCTTGGTGTTTAGCTCATGTGTAGACATTAAAACTTTTAAAAACCGTGATTTGCTCAACGTTATTGACAGCTTTTGAAGCGAAGTCAAAATCAGAAATTTAGCGTAGAAAAAGCTCTCTGCTAATATCTAACCAAGTATTTTTGCAACACGATAACAAAAGATAGCGCATACCTACTGCGGTATGAGTTGTTGTATTTAGGCATTTTAATACGAAATTAACTTGCCAAAATAACAGCTTTAACAACAACAATGATGAGAGCTAAACCGAAAAAAAAAAATGCAAACTGTGCAAATCAGCAGTAACATCAATGACAACAACAACACGTGCTACATATACACTCAGGTCTTGCACATAGTGTAATACACAAATGGATAATTAAATAAATTGGCAATTTGAAACAAAATAATTAATTTTGCGGAAAAGCGGATGCATCAAAAAATGTGGCAATAGGCAATAAATAATGATGGTTGCATAAATGGCAAGAACAAAATGGGTAACAATAGTAGCAACAAAACTGCAAAAAAAAAGAACAACAACAGCAGCAGCACAGCACATTAATTATAGTTTTTGTAATTGAGTGGCATAATGGCTGCCATATGTTGCACGTATTTGTGAAATTGAGTTGCTTGCCACAAACAATGCTGGGATATTGCAACTGGTATTTGATACAATAAAAACAAAACTAAACAAAAAATAGCAGTGAGCATGTTTTATGCAAAATCCCAAAAAAAAACAAAAAAACAACAAACAATAATAATTTTAATAGCAAAACCAACAACAACAACAAGTAATATACTCACGTACGCCAATAAAATTGTATTAGCCCACATTTGCTCACTTTGTTTTGTTTGTATGCATTGCTTGTTGTTGTTTGTTTTTACTTGTTTTTTGTTGTGCTCAACAGTTTTCACCACCATATATGTATGTGTTGTTGTTTTTTTTTGTTGCTGTTTGTTTTCTTGTTTGTTGCTTTTGCTCTCTAACGTTTTTGCCACATTTGGTGGCAACTCAATTTGCTAAAATGTTTTGCATACCATAAGCAAAAATAACCGTTGGCTAATATGTGTTTGTAAGTGTGTGTACAGAAATGGGCGCTAAAAAACAAGTTGTTTGTAGCATAATAGCAACAAAAATAGCATACATATACACCCACGGTAGGTACATTTCGGCAGCAAAAACAAAATTTGCATGCAACACGCTCACCCACCAATTGCCAACAGGTGAACACCATAAACATTCATACAAAAACACGTATGGGTGAATACATACATACAAACAAATAAAAAATATATGTAATCAGCAGTGCTGTCACTTCAATTGAGCTTTTTCACTTCATTTCGGAGTCACTATGACACTTCGTTTCCTTTTTTTATGCCTTTCATGAACATTAAATTGTATAATAAGTTTAGTCCGATGTTTGTTAGTACGAGTGGCTGAAGGGATAGACTCACCAATAAATGTACCCAAATGATTAGAACGAGTCGCTTGAGCTATATCCATCCGACCGTCTGGCTGTTTGAACCCGAACTAGTCCTTAAGTTTTAAAGATATCTGACCTAAATTAAGTATGTGTTTAAGGGTTCTTCCCATGAATTCAGAAAACAAAAATTCAGAAACACATTTTTTCATAAATTTTTTTTCAGAAATCTTTTTTCAGGAAGTCAAAATTCAGAAAGTAAAAATTCAGAAAGTGAAATTCAGATCTAAAAATTCAGAAAATAATGAGACGGCAGATTTAAATCAAATTTTGCACAAAACTCAATTTTTTTCTGCCGTCTCATTACTTTCTGTAAATGTAAACATTTCATTTTTAAAATGCTACTCTGAGGTGAATCATTTTATTACTTTATTAATAAAATAGTAAAGGTCGTCAATGGGTTAAGGCATACATTTTAAACTTCAAATATTTACTATTTACTAAAAAATTATTTATATTAGATTTTAGGTCAACAATGGGTTAAGGTATGGCGTTTAAAGGGTTAAAACGCTTAATATTAACTACTAAAAACCCAAAGTAAAACTATTGTGATGTGAAAAAATTTGATTTCAGAGTTAAAAGAAAATTGAGGTCGTCAATGGGTTAATGCATGCATTTAAAACTTCAAATACTTACTATTGAAGTGTAGAGATTTATTTTTTCATATAAAAAATTATTTAGAAGTTATAAAAATAAAAATTTAGGTCACCAATGGGTTAAGCCATGGCGTTTAAAGTGTTAAGACGCTTACAATCAGCTGTTTAAGCCTGTGTAAAACTATTTTGATGTGAAAAAATTTGTTTTCAGAGTTAGAAGAAAATTGAGGCCGTCAATGGGTTAACGTATGGCAGCTTATGGCTTATAATTTTAAATATTTACCAATTAAGTGTAGCACAACCCATTCAAACCTAACCAAAAAATCATCAAATCGTTATAAAAATAAAAATGTAGATAACGAGTGGGTTAATGCATGGCCGTAAATGTGTTTCTGAATTTTTGATACTGAATTTTTGGTTTCTGAAAAAGATTTCTAAATTTTTCTTTTAACTTTTGGTTTCCGAAAAATTGTATTTCCAAATTTTTTCTGTCTGAATTTATGGGAGGCACCGTGTTTAAGCGACTTAAGCAATTTCTTTCGTTTATTTTTTTTTTTTGCGCACCGGTTTATAATTCGCAAACAGCTTATGAAATATTCTGAAGATATAGTTTATGGCTGCATAGCCCAAATGGAGTTTTTTTCAAGTGAAAATGAAGAGGCCATCCCGCGCTTTTCCCTCAGATCCCCCAGTCCTCACCCCCAATGAATACATACAAGGTGTAACAGGTGCCCTGCATCCTATCAGTTCTATATAGAACAAATAAATGAAATTAAATAATAATAATTTTCCCAAGCATCGTCCCAAATAACATGTGCTCCGCACTTCCTCTATATACTCTAAATAAATAAAACCATTAAAAATATCAAATTAAAATAAAAAAAACTACTCGCCCCTCAAAGCTTAGCCAGTATGCGGCAGCTATTTTGAAATATTCTAATGATTTTTTGGACTCAAGAAGATAGCACCAATGTAATATATAGATCAATATGACTGATTATATCGATAAACGGTGGTTCGATTATATATCTTTCAATAAAATATGTAAAAATATGCTAGAGTTCCATGTTCATAAATGGTATAAAACTTCGACACAGGCAAAGACAACGCTCTTCCGACGCATTGCTGCTGGGCTCGCCTTTCTTCTTCTTGGACTGCGCTGAAATATTTTCTTAGCCTCAGGGCTTATATCTTCAGATTTTGACATCGTCCATATTTTTAGTCCATTTATGAGAAGCGATTTGGCTCAGCATCTGTGGGAAACAAAGCGAGACCATATTCAACCCCAAAGGGAACTTTCTTGGCCCATTTATTGGGGTACTTACTCGACAATGCCTAATGAAAATACGTGATGAACGCTTCGAGGTTCCTTAATTTTAATTAATAGACAGGATGGTTAAACTTCTTGAATGTCAAAAGGAGGAAGCCCTTATTAAGTGGTATGGCTATGGGCCATTCGCACTAAGTGTGTCTGTGTTAGACTACCACTTCAACCTAACCTAACCTATGGGCATTCTTCTAAAGTTCAAAATATCGCTTGTGAGCATGAGCTGTTCTCCCATTTTTGGAATTGAAATCTACAACTTACTTTTAATTTACAACTCCGCTTTGATTTCCAGCTACTTGAAACAAAAAAAAAATTTCCAAGAAGAGTGTGAACTGCGCATTTCAAATAGCTTCGAAAGGGCCTTTTCTGATGACAGAAAGTACTTCTTAGTCTCCGCATTGCTATAAAAACTCACTTTTTTGCAGCTTTCAGTGGATCCCTACGATTTCGTGCTCTCCAGCTACAATGCTTTTGAACTGTTGAATTTTGTATTAAAATATTTTTTTGGGGTTCTTCAAAAATTTTGGTTTGGTAAGGTGTTTCCTAGTGCTATTTCGAATATAAAAATGTACCTATTTTTACCAATGGTTTGAATTTCCCAGAACACCTAATGTCAGCTTCTTAGTCATGATTTATAGTAAAATCTGCCATCGTAGAAGCAAGAAGATCTATCAGACACCTGAATAAAGGTCAATGTATAGATACCGCATTCCCAAAGTGCTTGGGCTTAACTCAATTCAAGAAAGTTCAATGCCAGTCAGTTTTGATAGTTGCCACAACGATTATCACTCAACTTTTTTTCAAATCACTTAAATACTGTCGTTATTTCAAACAACTCGAAAACTTTACGAAAGACAGCACTGGTACTCTTAATATATACTCTTAATATGTATATAACTTTCCAAAAAAAAAAATTAAAAAAAAACTCCTCCGCACTTGCCTTTAATATTGCAAATGTTTGTTTTTTTGCAGAGCTAAATCATTTCAATTTTTTTACTTCCACTTTTTTCGTCACTATGTTCTGTTTAATTTTTAAAATTGTTGAAAAAATCCACTTGACTAAATATTGTTCATATATTTCGTAATTTTTTTTTCTGCCGTCTGCTTTTTCTCTTGCCTCCATTTCCTCATTTACCTATTTCCATTGACTTACGAATGTTATGCGCAAATTTTAAAATTTCACTCACGTAGAAAAGTCTAAGCATAAAAAATTCATTCATTATAAAAACGCTACAAGTACAGTTAAAATGGTGGGCTGTAGAAGGAAGGGGAAACTGCTCACATTTACCTAGATCATTGAAGTATGTGGTGGATTTTAGTTGCTTGAAAATACATATGCAAAATTCACTCACTAAGTTCAACTCTTAGAAAGTTGTTTCGATATTCGAATTTAGCTCAAGTAAGCGAGTAGCTGCGAGACCATCACACACGGTTACTTTGTTGTGAGGAGTCAGCAGAGCGCAATATACCATGGCTTTGAGCTGGTTTTGGCACCGCTAAACTAGTCAAGAAGCAGTGGTCAAGAAACTTCATACGAGGCCTAGCCAACGCGAAACAACTACAGAGAAAAGAGGTTCAAGTCATTCGATGGGACACCGATGCGTTCATCATATATTCACATGAGACAATAGCACGTAAGTATCCCAATAAGGGTTTCGTTAGAGCCGCTTTAGGCTGAGTATGGGCGTGGTAAATAAGTGTGCCACAGATGCTGGATCACGTGTATCAGAACACCTCGTACGTGTTTTCCAATTTTTATCCAGAACTAGCTTTATCTTCAAATTAATACAGAAGTCAATGCTAGACCTAGCAAGAGAAAGAGCAATGCTGTCTCCTTGGATCATGTTGGATTGCTCTGTGGCCCTCCTTTTCAACTCGTTAACAGGGCACTTTCTTGGTAGGCCGCTATATTCTGGAGCTCAGATCACTTCTGTGGAGTTTATCGAAGTCCATTCTTTGCGCGATTGCCTGCAGTTGAGTGCTACCCCGAAGGTCTTTGACAGCTGCTTGACTGGCGTCGTATATCGGAACGGATCTGCAGGTTTTGGAGAGAAGGCATCGCACAGCTGCCTTATAACTATTCAGTCTAGAATACGCAGTGGTTCGGAAGGCTAATGCTCAAGGAGAGCGATATATCTTCCGAGCATGCGCCGCTTTCTACCCTGCTGTTCCTGCCATGAGGAGAACTTTTTGTTTGAAATAACTGAGATTGCTGAGTAGAATAGGAAAAGGATATCATAATACATCCTCAGATGTGAACTTCTCTCACAGCTCACCCTTCGAAGGGGGATTCTTAAAGAGCTCTGCAGAAGTATATCTATAAAGTTTTTTTGGTATTCTTTTTTTTACGTAATAACATAGGCCTCTAAAACCGTCTATTTTAAGAATTTTAGGGTAAACATTTCTTTCTTTTTTTTTAAAGTGAAAATTTTTTTCATAACAGAAGTTCCTCTGGTAGAGTTTCGGAGTCTCACAAAGAAGTTGAGCCCTCTGTGCAGACATTAGTGGTAACCAGAATGAAAACGGCAAACGACAAGCGGCATCTGTCAAATTCTTTTTACACGTGTTCTTATGGGGAGGAATTTTTTGAACACGACGCTACAAAGCGGCAATCAATCACAGATGCCGCTGTCGCCAGATTAAATCTAATTCTATTTTGACAAGCGGCAGATGGTGGCGTTTGGTTTTTTTGACAATAAAAACGAAAGAAAGAGGAAATAACTTGTAAAATAAGTTCCAATTATTACAGAATATGTCTCTTTCACACTTTTTACAACATTTTTTGCTACTTTTCAAGATGATTCGCAAATGTCGCCCCTGCTCTCATTATAATCATGTCGCCAATGCTTGACGGCAAATATCGTCAAGCTTCAGTTTTTCGTCGTTGTCGTTCGACGCCGTCGTGTTCATTGTGGACGGGCCTATTTAGCTCAGTCTTACTCTGGTCGATGAAGTGATATGGGTACCGGGCTAATGATAAACTGATCCTGAACAATGGATGCATATAGTGGGTAACATTGCAAAACCAAGTAAGGGATATCTCTGAAAATTTTCCTTTTGGAAAAAGTTCCCCTGAAAGATCAAAAGGATTATACCCATACTTTTTTTTTATTGAAATTTTTTTAGTGAATGTGTTTGCCCTGAAGAACTTGGCATAATATATGATTATGTTTCTCGTTATCATAAATAGTTTCAAGGAAATCTTCGGATATATTTGGATTGTGTAAATGGCGGTAAGAAACCTTGTAGAGCAGCGCCAAGGCTTACCCAAATCAATAGTGTTACTCAGAATATAAAAATATCACATAATTAATTAGTAAAATGCAATAAAATTGGCTACAAACTTGGATTTGTTTATCACTTAACAAAAGGTGAGGCTCAACCAGCGGCTGGCATACAAACCACTTGCCATATGGGTGTTTCCATGCAGCCGTATGCGACATTCGTACACTTTTGGAATAATATAAATCTCACATAAAACGAGTTTTCGGGAAAATAAAAATACAGTTACGTTGCAATTAAAAAGAAGTATGTTTGGAAAAAAAATGGTCGCCCTGAAAGCTTTGGTGTCTAAAATATCCGTTCAAAATGAGGTGATAACTTACGCGACAAAAACGGAAGTGCTTATATTGTGCACATACATATATGCGAAAGTCTGCGAATCAAGCCAGTTCTTAATTTCTTTGAATATTCGTAACCTAAGCTAAATAATGCACCTTTACAATACTCTCATATTTAAAGAGAAATCATCTCTTTATATTATTATTTAAAAAAAAAAACTAAATAACGTACGCGACATAACGTACGCGACAATTTTTCTAGTATATTAATAATAAATGCAGGGACGTAACTGTTAAAAGAAATATGATAAAAAGGTCCCATTTAACCACTAATACTGATGTATTCAAATATTGGTTATAATTAACCATTACCGTAATACATATTTTATATTGGTCAACATAACCATTATAAATGAGAGAAAAATTTTTTGGTTAACGATAACCATTATTGTAAGTAACATGATTTTTTTGGTTATCGGTAGCAAAAAAATTCAAACAATATAAAACAACTTGAGTTGCTGGAGTGGCATGACCAATGTCTGCAAGTTCCTCGAGGAAAAATTTACCACTATTCAGCAAAAATAGTTTGCTGTCGAGTGGGTCACCGATAACCAAAAAATTTATTACTTGCGATAAGGGTTATTCGTAACCAAAAAAATAAATCTCTCATTTATATTGGTTACGATGACTAAAATAAAATAAATCTGATGATAATGTGAATTCTGAAAGAAAAAAATAACAATTATTTTCGGTTCCTGATAAAATGTTTTTTGTTTGAAATTTACACTTTAATTAGGAAACAAAATAAAAATGTATTCTTATTATAAAAACTATATGATAATGAAAATAAAATCGAATTCATAACAAATGTATTTGTTGATATACATTCTTTATATATTTACATAAACTCTAATATTTTCTCGTAAGGAGTATGCCGTTCGAGCAGTATTTATATGTTGACTGTCGACGAATATATCGATATATTCACAAGCGCATTTATAAAATGACAAAGCATCTGGTAAAATTATATTATTAGCTTTTACTATTTGCCACACCTTTCTCTTTATAACAACACCTATTCCATCCACAGCGCCTTTGCCATGCGAGGTGGCAAAGGAATTCCATTCAAAATATTTGCAACTAAATTTATTTACAAAATAAGGGATGCTTGTTAAAATAAACTTATTTTTAAACTGCACCTATGTATTCAGGATAATGTTATTGAAAAAATTGCTTTTAACGTCGATTTTAATGTATTACAATAAAATATTCATACTTAAAATAACGTATGCGACAAACTTTAAAGGGTAATACAATTTTTATTACTTCGATTCAAAAGAAAATTTCAGCTAATATATTTAACTAGAAGATCTCTTGATTTGGAGTTGTAATCTCTATTACTTGCGACTGTCAATACACAAATGATATAGACAAATAATGTTTTTGCATAACGTACGCGACAAAGGTATACTATCAAAAGTAAATTAAAAAAATACCGTTATTCGAGTTCAAACTTCTATTTTTCTCATTTTTGTAAGTAGTTGGCATTGTTAATTTAATTTTAAAATGTATTTGCACTAGTTCAATCTCTTAATTTAGGTAATTCGGAAGAGAAAATAGTTGATTCAATTTGCGAAAACTGAGTTGAAGAAAATCTCAGTTTCACTCTTCCGTTTATGAGTTTTAAGATACCAACAAGCTGTAAATACTTCCATTTTGTAAAAATTCAATTACTTTTCCCTTAATAATTCGTCTTAAAACCCATTTTCTGGTCATATAATTTTTTCAGTCGTGGTTGACCTTCTCATGGAAACACCCATATGCAAATAGTTGATGATGACTTTTTACCTAAATAAACACGTACATATAGACGAGTATGTATGTATGTATAAGAGTATCCACATTTGACATTCTTTATTTTCTATAAAAACACTTAAAGTTGGTAACCCACAAAAGTGCGGTCTATTGTCTTTTTAGCCACAAAGCGTGCCGCTGTCACAAGCATTGACATTCACTTGTCGTACAATTTGAAAATTGGCTAGTCAGCTGCTACCGTATTCATTGACAGCTGCCTAATGTTTTCCATTTATGGTAGACACGGTGGCGTCAGTTTTATGGTATGTGAGAGCTCAATTGCGAGCGTCATTAGAGTTGATCGAAATGATGATAAGCTTTTATAGCGATGGCTTTTGCGTTTATTTGCGATGTGCGGGAATGTGCTGATGGAGTTACATGGAAGTGTTTTGAATACGGGGTTTGGCTTGGAAAAAGTTACACTTGTCGACGCTGCTAGAGTTATTGTTGGATCTCGTTAGCAAAATTTAATAACATGATATTAGGCCAACGAACCTGCTAGGTGCCAAACTGAACTATCATACTAGTATCATGATCCCTTAGGCAATATGTCATCATTTTCTATGCTACAGTTTCTAGGAATGTGATCTCGAATGGGAAATATAGATTACTCAATAAACGATTTTTTGGAGATTACTCGATTGGCAAAAACCTATCTTTAAGAAAATAATCGATTTTTTTTACAGATGACTCGATTGGCAAAAACCTATCTTTAAGAAAGTAATCGATTTTTTTAGATGTGACACGATTTGCAAAAATCTATCTTTAAAAAAAATAATCGATTTTTTAGAGATGACTCGATTTCAAAAAATATATCTTTAAGAGTATAATCGAATTTTTTAGAGATGACTCGATTTGCAAAAATCTATCTTTAAAAAAATACATCATCGACTTTTTTAGAGATGATTCGATTTGAAAAAATCTATCTTAAAGAACATCATCCATTATTTTAATGAGAAAATAATCGATTTTTGCTCAAAAATAAATTTATTATTTCGATGTATTAGTAAAACTGAAAATTATTCACAAAAATATTTCAATACCCTTAAATACAAATAAATAAAATAGTACAAAACAATTAGATCAAAAAAATTATGATTGTTTTTGAGTCAAAACTAAAATAAAAATACACCTAAAATGATTAAATATCACAAATGATCGGTGCCACCTATCATTTTAGTAGAGTGAAAACTGAATAGAACTAATTCGTGTTACCCATTTCTTCTTACGTCGCACAGATGAAGCTATGTATTTACAAAAATCTAAATCAAATTCAAAGAGTGTAATGTTAATAATCGATTTATTAAAAATCGATAAATAAATCGATTGTTATCACTTAAAATATATGAATCAATCGATTATTATCATCAAAAATCGATAAATAAATCAATTATTAGCATTAAAAATCGAGAAACAAATCGATTATTGTTATTAGCCATCGGAGAATTAATCGATTGTGACCATTAAAAAAACCGATGTAAAATATCGATAGTTAAAAAACGTTCCTTTACTTCCCACTGGAAAAGTTTTCCAGCGCTTCCCTACAAAACAGCTTCTTAGCAAGATCTAGATACCTTTTCGCATAGGTCCACACATACCGCTGCCTGTGTCCCTTTCGAGAAGCGAGGTAGGAATGTGTCAAACGTAAAAGCTGTAAGTGCAAGGAGCCATATATGGAGTGCTTGTAGCGAACTCCTTCTATAAGCCATTCATTCCATTGGAAGTGGAAGAGCAAGGCATGGAACTTTGGTCCATTTTATACAATTCTACATCCTACTTCTGCTATTTTTGCAGGAAAATGATTAAAAAACAAGTAAGGAAAGGGTGTCTTCGGCTGTGCCGAAGGCTTTATACCTTTCATGAATACGCACAATTTTTCTAAGTGTCCGATCCTTACTTACAATTACTTACAAACTCTCCAAAACTGTTAATTTAAAAATACATAGCCAAACCACATTTATCGTAGCAATCGGTAATATGGGAGCTATATGTTATGTAAGTCCGATCTGTATGATTTTCACTACACACATCACATATATAATAAGTACCAAACCTGCAAAATTTTACGTTTCTAGCTTTCTATTTGCAACATTTATAGACCAAAACCCATTTATCGAAACTATCGATTATATGGGAGCTATATGTTTTGTGTGTCCGATCTGGGTGATTTTCACTACACAAGTTACAAATATAATATGTACTAAACCTGCAAAATTTCGCTCTCATAGCTTTTTGATTGCACGAGTTATAGGCCAAAACCCATTTATCGGAACTATCGATTGTATGGGAGCTATGCGTTATGTAAGTCAGATCTCTATGATTTTCACTACACACATCACATATATAATAAGTACCAAACCTGCAAAATTTTACGTTTCTAGGTTTCTATTTGCAACATTTATAGCCCAAAACCCGTTTATCGGAACAATCGATTGTATGGGAGCTATACCTTGTATCGGTCCGATCTTGCTGGTTCCGACAAATGATTAATCCTATGCAAAATGGCGCCTGCTTGCAAAATTTCATCAAGATATCTCTAAAACTGAGGGACTAGTTTGCGTTCAAACAGACGGACGGACAGACGGACAGACGGACAGACGGACATGGCTAAATCAACTCATCTCGTCGCCCTGATCATTTCGGTATACTTAATGGTGGGTCTATCTCTTCTTCTTCTCACACTTACAAACATCGGACCAAAGTTATAATACCATTTCATGTTCATGAAAGGTATAAAAACACACATTTACTCTCTTACCACAGTTCGAATTTGTATTGAAATTGTAAGCTGCCTTTAACGGAGAGTTTGCTGTTACGGCTGCTTTTACGCCGACACTGCACGTGAACCATTAAAATCACTTAAATACAATTCATGTCACGTTTCGAATACTTAATACACACCCGACTATGGCAGTACCCATTACCCCCCGCCCCCTCTCTTTCACATGCGAGCGACCTTTGAAAGACAATCACACAAATGAAAAGTCTGCTCGCTGGACTTATCATATGGCAAACAAGAAAATTTAGTGAGTTTGTTTGTGAAAATGTTTGGCGCACTCGGTATTTGTGATGCATGACAGATAAATTGACTTGTGTCGTATGAAAGTATGTAGATGTAGATGGTTATAGGAGTGGGCCCTGCAGGGAAGTGAGTAACTGGTGAGACTAATTTTTGGTAAGAATAAGAACAAGTTGGGGAATAATTAAGTTCTTGCTACTTAGTTACATTTTTGCAATTGAGTACCCATCACAGAGAATTTTGAATATTTGAGAAAGAAAAAATGCATTTTCTTACAAATTCACTTATTGTCGATTGTTTTATTCGTCGTTTAAGACACTGGTTAAAAATTTTGAAATTCGTTTATTTTTTTGTAATTTTTATTTTTTTTTAATATTTATTCGAAAGAGACGTTATTCGAAAGAAACGTTATTGGAAAGAAACGTTATTCGAAAGAAACTTCATTCGAAAGAAACGTTATTGGAAAGAAACGTTATTCGAAAGAAACGTTATTCGAAAGAAAAGTTATTCGAAAGAAACGTTATTCGAAAGAAACGTTATTCGAAAGAAACGTTATTCGAAAGAATAGTTATTCGAAAGAACCGTTATTCGAAAGAAACTTTATTCGAAAGAACCGTTATTCGAAAGAAACGTTATTCGAAAGAAACGTTATTCGAAAGAAACGTTATTGGAAAGAAACGTTGAGAGACACTTGCGAATTCGTTTACAACGAATTAATTCAAAGGCTCTGTTGGCTAGAAATGCAGTGAAAATGAAAGAGGAGACCCCGATTTCGATCGGCGCACCTAGTGGAGACCTATTTGGTTTACCGTGACCTTCCCTATAGACTGCTAAAATAATTAAGGTGGGTCAGATACTTTTAAATACGAAGACGAAGAGAAAGTTACCGAAACCGATCGCCTTATTAAATTCGCCATGTAATAGAGACTGCGAACGAGTTTGAAGTATCTCCGAACGTACTACACACGCAGCAATTCATAAACATATATTTTCCATGAGGGTTGCCATCCAAAAAGGATACCGCATCTCTCACACACACACACCATTCGTTGCCATTGGCGGTATCTAGAAAGACTTTGGTGATGAGTTGAGGCGCGTGCTTGTTTGTTACTCTACGCCGTAACTATGGAATGGCTACAATTTTATCCCCATCTATGTAGGTATGTTCGTTGTTATTTATATTCGTAGACCTACATATATTTTTATTCGGTAGACTGTAAGCCGCTTCCGTGGGCATTAACTCGCATTTTATCTGTTATCCATGCATGTGTGCGAGTTTGTGCTCTTTTCAACAGGAAATAAATTGAAGGATCATCAAATGAGTGAAAGATTCAGTCACTCGCCTAACGCAATGAATGTTTGATATAAAAGTCACATACTCGCACATACATAGTTACACTCGTTCTAATATACACAAAATAAATATAAATATGCATTTATAGATTACAGCAACACCTTGCCTAATACTCTCGCTTGTTGTTTTTGTAGCATAACATTGACCCTCAATAAAAATGTAACGGAAACGGAAATGACCTCAAGTGGTTTGCGCTTTGAATTTTTGAAATTCTTTTGAGTTGGTTTTTGTATTGTTGTTAGGCTGTCGTTTATTTAAACTCCATAAAATGGCACGTAGACAGGAAGTTACTTAATTTTTGCATTTGCATAAATAAATTGATTGATTTTGATGTATTCAGGTTTCTAGAGTGGTTCACTTATTTTCTCCAGCTTTCTGTTGATATTGTGTATGTTATAGTCGTTTGTTGGGTTAGGTTATCGTTCGAGAGCGATTTAAACTTACGGTCTGAACAAATTTTTCAAGAACTCATTGCTTTAAAGTAACATTTTCCTACGAAAATTACCCATTCCTCTCTTCCATTACCATGATTCACTACAATGTGATATCACCAGTTGTTTATGATATGAGGGGATATCGCCAATGATATTCTCCTGCAAAATGTTAAAGTATTTCTTCTGTTTCGTATATTTTATAATTGATAAATTTTAAAACTTCAATTCACATGGCTCGGTATTATATGCATGTTAGGAAAGGTGATATGAACTGGCCTATATTACGAGATTTCCAGTCCTGATTCATTCCACATTTTCATGGCCATGTGATGTCATCAATTGTTTGTGATATGAGGTAATATCACCAATGCTATGCTCCTACAAAATTAAAAAAAAATATTTCTTTGGTTATTAGCTTATGATATAAGCGAAAAATTTCAAAATGTCAAATCGCAAGACTCGGTATGATGTTATATCACATGATATTATATGTCAGATGAGGTGATATGAGCTGTCCTATGCAGACTTAGGGAAAATTATTTGGCTTAAGCTTGAGTATTATATTACGAGTTTTCCAGCACTAATTCATTTCATACCTACAACACCATGATTCACTACAACGTGATATCACCACTTGTTTATGATATGAGGTAATATCACCAATGCTATGCTCTTGGAAAATTTTAAAAATTATTTGCTCGGATATTAGCTCATGATATAAACGAAAAAATTTACAATCAGCATGACTCAGTATGATGTGATATCATATGATATTGTGTGTCACATAGGTTATATGATATTCTAACCAAATATGATAATCTTCAAATATCATAAATAACATACATACATCCATTTGAGTGTGAAACGGGTTGATGTGATATGATTAGTGCAAAAGAAATTTAAACCAAAAAATTTGCTATGACTTCTTGTATTGTAGTTTTGCTTATTCTATTATAAATTTGTTGAAAACTTTTTATTTCAGACATCACCAAACCTGACTCAGTACAATGTGGTATCATATGGAGTTGTATGTCATATGAGGTGATATCACCTGGTCGTAGAAAATTGTGCGAAAATAATTTTAATAATTTGTTATGATATGGCCATACCAAATTTTAAGTTTTTTTTATAAAGAGAATAACTAGGCATCGGGCCTAAACAGTAGGTAACAACGATTGTGATCGGAAATTATTCAAGCGTCGGTAGCAGAAGTAAACTATCGCCACATACGTAACTAAAAACATTCACACTAAAACTTTTAATTTAATTTAAAAATTGTGTTATTCATAAAGGATTCCCAAGTGCTTTCAGCTGAGTGCACAATTTTTAATAACAACAAAATATGCTGCTATTCATTATCACAAAGCACGCATGAATTTTTTTTATCCAGCACTAATTTGTATAATTAATAAAAACATTTTTTTTTATACACATTCATTTGCTTTAATGCATTTATTTGCATTACAATTAGTGTATTTGTTTGGCATTTGTGACTATTTATTGTACCTGAGGGAATCATTTCTCCACCCCTGGAGATTTTCATGCATTTATTATTAGTAAATGTCAATTTATGTGTGTGTTGGCAATTTTTTTCGTTTTGTAGGGAAGCAGTCATTCAACTTCATGACATAAACATACCGTTTTTGCCAAAAAAAAAAACGAAAACACAAAGCGCAATTACAACAACGCATCATTATCATTAACGTTTGCAATTCACTTTGTTAATGCGATGCAGTTACCTTGTATGTGACTGTGTGTATGTTTAAGTAAAATGTTGTAAAGGATATGCGCACATATGCGGTACTACATACAAACGAGTAAATGCACTCATTGCTTAAACTTTTTTTGTTGCTTTTATAGGGATCAGTTTTTTGATAAATGAATGAATTCATGTGTAAGCCGAAAGCGGAAGTCGAGGAAATATTGGTTGAAAAAATGCTATAAAAATCGCTGTGGCTATGAACAACTTTATTAGCGTACCTTAAATGCAGTGACTCTCTCTACCCTGCAGAGAAGTCAATGAGTAGAAAACGAAATTCATAGTAGAGGACTAGGGCAGAAAAATCAGATTTAATAAAAATATATTAACAAAAAAAAAAAAAAAATTTAAAAAAAATAAATAAATAAATAAAAAAAAATTATAAATTAAAATAAAATAAATTAAAATAAAACAAAAAAACCAAATTAAATTAAATTAAAATAAAATACAATAAAAATAAAATAAAATAAAATAAAATAAAATAAAATAAAATAAAATAAAATAAAATAAAATAAAATAAAATAAAATAAAATAAAATAAAATAAAATAATTTTTGGTTATTTATTGGTCTTCGATATTATATGTAAATTTGAAACTTTTTGAGCTCAAGACCTTTTTATCAAAATAAAATAAAATACAATTTTCATTTGTTTTTATTTTTATTTTAATATAAAACGATATTTCGATCACAGTCTGTGATCATCATCAGGCATCAACTCAATGTATTTTATCGACAACTCAATGTATGTAGTCGATAAAATAAAAGAGCTCAAAAAGTTTCAAATTTACATAAAATAAAATAAAATAAAATAAAATAAAATAAAATAAAATAAAATAAAATAAAATAAAATAAAATAAAATAAAATAAAATAAAATAAAATAAAATAAAATAAAATAAAATAAAATAAAATAAAATAAAATAAAATAAAATAAAATAAAATAATATGAAATAAAATAAAATAAAATAAAATAAAATAAAATAAAATAAAATAAAATAAAATAAAACAAAATAAAATAAGATAAAATAAAATAAAATAAAATAAATAAAATAAATAAGTCTGATATAGAGGGTTAGCGGGGTCGTACAGATACCTATTAAGGAAAGAATAAACAAATAATAATTTAGTATAACACTCCACGTTAAACAGTGCGAACGTGTAAATAAATGTATGTATATGAATAATTGTTATTGTTGTAACTATTTATTAAATTATTGCTTTTTATGTTTGTTGTTAGTGTCCTGAAGACGATTACCGACGGTAATCGAAATATATTGACGTGAAGAAAATCTTTGTGTTTTATTGATTTTTGGATAATCATTGACCTCGAGCCAGCTAAATTCGCAATTTAAAATAAAATAAAATACACTGAAAAAAAAAAAAAAATAAAAAAAATCAAAACAAAACAACACTACAAGTACAACGCTCTTCACAACTGGGTATATACAAATTGTAAACTTCACGATTTCCCTTTCAGTATCAGCTTGCATTTCATAGCCCATAACCATAGCTCAGCTTGGCGCGCTGCTTGACACAAATTTGTCTGTCGGCTTAAGCGATTTAAGCGTTTTTATGGCACGCATGAACCTATGCACACACACACATACACATACACATAAATACACCTATTCCAATTAAACGCACACAAACACATTTGTTTTATTTCATTCACAACCATTTTGCCTATCATTTACCCTGATCCTCATGACTATCCGTTGAAAAACCACACCACGCCAACTGCGGACCCCCCCACCCTTTTTAACTGCAAATGATTTTACAAGCAAGGCCTTTGCTGTTTCGGTGGTATTCATAACTTTTACCCTCTATTACGCAGCATCAGTTGTTTCCCTTATATCTTACCTTTGCTTCGGCGCTGCACCCTACCACTGCTGCTTTTACCTTTTTACGCTTCAAAAATACATACACACATACTTACATACTACACATATATATTTGCACATATCTTTCCCTTTTGACTTTAACGATTCTGTCTATTTGCTTGCTTCACTGCACTCTTTGTGTGTGCTATGAAAATTACCTTCACTTGCACGCACGCTCGCACACACACACAGGCATACATACACGAGTGGGTGCTAACGAAAGTGCGCGTGATTGCCCTGGAAAAAATACGATTAGTCTAGAATGAATCTGGGATGCATCGCAAACAAGCATGCGACCAATGTTAGTCTCGATCAGACCTCCTAAATAATGATTATAAATCTAATGATAATCAAATTTATTTTTTGTTGTTTTTGTAATAATTGATTACTAATGATAAACGAACATCTTTAGAGTAATTCATCGATTGGGATTAAACTTTGTATTCGATTAATGAGGATATATTTCGTTTTCAAATTTAATCCTAGGATTAATCAAATTAATCAAAAATTAATTGATTAAAATTTTTGATTAATCACGATTAACAAGGATTAATAAGTGCCGTTTATGAGAAACAAAAGTGTCCTCTATGGTTCTTATTCAAGCTCATATGGTATATGCAATCAGGCTCATATCGGACGACCACCGCAAGAACGGAAATACCCTCATTTCGGTCACATAAACGAGCTCATAAAGACCATAAACGCTCCCATTTAGGACTCCTTTCTGACTCATGTATGGCTCCTATGGTGTGGTGGGAATATATAATTTTTTTTTTTGGATGAATTTATAAAAAAAAACACAAAATTGTAAAATTTAGTAATTTTAATTAATATTAAAATATTAAAAAATTTTTATTAATACTCGTTAGTCGCAATTTTGCAATTGTGATCAAATTGAAATTTTGATTATTCCTTGGATTAAATTTTATAAGGAAATAATTCCTCATTAATTCTCATTAATCGAACACAAGATTTAATCCTAATCGATTAAATATTCTAAGAATGTACGATTATCGTTATTAATCAATTAAATAAATAGAGAAGTTTAATATAATCGATTTTAAATTTTAATCCAGATATAACAGGCCTGTATAATAACAGTGTGATACTCGTTCAAGAGTATTCAAAAATGCCACCCAAACTCTCTTACCTATCACATCAGAGTCGCTATACAATAAATCGAACTTTTATTCATCCCCCCCGTAGGTAACTGCTTTATAAAAATTCGTGTGGAAATGTAATTCATTTCGTTATATGTGTGTGTGTGCATTACAACTTCTATCCTGCTTCTGCTATTACCTTACGGCTTTGATGCTCTGCTTTTTGTTGTTGGATTTTCTTCAACTTCCTCCGCTCTTCCTCTCACTCTTAATGGCTTTATCTTTGTTTGTTGTGTTCATCCTTTGCATTTTTATTAAAAGTCATAATCATAAAAATAAATAAACATTTGTGCAAATCGCTGTGATTTGAACTTCGCCTCTCGTCGTCTCTCTCTTTGCATTTACAAAACGAGAATTCATAGCAGAACATTTGAATTGTGTTATCTTATTTAATTGCGCATGCGTTTTTATATTTGTTGTTGTTTGTAACTATCATGCGTTTTTCATAGCAAAGGAAGTGCGGATGTGCGCTACCACGTATGATCGTAACACTCTTTGATGGGCATTGAAATAGCTATGAGTTTGGAAAAAGTAACTGTAAATCCGTTGAATGAGATAAAAAGTTTGTGAGAAAATCTTGAATAGAGCATGAGCTTCAAAGTGCGTCAGCAGCTGCAAGTCGGGGTTTGTTAAGTTTTCAAATAGGTTGATGTATGGGTAAGCTGTTTTCGTGTACCTGAAATCTCTCCAGTTTAAGGATATGGAAGTAAAAGAAAAAATTTATAGATAACATACCCAGTAAAAAACGGAGGCCAGAAGAGCTAGTTAACCGCCGGTCTTTAGAAGCCCTTGGCATCTCGAGGGCTTCTTCAACTATTCGTTAAAAGAAATGAGACAAATTGCAAAAGGGGCGGCCCTTCCGCTTCCAAAGGAATGGCTTAAAATGTCTTAAAAAGATATATCCAAGCATCTTCATATTATTCTGGTAAGAGCCGCAGATTCACAGAAAAATCGTTCCATTATCTCTTCCTTCCCTTCATTCCTTCATCCCTGCAGCTGAGACAGCAACTCCTACGGGACACCAAGCCTCCCCACATATAGCTCCCATATTATGCCCCATCAGTTTTCCATGTTATTTATTATTAAACCTGTCGCTGGAGCCGAGCAGGAAATCTAATCCGGACTTAAACCCCGTTTGACCCGACAGATACCTAAACAAAGGTCCACGAGGAAGTTCATGACAGCGTTCGGTGTTTTCTATAGAGTTCTACAATACATTCTATACCTCTAGTCATTAGCCAAAATATTAAGGCATGATGAATTTCCCGACTTTGCCATAAGTTCAGTGAGAAACACAATTCCATAGAAACCCCAATTAAAATGCCCAGACATATTTGGTACCGCATCAGTGAGAGCTTATTAAACAAATTCCAAGGTAAGGTTTTTGAGGTTGTAATAGGTCACTTTTTGAGAGGAGTCCATGGTGAGCGCATTTGAAGTTCAATGCATGTCTTTTGTAACTATCGGGACAGTGGAAAAAAAAAAACTTACCTTTAAAATACACTACTCTTACTAAGACACCAATTTCTAAAGAAGTAGCTGACCTAAGTGTGCCTTTTGGGGATTATGAGTGAGTGTCACCATAAACTAAGAGAGCGTTATGCCGCACTACCCTTGAGGGAAGTTTTTTTATTTACCAGAAAATCAGCTTCCCCAAGAAACCAAACTAAGCCTTCACCATTTCGGTTGACACGTTGGGACAGCATTTTTACCTGCAAGACATTCTGTTGGCGAAAAGTTTCTAAGTGCGTGAAGTTTATGGATTGTGAAGAGACGAAAAGAATTTAACCTGAAGCATATCGTGAGGTAAATCAGCTCATAGTAGAGAACTTAGGGTTTCACAGTCTTGGAAGTTCTTCAGTTGCGCATAGGTATTCCATTACTCTCCAACTTTGTGGTTCAAGTCGAATTCTGTGAAATCTCTCGTTTTGGGAATAAAATCTGTGCTGCTAAAAAAGTTCTCATGATCCGTTGAAAGTCTGTAACCTGTTTCCTGAATCCTGAAACAATAGATGGTATTCCAGCAATTTGCTATTAGGCCTTAATTTGGAGACTGAAATAGAAATTCTCATGTTTACCTTTTGTAAGATATTCAAAACCAAACAATTTCCTAGAAAACGATATTGGAGTAAAACTAAGGTAAAGTTGAACTTGGTCCAAGTACTTCCTTTGTCTAGTGTATTGATTTCATTGAATTGATTTAAATGTGAACGCTTTTCAAGACATTTTACATAATTAGCCCCTTACTACAATATTGACGCAGGTGCTAGTTTTCATCGTAAACAAGTTAAATATTAATGATCTTGTAGAGATTGAGTACGATAATAGTAAAACCGAATTAGTTACAAATTCCTAAAATTCCTAATCCTTTTATCCCTTCTACCCTCAAAGCAAACATTTGTAGTAGAAATCAATAAAAAACATAAATCCATACATACACACATATCAATGTACATACCTCTATACACATGATGCACAAAAACAAAATTCGCTAGCAATGTATGGATTTATCTAATCCCAATGAAACCTACTGGGGGAAAATTCAAAAAATGAAAATCAATAACTATGTGACTATGAACAAAGCAACGTTAAGCCAGCACTTGAGCGTCTGCAGCTGGGTACATTTTTTAACTTTTTTCTGCAAACAATCTAATTCCGGGTTGTAAACTTCAATTCGTCCTTGGTACGAGTACTATTTGTTTATGAATTACAAAACTAAATGGATTTTTACAAAGTCAGGCAAAAATTGCATTATGAATGGGTATGATTTTTTAGCCTGTAGAAGTGATGTGTGATTGTTTTCTGTAGAGAGTAGGCCAGGAGAGGTGTAGTGAGTAGTCCCAGATGGAAGTTATTGGATGTAAAATATTTTTTTTTTACTTGGAACTGATTTGTCGAAACCTGTTATACCTTCGCACGTTTCTAATATTGGGAACCGTTTATTACTCCGGTTTCTTTTAAGTGAGTCTCCATATACGTGACTTATTTGGAACCGGTAAACTTTTTACTGGAAATTAATTCTTCGTAGCTGCTGTATTTTTCTTCAATACTGGTTATTGGTTACCGGTTACTTTTCTTTAATGATTAATTATTCTGAACTGTTCATTATTTTTAACTAGTTACTTGTTCTGAACCGGTTACTTTTATTTCATCATCATTAAAACTCCAAGCCGTTTACTTTTTGTTTCCTCAACTTTGTACTTTTTTAAATGAACCGGCTACTTTTCTTTAATAAATATTTATTTTGAACTAATTACTTATTCTTTACTTAACCGGTTTTTTTATCTGGTTACTTTTTTTGCACCGGTTACTTTTTAATGATTCATTATTCTGAACTGAACACTCATTTTTACTGGTCATATATTCTGTACCGGTTACCTTTCTTTAATGGTTCATTATTCTGAGCTAAACACTCATTTTTACTGGTCATATATTCTGTACCGGTTACCTTTCTTTAATGATTATTTATCTTGAACCGATTTCTTTTTCTTTACTGAACCAGTTTTTTGTTTTAACTGATTAGTTTTAATTTATTTCTTTTTTACTGGTTACTTATTATGTACCGGTTACTTTTCTTTAATGATAATTGTTCTGAACTGATTACTTTTTCTGAACCGGTTACTTTTTTAATGATTTATTATCCTGAACTGATTACTCATTTTTTACTGATCACTTATTCTAAACCGGTTACATCTCTTTAATCGTTATTACTCTAAGCCGATTACATCTTATTTCCTGAACTTTTTACTTTTTGAAAGGACCGATTCTTACATTTTGCTGATCACATTTGCGGCGTCGATATTTGTTTGCCGATGGGCTATTTTCTTTGCCGATTACTATTGGGGAACTGTGGTTAATTTCTCAGTACTGAATACTTTTTCATTTTCATTACTGATTACTAATCCGTGCCTCCTTAACTTTTCAATACAAATTATTTATTGGGAGCTAATACTCACAGTTTCTTACTTCAATGGTTTTCACTGAATACATTCCGATCTGGTTACTTTTCCGGAACGGATTACGTCTGCAAAACCGCTTACTCTTTCGGAGCTGGTTCTATTCAAAAATATTCTGTAATATCATTTATTAAACAAACAAATTCGACCAATGCTCCAACAACAAATACCATAAGTCAAGTCGGTTCTTTTTTAGAAATCGAGCTGATCCCGACCCGAAATTATTATACGTGTATAAGAATACAGAATATAGTCCGAAAATAGCTCGAACTAGTTGCAAGGTGGCAAGGTATTCCTCCTAAAAGACCAAATATCACTACGTCGCTAAGGGCTCTTACTGTTAACACTGGATAAATATCTGTTTTTAAATAGCTTTGACTTGCCAATAACTCCGAAGTTAATCGTTATCTGATAGGGAAATATTTTAGGTTGTCCTCAAAGAACTTTATCTCGCAATTTACTACTGAGTTCGAGGCAGCATTCACAAGGATGATTTTAGTTTTTTTTTTTTTTCAATGAAATTCGTAGGGGTCATTTCCACTTTTCCCTGCTTTTGGTGTTCCACTCCATGTTCATGCGGCTATTGGGAGGGCAGAATGTCATAGGAAAGAAGTTAGTCTCATAATTCAAATAAGGAACTCATACTGATATAGGTTTTGCAAAGTCCCCTGCAACCAGTACCGCACTTATTATGCACCAGCTGCATTTTCTGTGAGGTAATATTTTTAGGCCGAGATTAAGGTATGGAGCGGAAATCGGTTGAGGTGGAGTGTTTTTTATGCGAAAGGATCAATGCTTACCCTTTTGTATGTTTTTTTGCTAGTCATGTTTAAGCCACTAAATGCTATTTCAATCATTAATAAAAATTAGTTTTTGAAAAATAAGAATAGGAAACTCAAATACAAAAAAAAAAAACACAACAAAACAAGCTATATAAAAAACTGAAGTGAAAGAAGAAGAGTTTTTATGTAGATAGTTTTGCATGTATGTATGTCAGGGATAGTCCTACATTGCTTCTCCCTATCCTTGTTGTTAAACATTTCCACAACCCTCCGCTTCAGCCTGCAAGTACTACATATGTATGCAACACCCTGCAATGAAAAGGTGGCATCACTAAACGAGGCGTAAAACCTTGAAACAACCCAAAGTGGGAGAAACACATGAACTAAGTAAACTAACGATGCAACATAAAACCAAAAGGCTATATGAGTATGTATGAATATCGACATTGGCGTAACAATCATTGCAACAAAGATTTGAGCACCATCACAAAGAAGAAACAAAACCAACAAAATAAGTGTGGCAAGCATATGCGTAATACGATGCTATCGCATATCTACAAACATTAAATGCGAAACAATATGTAACCGGAACAGTTAGTTGTCATAGATACAAAAACAACAACAACAAAACTGAATGGTTCAATACTGTGCCATCGTAATGATTGGCTGCAAGGAATGTGGCTAAAACGTAACCTAGAAACATATCTAATATGTGGACGTGTTAAGGTGGATTTCAAGTGCGTGAGTTTGTACTTGTTGGGGTAGGCCACTTCAGTATACCTTTCATGATACTTCCACAGTCTGTTAGAAATTCTAAAAAATCACGTTAGCCAAGAAGCGAAACTTAAAAGGATACAAAGCAATTGTTAGGCGGTATTAATCGACGCGCCTTCTCGTAGATGCCACTTGAATAGGGTTATACAGGCTATGAGCGGCCAAAAACCCCAGTCACTCCGACGCTCTGACTCATCTGCCGCAATAACGCTCCCTCTGTTCCATGTTTTTATTGTGTTAAGGATAAAACCACTCTACGAAGCTTTTGGGGATCGTTGTCGAATTGACAGTGCTTGGCTGGATGTGGTTCCGATACGCTACTACCCGACTGTCGTGGTCGTTGCTATGATGAGCGTAACCTTCTTGGTCATGTCGTTCCTACTTCCGAAAGGAAGGATAAGATGGGTAATGAGTGGTGGGAGGCATCATAACCATAGATCAACCATCGAGTTCCACGTGATTTCCTTTGTGCATATTAGTCGCCTCTGACGACTGAAATGTCTACCACGGGTATATTCTAAGCCCCTAACCCACAAGGGGTCCCATTCAGGGGCTCATTTTGTCCAATATTTTGGGGGGTGTCTTTGTCGTTGAAACAAAAAAATGAAGCTCTTGATGTCATACTGCGAAATTTGGCAGAGCTAAGTGTGGGCCAGTTACAGATGAGTTCTCTCCGTCGTCGTCTCTGCAGGTCCTACAGCAACGATGATAGCGAACATCTAACCTCTCCTGCTACCTCCCAAAAAGACAATGCCTAATTAGTATTCCCATTAACTTTGAAATATTGGACCGTTTTGGGGACTAAACTTCTCAAACTCTCTTGGGATCCCTTTTTGACAAGGTTTGCATGGAACTTGCACATGGAAAAGAGCCTTCCTATGCATTCGTACCCTGACTAGCAAGTTCAACTGCCCTATAGTTTCCTTCACTGTCCCTGTACCCCGGGACCCATGTAAAGTACACACAAATCTGCTTGTCCAACTCTTGCAGCGGTCGGCGAAAGTTTATATGTTAATGCGGAGTTGAATGGGTGAGCGCTAAAAGATTTAATGGCAGCTGGGCGATCTCTTAAAATAAAAAATAACAAGTTAGAGTTCATGATCCTTTCTTATAAAGTAATTCATTCATGAGTTAGTTGGTTCTTCTCTAAGTTTAAAAATCCTCTTTTTTCCCACATTGAATTTTAATGCTTTGCTCGCCTCAATAACACATCGCCTTTAAACTCTCTACCAGCACCACACATGCCACAATTAATACAAAACTGCAGACTTCCCTCTATTACAATGCCGCAGCGTGCTTTGGTTGTCGTTCTTGTTGTTGTCTAATTCTATGAGCTCAATTTCAAGTGCACAAAGAAGGACTTATATCAGCGCGTTCGCGCACTTGAACCATAGCATTGATGAACCATTATGAGAGAGATCTCTGGTTTTTAATACCAACCAACCAACCGTGTACGTGAGCTTAACTCAACTTTTGTTTCGAATTTCTATTTGAGCGTTGAATGAACAAAAGAAATGTTGGGAATGTCAGTATATTTGGATGTGTGCGTGGTTTTAATCCTGAAATTGATCCTTAATTTGTTTAGGGTGGTTGCAGTTTGTTGTTGCACGTTTTGAAAAGCGATATTTGTGTGTAAGTGTGTTAGTCTCACAACAACAAAAAACAACAAAAAAAAAGATTTTGACAGTCTTGTTTAACTTGTCTTTGTGCTCTACTTTCACTGATTTAGTTCATGTGCGCCGTCGATTTGGTGGTGGTGCAAAGAGAGGTTGTTGACCTAGAAGGTACTAAAGAGCTTGAGAGTCAGCTCTATTTTATACACAGATGTCTTGAGTGTGCATGGGCTAGTTAGGCTGTGATTTAATAATAAATTTTGCATTTGCCGATGTCTCTACATTATTGATATCGAAGAAAAATTTAAATGTGGTGAATTTTTTGGGGAAAGGGAGCAAATCTAAAAGTCTTTTAGTTGACTTCGTTTTAAACAAATTTTTGAGTAACGAATTTATTGTGCTCGATTCCAGTCATTTCAATTGACCAGTCTTTTCAATCCTTAGCAAACTGGTTCCGATTTCAATAGTGACAATGCGTGAGTTATAAGAGCTTTCGCCCTCCTCTGCAACGAAGTCAGCTTTGATTATATTCCACGACTTGGTCATAAGCAATAACAGCTTATGTGGGTATTTGGACTTATTCTTCCGTGAGTTTTTTTTGATCCAACCAAGTTCATCTTAAGACAACCATCCAAAAAAAAAACTTTAGAGAAGAGACGTTGATTTGGCTATGCCCACTTCGATTGTTATGTATCGACTTAAGCTTTTATTGCTTATGATCACAGATGTAAGGACCCATCTTATGTGCCAGTTAGTGGGAGAGGAGCCACACGGACCTAGGACCATGGAGTGCCAGGCAATGCGAAGACTCTAAGCCCTTGGAATATTTTTGTTGAGCTGTAGATGAAGAGTGATTGGGAGCTTCTGCGGATTGCGGCCTTAGGATATGTCCGAGGTAGGCGTAAATATCGTAAGAGGTGCCCAGTATGAAAGTTCTATCTATTGATATGATACCTCTTACCTATTATTACCCGTTTTATCTTTCTGTACGGAAGGAGGGTGACATAAAATAAAAGGTTGCACTAGTCATAACAAATAAGGAAAAGGACTGTCACTTTCTACAATAAACCCCAACACATACAGGGAGTGTTTTGTCATTATAAACAACAATAAAAAGCAAGTGGGCTGGAATGTAAATGTTAAGTAAGGAAGTAAAGATCTCTATCGAAGAACAAAGGTTACTCCGCAATATAAAGTTAGTGATGACAATTTTTAAGATTCTTACAGTCTCGGTATTTTCCGGATATGATACTACAACTCTGGAATTCGCTAGTGCTGCTTTAGTTATAGCTTTTATATTAATCTTAGATCTAGTTATATAAGCTTTAACAAAAGAAAAATTAAATTGAATAAAAAAAAAATTAGTAACACAACTAATTGATTGAAAATTGAAAACGGCAAGGGACTCATGATGGGCATCCCTATGATATTCCTTGTCCCAATGAATGCTCTATGGCGGCTCGTAAGGTGCTCCATTCGACATCAGATTTGAAAGTGTGATGCCTCAACTGATTTGAAACAAGGAGGTGGTACATGACTAAGCCTTCACGCCTCTTTTACGCTTTGAAATTACATTGAAAGAGAGAAAAGTGTATGCACGTTTAAACGGGTCACATTTGTACCGAGGACCTAGTTAAAGGTTAAGGGGAAATTGTAAAAATGTCGTACAGTAAAAAAGCTTATAACCTTGACTCCAACAAAGTTGTGATATTTTAATAAAAATTTTCGAGGAATCCTTCTTGAATTTTCATCTTCACCTAAACCTTAAAATTATGTAGGTAAATCATGCCTCTATCTTAAACATAGCTTGCAGTAAAATTGTGAACCAGTCTCTAAAAGATATAGGCTTGAGCTATCCACTTCGTGATGCTTTCCATATGATAGTTAAAGTCCGTAAGTGATAGTTAAAATACACTGTAAAGTATCGCATAACGATAATCACACATCCACAAAACTATTCCCAAACTTTACAAAATGGAACCAGTTCAGAACTAGCCAAAGCCAAACTACAGAAGTATCTTGGGACTTTCCGAATGAGAACTCAGCTATAGTATAATTTTAAGGTTTTGGGCAATGACATTTTAACCACTAACTCAGTTTTCGATAAATTTATCGAAATATATCGAAGTCCAAATGAATCCTGGGCACCTCCCCTTTCGTTTTATACCCATATTGTAGAAAAATTGTAAGGTCTTTTGGCAATTACATTTTAAAGTACACAATTGAAAGCATTGCTTTTGGATTGAGCGAGAAGTGTTGCCGTAGGTCAGGAGTAGTTATAACCCTGCAAAAAATCGTGTGATTAATCTCTAGAGAGAGCGATCCGGGATCGATACCTTTAGTCTACAGTTAGCTATAATTCATTTTGTGTAGCATGCTCATAGGGGTGTAAGTCAATTTTAGGGTTTGTAGCATACTTTTAGGAGTTAAAAACCCATTTGAGTGTAAAGTAGATTAGTCCTTTTCGTACCCGTTCGGGTATAAACGGGTACAATTAGTCTCTCCATAGGACATACTCAAACAAATGCGAACAGTTCCTCCCATAGAAAGTGATCAGAACAGGTATTAGTCGCATCCTCCTTTGCGACCTGTGCCGGATTAATCCTAGACTATTCGCATTTTTTGCAGGGAAACTAGTCTCATTTTCTGCTGGGTATCTGCGCACATGCAATTCATCGCATTCATATAATTTCATTACTTGGTATATGCAAGGCGAAAAGAAATTTTCATTCGTAATTTAATTTGTGCCATCAACGTTTTCAAAGTTTTCACTTGGGGTGCATGCAACAAATGTGTGCGAATTCTGAATCATCTTCTTCTTCTTTGCATGAAATTTTTGTTTTTCACTTTCTATATTTACGCTGCACAGAGACTGTCGCATCGCTGTCGTTTCGTACGCTGCTTTTCTTTCTTTCCTTTTTCTTGAAGTTTTCCGGCGTTCGCAAGTTGAATTCAAAGATTTATGTGCCACACAATTAATCAGCGTGTGTGCAACATGCGAACTTGTGTAAATTGCAGCAATGCTAACAGTAACAGTACAATAGTACGAACAGCAACAAAAACAACAACAAGATGTGGTTTTCATGTCACTAGCGATGTTGTGAATTGGTGTTGCAGTGGCGGTGTTGTTGCCGCTGCCCCTCTTCATGCAGCATGCATGTAATTGTTGTTGTTGTTGTTTTCTGCTTTAAATTGTTTTTGCTTTTTTGTTGTTGGTGTCTGGTTTTGTTGTCATTATTATTATCGTTGTTGTCAAACTTCTAGTCGCGGCGTTGTAATATTTCTGCAACGTAATTAGAATGCAACGTTGCAAGAAGGTTGCCAGAGCTGCCTTGCCACACTTTCGGCTGCTGCACTTTGCCCTAGACATATTTGTGTGTTCGCATGCACACGCTCATACTCACACACACACATGTGTACTTCCTACATTTGCTATTTCTATACATCTGCGCTGCATGGTACGCACTCATATAAAGGGTGATCCATTAGGTGTTTTTCTGAAAATGAAATTCTGTTTATTTCGCAGTTGTTGTACCCGAGAATGTACAGGGCTGCTGCGGATATAGGTAGGCCTTTTGTAGGCGTGAAGATAGTAAGATCCGGTGCATGAAAAATTTTGTCTTAGTCCGACTGAGGCAAGAAAGATTTGTTTGCCCCAGTCACATCGACTCCCTAACTTTTGCAGTGTCTTCCAAGGAGAAATCTGTCTCAGAAAAGGAACAGCTAGACTATGGCGAGAGTTATTTAAATCTAGTGTGATAAAATCGAATATAGCTCTTTGGTGTCGAGCTTAGTTAAAGGCTCTTAAATAGCTCAAGAAATGACCACGATAGGCTGAGAAAGTGGGCAATAGAAGCTTGAAATTGGCTCCCTTGCCAAGGATAATCGATGAGCACATTTTCAGGGCAACGAATTTCTGGCGGATTAACTTCAATTATTGATAAGTTACAAAGTTCATAAGGGCATTTTTAGATTTGAAAAGAACTAGTTTCCTTCTGTGATGAAATAAATATGCTATAGAGTACCAAACTGCTCGCTTTTGCGGGAGCTTTCATAGTGAGGAAGAAGTGTACTCCAATACTTTTCTATACCTTTTTGCTAGGGTTTTAAAATATGCCCGTGATCGGACACTGATCTATGGATATGATGTATCTCAGCTCTGTTGACACGACCTAGAAGGTTGCATTGAGCATACTAAACCGCCCCCGATAGAGTCGAGCAAAGGAGTACCGAGGCGTATCGGTTCATATCCGCCAAAGGATAGGCTTTTTCCAAAATCTTTGGGGTGTGTTTTTATTACTAAAACAAAAAGAACAACATCTAGAAATTCACTGTTTACTCCGAAGAGAAATATGGCATAACCCAAGAGTGCTCGCTCAACCTTACTCTGTGTCTTATCTCATGCTAATGGGACGAACAAACGTTTTCTCGTTATCCGAGGCGTTGTTCGTGACGTATCAGCTTACAATATATCGTCTTTCATCATTACACCCATTTTCGCCGTCGAGCTAATCGTAAGAATACAAATAAGCTCTAGTGTACATTGTGTTTAGCTCCAAGGCAGAGACAGATCGGGTAAAGTTTGTCAGACTAAAAATTTGGTAATAGATAAGTCGAGCCCTCCAAGAGACAGCTTTTAGATGACCACAATTCGGTACTTATCTTTCTGGTTCAACTTCGTGAGCAGAGCTGGGTAAACTCAATAACATTACAATTACAATTACATACATTCCTCAGTAATTGAAAAATGTAATCAATTACTTTGCTCCACAGAGGAGGAATGGAATACATTTCAGTTCCTCAAAAAAAATTACCGAAAGTAATGCTCTCTTTTTGAGGCTCAATTACAAGGAATTGATTACAAGGAATTGAAAAAAATTACTTTGTGGAATTGTAGTTTCAAAAGTAAAGGGCTTTGAAAGGAATTGAACATGTAATTGGAAATTTTTCAATTACATTACAAGGAATGGAAAAAGTAATTTAAAATTTCCGATTACAATTCCTCATAGGAATCGCCAAAGTAATTGAAATACTAAAAGTAAATTTGTGTATAAAACGGAATACGATTGAAGTGGATGGACTAATTTTTTTGTAATTTTTTTTCCATTCCTTTTAATGTAATTGAAAATTTTTCAATTACATTTTCAAATTCTTTCCAAGCTCATTACTGTTGAAATTACAATTACACAAAGTAATTTTTTTTAATTTCTTGTAATCAATTCCTTGTAATTAAGCCTCAAAAAAAGAACATTATTTTCGGTATTTTTTTTTGAATAATTGAAATGTAATCCATTCCTTTTCTGTGGAGCAAAGTAATTGATTCCTTTTCCCAATTACATGTAATGGGGAATTGAGGGTAATTAAATTGCAAAAGTAATCATTACTACCCAGCTCTGTTCGTGAGGCACTGCTCCTTCATGGCAATTATATCTTTGCTTATTTCTACGCGCAGGTCATAAATAATTTTTCTTTGGTCGGTATATCAGTACACCCCAGATGATTTTTTTAAAAAGCTTCTGTTGAAATTGTGTGATATTCTGACTCCACGGAGGAGTCAATTTACATTAGAAGGGGTCGACAGTGGCTACGTTTTTCGTAAGTTTCACTAATTCTGCAGACATTCCTGCTACAAAGGCTTTAAATCGGACTTGAATGATAGCAGATTTCTCATGCATGGCTTTAGTAGGTCTTTATTTGCGAGTAGGCGGCTCAGATACGCTAGAGTGTGCGCAGGCTTCTCTAAGCAGGTTTTACAGTGCTCTGTAGTAATGAGATTTCGGTGTAGCCTCAATTACAAATATTTCCATCACGTTGCGCGTTAGCCAGCTGGAGGATCACCTACATATATTTTTAAGCTGCACTTCACTTGATTTATTTTCACAAGATCCATTTGCAAAATTAAATTTTAAAGTATTTTACTGCATTATTTATTATGAAAAAAAAGAAACTCCCAACTAACCACCCTCTATGTTGTTGTTTTTCTTATTTTCTATTTTCAATCTTTTAAAGAATTTTTCATAAAATATCTGGCGTTAAATTTTCCAGCATTTAATTAAAAACATGTCACTTAATGGCTCTTTTATGTTTGTTGCGCTGCGTTGCGACATTTGTTATTGCATGTAAATGCGCACGCACACACACACAGACAGACACATACATATGTACACGTGTACCTACAACACTTATAATCTTGTCTTCTTACACCAAAATAGATAGGCTACAGGCAACACTGACAAACGTACAACCAACAGCGACAGCTCATTAGGATGGCAGGCGGCTGCCAGCAGGTCGGCCGACATCAACCGCTGCAACTCCACTGGCTCCAAAGTAGCAAGGTGGCTGTTTGTTTTTTTCTATACATACATATATATCTAAGTGCATGTTGCAGCAAATGTAGCAACAATGCAGCAGTCACCAGTTAGTTGCGTAGCTAAATATTGTTCATTGCAGCAAAATGAAATTAATGGTTTCCGTTTGCTTTTGTAGCGCCAGTGAAGCGTTAAACGCCTGGAAGTAGGCAATGTTGCACACATTTCCATGGGCAACTTTTTATATATATGTATGTATGTATAGGCAATAATGTGGCAGCTTGTTTTAAAAAAGAAATAAAATACTTTCGCTTTTTAATTGGCTTGACGGTAATTTATGTGGTGGAGTTTTGTAGAAGTTGACGGCCTTCATTTTTTGTTTTTTAATTATTATCTATGTTTAGGTATCTGTAGATGATATTCCGTTTACTAAATATGAAACTAAAATTCATTCACTATTTGCACATCCTTACTTAAGATTAACGAATAGTGTTATCTCCCAAATAAGACTTCATAAATGCAAAGCTATAGGCCATAAACCTGTCTCTAATATCGCATTTCTCTAGAACCTCGAGCTTACAAAGCACAGCACACCATGACGGCACCTATTATCTCGATTGTAAAAAATCTTTTTCGGCTAAGTGTGGTCTCCCGAAAACAGTTGGCGAATCTGCGGATGTAACACGCATCACTATCAAACTCCAGCGATAAATAAAGCAAGTGAGCCGATGGAGTCAAATAAATCGTATTTGTTCTAAACCGACCTGTTAAATTTGTTAACGATTAGTAATTAAATGATTAGATGGCTTTTATTTTGTTTGGTAAAGATTATGTGAAGCAGAACTGTTAAATAATGATTATAAATCTTAACACTGATAATCAAATTAAACTTTTTGTTATTTTTGTAATAATTGATTAATTATGATTATCGGACATTTTTAAAATAAATAATCGATAATATTAAATAATTTATTTCGTTTTCAAACTTAATCCCACGATTAATCAAATTAATCAAAATTTCAGTTTGATTAAAATATATATTAGTTGCGATTAACGAGGATTAATAAATGCCTGTTATGAGAAAAAAACGTCTCTTCTATGACTCTTATACAAGCTCATATGATATATAGAATCAGGCTCATATCGGACGACTATCGCAAGAAGGGAAATACCCCCATTTCTGACTCATAAACGAGTTCATAAATAGCATAAACACACCCATTTAAAACTCATTTTTGAATCCTGAATGACTCCTATGGTTTGCTGGGAATATATAACTTTTTTTTTTGATGAATTTATAAAAAAACACAAAATTGTAACATTTTTTAATTTGAATGAATACTGAGATATTTAAAATTTGCTACTAATCCTCTTTAATCGCAACTAATCAAAAATTTTCATCAATTTGAAATTTTGATTAATTCTATTAATCGTAGGACTTTTATCAATTTAAAATTTTGATTAATTTGATTAATCGTAGGATTAAAGTTAAAAACAAAATAATAATTATTCTAAAAATGTTCGATTATCATAATTAATCAATTAATTGAATTAAAAAAGCAGTTAAATATAATTGATTTTTAATAGAGATTCAGCAGATCTGATTTGCAGTTTAAAAAAGTAATCATGATTTTTTAAAATCGAAACAAATTTTTTTGATTACTTTTGTTAATTTTTGATTATTTAATATTTTTTTATTATTTAAATTTTTTTTTAATCATTTGCAGTTTTGTTGTAAAAAATATAGAAATTTCTGTATGCGTTACTCTAACGTACACTAAGCGTGGTGGGGGGGGTTTCTATTACTTTATTTTATCATGATTTTTGTTTGGAATTATTTTTTGAAAAAAAGTTGAAAAATAATCATTAAAAATTTAAGGTCATGGTAATAATTTGCAAATATTTTCTCATTATCTACTTTTGTTAGTTATTGATTATTTTAGACTTTTTTATGATTTAAAAATTTTTTAAAAATATTTACTACCAGAATTTTGGTGGCGGTTGCATCTTGGGAACAATGGAACCTCTGAGATTATGTGATTTAAATTCTTAAGCCCCAAACATTTTTATTGAAAACTCACTACATTATTTTATCCAAGTAGAATTGATTATGCAATTTCAGCAACAACAATCGTGTAAAAATTTTAATTTAATTAATTACGTTGTATAGATTTACACTCGATTGAAGCTCAAGGTGTCACATACATACATTACATTTCAAAATCCATATGTACGAAGCTATATACAGATATATTTATATATTTAAAACGAAAAAAGCAATCAAAGTTCATTACCATATACAACAACAACAGCAGCAACATCAACTCATCCGTTCAACCCCATTAACATTACTTACTTGTCGTACACCGTACTAAGTATTCCCGTTGGTGCAGCTTAATGCTAAAAAATGATTTTTGGAAAATCACATTCATTCATTTCCGTTGAGATTTTTTAATGGATTGCTGGTGACTATCAACTACTTATGCATACATATATACACATATATGCACATACAAATGTAGATGTAACGTGCTCAAAAATCGATGAAGGTGATTAATGAAAAACCTCATAAAACTCGCTCACGTGAGAAGTACTGTTAAGAAGGATAAACGTACGCAATATAAAATACAAATTATTGCAGAAATACCCTGTAGGAAAAATCATTTGAAGTGGTTTGGGGCATTAAGCATTACTAGTTTATCCAGAATCTCTTCCCTGCAAACAACTTCAATTTTGCATATTATTTTTCTGAATTTTAATTATTTATTTTGAAAAAGATGTTAATTTTCTGAAGTTTAATTGATTGTCCTATAGTAAAATTAATTTTTTCTGAACTTCAATTGTTTAATCTTAAATAATTATTTTTCTGAAATTTAATTGATTAATCTGAAAAACATTTTTTTTCCTGAAGCTCAATTGACGTTCTGAAATAAATTTTATTTTTTCTGAAGTTCAATTGATTATTCTGAAATAATTATTTTTCTGAAATTTAATTGATTAATCTGAAAAACATTTTATTTTTCCTGAAGTTCAATTGATTATTATGAAATAATTATTTTTCTGAAATTTAATTGATTAATCTGAAAAACATTTTTTTTCCTGAAGCTCAATTGACGTTCTGAAATAAATTTTATTTTTTCTGAAGTTCAATTGATTATTATGAAATAATTATTTTTCTGAAATTTAATTGATTAATCTGAAAAACATTTTTTTTTCCTGAAGTTCAATTGATCGTTCTGAAATAAATTTTATTTTTTCTGAAGTTCAATTGATTATTCTGAAATAAATATTTTTCTGAATTTTAACTATTTATTTTGAAAAACATATTATCTCTTCTAAAAATGAATTGATTATTCTGAAGTACATTTTATTTTTTTTTTGATTTTTAATTGATTGTTTTAAAATAAATTTTATATATTCCGAAGCTAAATTGATTATTCTGAAATACCTTTTCCTTTTTTAAATTTTAATTGATTAATCTGAAATACATTTTTTTCTGGATTTAATTGATTGTTCTGTAATACATTTTATTTTTTTTTTGATTATTTTGAAATAAATTTTTTTTTTTTTTTCAATTTTAATTGATTCTCTGAAATAAATTTTATTTAATATGAAGGACGTGTTAAGCTTTCCGTCGAACACGTGGCAAAGGAATAAGTGAAATTATGTAACTCTCAACATTACATTTTTAATCTAGTTCTTTGTGTCACTAACTGCAGAGCTCCCTACAGGGTACATATGCAAGTTCGTTTATGTGTATGTTCATCTCATTTGTTTTGAAAGCGAAAGTTGTTGAAAATTTGCTTGGGAAAACTTTTGCGTATTGCGTGTTGCGTGGAAAAACAAATCAAAGAAATTAAATGTATAAAAATAAAAATAATGCGTATAGGGAGAGTTGTGGCACAAATGGAAATCACCTTTTTTTATTTGCCTAAGTTGTGCAAAAGAGTGCGTACTGCCGTCACGGGAAATTTTTGTACCCAAGTACGAATGTTATTTGAAGGTTTTCGCTAGCAATCTATTGGGAGTTTGTAAATATTTTTGTGTTCCCTTAAGTTTGTGAAAGTTTTTAGTATGACGAATATAAGAATATCTAAAAAAGAGTAAAACTCACATATTTGAAAGTGTTTCAGTTCAGTTCTAGGTCTAAAATTGATATATTTTTTTTTTATTTAATTGAAAATTTTATAATTTTATTTAATTAAATATTTTGTTTATAAGTGTATGAAGAAGAAGAAATAACCCACCAATAAGTATACCGAAATCATCAGGGCGATGAGCTGAGTTGATTTAGCCATGTCCGTCTGTCCGTCTGTCTATTTGAAATCGCGACATACGATCCGTGATCGAATACGATGTTTTAAATATCAATAGTTCTAAGCCAGTAATTCGGAATGACGTCATACGTGAGTAATTGGCTGATACTACCGGTAGGTTCAATTATGCATTATTATTCCTGGAAAGTTTCGAAGTTATTGTGGTTTAAAAATTTTGCATTCGATCACGGATGGTATGTCACGATTCGAGTTTAGAGAAAAAGTTTGAGGAAGAGTGTTCTTGAAAAATATTTAAAAAATCCGCACCTTAACAGTCGATTTCTGCTCTTAACAGCCCCTGGAATCTCACCAAGAATCTGTCGTGGCTTTTATTAAAATCTATAAACATATGTAAACATAAGCTTGTTCTTCCTTTCTCATAATTTCATATACAAAATACATACCAACACAAACCCAACAACAACTTCAGACAACGTTATGCACTAAACGGGCTGAATGGCTACAAATTAAACGCATTAGTTGTTTTGCATATATGTATGTACATATCTACATATCTACATATCTACATATGTACATATGAACATACATAATTTCGTATGCCTACATTGTATTTTGTGTTCTGGACTTTTCTCAGTAAATTTAATGTGTGTACAATAGAATTTGCCTCTTTTCAATAGCAACCTACCTTGACTGGAAAGCAGATTATGATCAAATTTCATTGTACTTAATATACAAAATTAGATTCACTGTGGTTATTTAGCGCAAACTCGGGACAGTTGTTGTAAAAAAAAGGGCTTTTGGGAAACTTTTTAGGGCACTCCTTCATTCTTTTCGCGGACTTGTCAGGGTAATAGATAGGTAACGGATAGTTTTAGTTATGATAATTTTTTGATTTTTTTCAGGAGCATTGTGGATTTTTTTCATGCATCATTTTTATATATTTTATAGAGAGAATTTCGGAATTTTTTTTTTGTTATGTTTATTATTTTAGAGTATTTTTTTGGCCTTTTTTTGATTATTTAAAAACTTAGAAATTTAAATAATTATGTTTTCTATGATCGAAATAACCCCCAAAAATGTGCCGGAAGTGGGGTTTCTTTTAAATAGTCTCAAAAAATATACACCTAAAAATTCTTTTTCCTTGGGGTGGAAAACGTTCCAAATGTGGGGTTGCCAAATCGGATAGAAATTGCAGGTTTCTACCAACAATTTGTTGGTTGTTAAGGCCTTTACATTTTTCATGTATCCTGGTTCGGTACGAGCTAGAGGCCATTGATAATTTTTCTGCACCAAAAATTTTTTTTTTTTTTGTTTTTGTTTTTTTTTTAATAATTTTTCTTAATTATTAAAAAATTTGTGTTCTCTCATTTTTAAATTTTTCCCAAAAAACTGACAATAATAATTCACTAATTATAACAGTTATAATTATTGTTAACTAGTCTTGAGCTCATAGAACTTACAAAAACAATAATTTTCGGTATAGAAAAATTATTAGTGGCCTCGAGCTCGTACCGAACCAGAATACTTGATAGAAATTAATTCATGAATGATCGCCAAGTTCCACAATTTCGGACCCGAATCGATGCCCCAGCCAGATCTTTTGGTCGAAAATGCTTTGTGTTTACGGTAGACAGGATCTAGGGATGAGCAGGCACAATCTAAGGGGGTAAACACATCAAGAAACTAAAGCTGAGTGGAAGATCACAGTATTTTAAAATATTTTAAAAAAATGTGTTACTTCAGAATTCAGTTCAAAAACGCTCTAACTCACTTTAAAATGTATAGAAATTTCAATTAGGTAAGAAGTTTTTGAAACTCATTATGAGATAAATGAATTTCGGAATATGGTCTTATTAAATAAAACTCTGAGATGCCCGATCTTTAGATTAAATTAAAAAAATATAACCTTTGATATATTAAAATTGTTTCAACATTGCAGATAGTCCAAAAAAATTGATAGGCGGGATCAATATTGAACCATTAAAGTCCAAGGAAACTCTTTCTGCGAACAGCAATCAACTTTATATACACATACATACATATGTATGTATGTAGCAAAAAAAAGAGAAGATATTTTGTATCGTGTTTACCTTGGCGTACTTCTGCTTCTTAAATGCCACCTCGCTTTCCCCTCTCATCCATCCACCATTTCAACGCAATCACCTTCAACTAGCTACTTGAGCTTAATGTTTCCGCGCGCTCATATTTACTTCTTTTAAAAGCTTGCCATTTATGTTATTGCTATTGCAGCTGTTGTTTTAGTAGTTGATGATGTTTATTCTCCTCGTCTTGGTGAAAGTATTCTTATGTTGCCACATAGTTGAGTGCGCCTACTAGAGGTCCTTACCAACCTTAAAGCCGCATGAAAACTGGGTCAACTGGTTGCTAAGCTTAAAAGAAATGCATTCGCCGTCTTTTCTACGGTTGTTGCAACAACAACAACGACGTCTGTTGTTTTCACATTTTGTTAGTTTTCATATGAGACATGTTAGTTATTGTTGTTGTTTAAAATTACGTTGTGGATTTAACATACACATCTGCATTGCTTTCATTCACACACACACATATACACATTGCACCTGAGTACTTTACCTCATAGTCTTTGTTATTTCTACTTTCATTCTTATTTCACTTTCTCTCTAAGAAATCCATATTTTTCTACTTATTTTATTATTTATTTGTTTGCTTAGATAACTAGCTTCCTGTATTTCTCCTTTAAGGCAATTACTGCTCACACTGCCCCTTTCTCTTTGAAATATGTTTCTTCCTCCCAAAGCTCTTTTTGCGGCCACCTTTCCTTTTTCTATTCAAAATACGTTTATTTGCTGCTTCTTCTTCTTAAAGCTTTTAAGCTTTTATCATGGTTGCTGTGACTAAATATTTAAATTGTAACACCTCTGTTGAAAATTTTTTATGCAAATATACCCTACATTGGCGGTATCATCAGTACTGTATACAGTGACTGCCACACATATTGGACCAGTTATATTTAAAAAAAAAATTTTAGAACTTCGCTAGGTAAAGTTCATGTCGCCCCTGCATATAAAACATAGATTCTTATTTCAAAGAAATCGTTTGAATCGATTTTTCTTAACTTTTTCATAAATTTAAAAAAATTCTTAGAAAACTGAACAAAATGTTTCAAAATTTTTAAATTTAATTAATTAATTTCCTAAAAAAATTTTCCATTTTCCGGTTTATGGTTACCCGACCCAAAAAGCTGCTTTTTTTCATGAAATAAACAAACGAGTTTTGGTAGATGTAATTTTTATTAGGGCAGTGCCTTTTTTTTATTAGGAATTCCTTTAATGTATTAATCGAGTAAGTTGATTAATCAAATTTTCAGTTAATCGATGACTTGATTAATCAAGATTATGAGTAATCAAAACGAGCGTTACTCGGTGAATCAAAAACTGATTAATTTACTCGTTTTCTTATGTGAATGTTTTAATATATGATTAATAATTTTAATTAAAAATTCGATTAATCAATTAGTTTACGAGGAAAAAAATAATAGCAAAGTCCAGCGGGTAGTAAGATTGAGAGTGCGGGTACCCTCGACCACGCCCATCAGCGCGCTTCCTGTCGCTACTCGTATTAAAAAACGTCTATTTGAGACTTCGCCTCCACGGAGGAAATATTCGTCTGTAATGACTTATACTCCTTTCAAAAACTGGAATAAGAAGTCCAATTCTCTATATCTACCATCAAAAAATTCAATCTCCATCTCCCAACGTCGTAAGGTGTTCATGTGGAGTAACAAAGTAAAAATATCCACGAAACCAGCTGGACGCCCCCTGAAGCAAAAATAAATTTAGGTCGACGCAAATGAAGGCTTAACCCCCTAGCTTATATTGGGGGTCCAGCATAACTCGGCTGTCGTTTCTTCGCTCTGCCAACTGTAACCGATTGTAACAACCAAGGGATCGCCAATCGGTATCCACTCGGTCTTTCTATAAGAGTTGAGGGCTCCCTCTTTCTCTGATTCAACCGGTGGATGTCGATTAGAATTCCAAATCTATTTGGTCCAGAGAAGTCCGTAATCAATGAGAAAAAAGAAAAGTTGGATGTCGCAAAAAAAAATTCAAGCTTTCCTGGACACTTTATTATTCCTAACTTGAGGTATGGTAAATAAACTTTAGTACTCAGTTCTGAAAATGATTCAAAAAATTTTATTATTTTATGCTCCTAGCTTTCGCATCCAGGTACTCGTATGGATCCAACCAAGTTTATGAAGTATTCAAAATATGCCAACTGGCCACTGAGTCATGCACACCAACAAAATTGGCGAACAAAGAAATTGGACAAACAGCAAACTAACACAAGAGAAAGTTAGTTAATTTCTAAAATTACACTAACAAATACACATGCATACATTAATATATGTATGAGAAAATGAAAAATTCAAAACATACTTTGCGGCGCGCTAACCTGCAACTAGCCAAGATAGAGCTACCTGGCTGGTGGATTGTGTAGTGTGACACTGGCGGTGATTTTTGTAACAGCAAAGGTACAGTTGAGCGTATACACTACATTAACCACGACACACAAAACCCACATTGCATGTGAAGAGATGAATCATAAAGTGCACACGTGTACATTAGACTGGGCGAAAAAAAAATATTTAATTTCAGAAATTTTCTTTTAAATTGATTTTCAAGAATTTTTTAAGCAAACAAGTCAAGTCAGAAAATCAAAATAGTTCTTAAAGGTTGAAACCATGGTTCATTGGGCCACCCAACAAAAACTTAACTTAATATTTTTCCTTCAATGGTTTTATAGATTGAAAAAAATAATAAAACAAAAATATTTACTTCCAAAAGTCTAAACTAGCTGATAGAACTCACAATTTTTTTTCGTATGCTCTTAGCGACTTCTGAATAAAAAACTAATTAATTTTTTTTTAATTGGAAATTTGATTTGAAGCTAAAACTGAATTAGTCGCTTGCAAGTTAGCAACAAAAATTGCAAGCGCTTATAATTTTATTGATTGCTTTTTTTGTTGTTTTTTATTGGAAAAAATATTTTTTTTTGTTAAGCAAAAATGACGAAAAAAATTGCAATATTAAAATCTGGAGCTCCTTAAGTAGTTTACTGGTAGTTCTGAAACATAGAGCTTTTTTTTTTGGTAAGCACTTAGCGACTTCAGGAAAAAAAAAGCATCTCAATTTTTTGTTACCGAGCTCAAAAGTTCTTGATTGATTATTTTTTTGTTATTGTTAATGCTTAGGCAGCCAAAAATTAAAAAATGTTAAGGTTTAAAGTTGTTTTTAGTATTTTCTTGGCCGTTCTGAAAATTAATAGCAAATTTTTTTGAAGGGTTAAGCTACTTCAGAATATAATACCATTGAAATTTTTTTGTTTTCTAAAATTTGAAATTCCTTATAAAATCAAATATGGACTTGTTGCTTGCTAGATAGCATCCAAAGTTATGAGCGCTTATTATTTTTATTGCTTTTAATTTTTTGTTTGTTTTAAATTCAAAGAAATTTTTAAACAAAATGTTTGGCATGGAAATGACTAATAAAATTATTTGAAAACTTTATTTCCAAAACTTTTGTAATATTTTTTTGATCATGCTAAAAAATTAATTTTCCAAAAAAAATCAAATTTTTTTTTTCCCCCAGTCTAGTTCACATACATCTTTGGTTGTATGACATTCCTTTTGCTTTGCCAAATTTTGCTTCAAACCTACTTCACACCGCTGCTCTGTATAGCTGTAGTGTAGTTCATTCTTTGCTCTCTCTTCTTACAATCTGCTAAATAATAAATTTATAAATGAAAAATGAGCCAATGCGCGTGTTTATGCCACAAATCCTAACCGACTGCCCAGTTGCCTGGCAAAAACCAAAGCAAGCAGCTAACCAAGCAAAACAAGCAACCAACTCAACAACCAAGCAAACTGACCTTCCAGCCAATATACAGTGTTGTGCAAAATATTATATTGTTGCAGATAAAACTAAGTGCCCTGCTTCTATGTAATTTGTTGAGAGAATAATTCTGAATGATTGAAATATTTTTCGGGTAAAACTTTTTAAGGGCTGGGCCAGTTGTAGGGTCATCATACAACACATTGATTGTACTCTGACTTCGCTAGAACTGTCTTTACTATTAGGAAGGACAGGTAAGAGGTCAACAAGGAGACGTGCATACATATTCAGCTTCATTATTCTTGAACTAGTTTCCATCCGGCCGAATCTACTTAGAACTTTTCATAGTTCCAGTTATATGAAGCGATTGTATCATTTTCCCCGCTAGTGTATCTGAATGCTGGTCATCGTGCTCGACCAAACCAAATCGACGCTCTACTAAGCCAACCAACTGGCCAAGGCAAAGGTAAGTAAAGCAGCACCAGCAACAAAACCGCGTCTATGTGCATACGCTACTTTGTTAACCATTTAAACAAGCTAACCGGGGCGTATGAGTAACCTCAGCACAAGTCGGACAAGCAGGCGATGCGGTGTGAAGGTGTGCCATACTAACGTCCTTGCATATGGAATTAACAAATATTTTTGCAATTTTAGTGGTTTTTTGTGTTGCTTATTACGGGTTTCTTTTATTTTCTTTGCACTCCACTCATTACTTTCAAACCATTTCATTGGGAGTTTTTTTTAATTTCTTTTTATACCCTTTATGAACTGTAAATGGTATAATAATTTGGGTAAACTTTTTTAAAGTTTGAGAAAAAGAAGAATAGGGGATTCGTGTGGTCTAGATTTAGTCCTTGAAAATCATAAAGATTGAACCAGACCTGTTAAAGCTGGATTAAAATTAAAAATCAATTATATTAAACTGCTCTATTAATTTAATTGATTAATTATAATAATATACAATTTTTAGAATCATTAATCGATAAGGATTAAATTTTGTGTTCGATTAATAAGGATTAAGGAGGATTTATTTCGTTTTCAAATTTAATCTTAGGATTAATCAAATTAATCAAAGTGTCAATTTGATTAAAATTTTTGAATAATTGCGATTAACGAGGATTAATAACAAATTTTAAATATTTCAATATTAATTACAATTCAAAAATTTTAAAATTTTGTGGTTCTATCAATCCTCAGAAATCGCAATTAAACAAAAATGTTAATCAAATTCAAATTTTGATTAATTTGATTAATTTTAGGATTAAATTTGAAAACGAAATAAATCCTCATTAATCGATTCTAAAAATGTTCGATTATCATAATTAATCAAATATTATAAAACTAACCAAAAATTTAATTTGATTATCAACTATTAAGATTAATAATCATTATTTGAAAGGCCTTGATTAAACCAATATAGCGTACTCACCACCAATTTCTCAAAATAAAATCTTTTTGTTTTTTTAGTTTCATGCATGGTATAGCGCCCTCGGCACTGCGGAATACAACAGCATTCTCTGTACTTGTTTTTTCTTTTTGTATTTTTCAATGTATTTTTTTTTTGTTGTGTTTTTTTTCTGTTCACAAATTTGCTTATAATGTTGGTTGCTAAGCTCTGCTGACCGCTCGAGTGGTCGACAAGAGTGTTGTATGCGAGCAGTAAAAACAGTTAAAAGCAAATTATTACGTCTCACGTGATTAAATACAACAACAACCAGCTGACTACATAGCATAGCAAAAAAGGTGGCAGTGTGGTGTACTACAAAAACAACAAAAAGTAGAACAGCAACATAAACAAAAAATATATTACGATTTTCTAGGAGTACGAAAATTAAAGCTAAACAAGGGTATGAAGATGTTGCAAACTAACGCAAAAGCACAAAAAAACAAAAAAAAAAACAATAAAAAAAAAAACACAGCAAACTTAAATACAACATCAACGCAAAAGGTCAGCGCACCGCATAAGTAGCGCCACTTTACAACGATGAATGCCACGCTGGGGAGGCAAACTTGTTGAAAGTAACTGGTTTGGGGGTATGTGCGTGTACTTTATGCGGTTTTTAGTATGCTCAAAATTTTTTTTTTTTTTTAAATTTTTTTTTTTTGAAAGTATTGCGTTTAATACAGCGCCTAAAAAAAAGTATTAAAATAAAATTTATGTTGAGCATGAATTCAAAGTTAGAACACAGTCTCAATGTAAAACGCCAAGCAGTTGTAAAAAGTATATTATTAAATAGTTAGTAGTAAATGAAGCGAAAATAAAGCACAAAGGATTTTTTTTTTTTTTTTTTGGTGTCGGACACCCAATTAGTATAGCTTTCATATATCCACACAATCCTTCTAGCTTTAGTTATCTACTTTTATTGTGAACTATCCAATCATTCGTTGATTTACTGCTGCTCTATGCCACGTTTGTTTGTGATTATGGCAGCGTTATCGTATATCTCTATACCAACTTACATGTTCCTACCTTGAACTCTTTTTCTTAGATATTCAGCCTGAAAATAAAACTTCTTTTGGTAGGTGCCACGCCCCTTTTCCGATAACTTCCACATTTTCGCATGAGTATCGTACTGATATGGTATATTTCCATACCAATTTTAATGTTCCTACCAGGAACACTTTTAGATATATTCAACCTTTCAAAGAAATTTGTTATGGGAGATGCCACGCCTCTTTTCTTAAAACTGAAACTTTGTGTCTAGTAAATACAGTTTTGGTATCAAATATTTGCATACGAATTTTCACGTTCCTTCCATGAACATTTTAGAGATAGTCAGTCTAAAAAGTTAAGTTTGCAGAAGATGTGCCACGCCCTTTATCCGATAACTCTAATTTTATCCTTGAGTATGGTATTGATGTCCAGTTTTCACGTCCCATCCTTGAAACCTTTTAAGAGATATTCAGTCTGAAAACTTTAATTTGTAAGGGAGGTGCCACGCCCCCTTTTTCGATAACTCTCACCTTTTTATAGGAAGTTAGGCAGTGATATGATATGATATGTATGCATCTCTGCACCAAATTTCATGCTTCAACCATGAACCCATTTAGAGATTTCTAGCCTGAAATATTAAATTTTTATGAGAGGTGCCCCGCCCCTTTTCCGATAACTCTCACCTTTGTATCGTGAACATGGCATTGCTATTGTTTATCTTTATACCAATTTTCTTGTTCCTACCTTCAACAATTTTATAGATATTCACTCTGAAAAGTTAAATCTGTATGGGAGGTCCACGCCTCCTTTTTTATCGTGTCTAAATAATTGATATTCAGTCTGAAAAATTAAATTTTTTGGGAGGCGCCACGCCCTCTTTTCTGAAAACTCCCACTGTTGTCCGTGAGTTTGGCACTGATATTGTTTATGTACTTGCAGACAAATTTTCTTGTCCCTCCCATAAACCCTTTCTGAGATATTACGCCTGTGAAGTCAAGTTTGTGTAGGACGTGCCACACCCACTTTATATTTTCATCTTTCTTTGTTTAATAAATTTGGGCGTTTTAATTACAAGGAAACTCTCAAAAGGAAATAATCAATTTGGTCCAGTAGCTTTAAAGTTTTCGTTTGATGAACAAATCACAATTCATTATAGTTCTGCTCTTTTTCTATGTCTCTCCCTCTCTCTTGTCCTCTCCTTCTGATTACCAATGTGCGGGTTACTCTTACTTACCCAAAACAATTTATGTTCCCTTTCCCATGAATCTCCAACTAAATTAACTGTGGAATTACATTTTTTTCATACTTTTTCTTTGCCTCCCTTTGTCCCCTAGTCAGTGTAGTTAGATGTTTTCCGAAACGGGCTAATGTAAGTGTACATGTGATATGCTTACTAGGGTGGAGTGAAACATTTTTTTTTCATCAGACTGCATTCTAATAGTGAAATTCCGGTGCCTTTTGGGCTTAAATTACGTCTGGAAAAATTTTTCCAATTCGGATTAGAGTAACTGCCTCCGCATCGGTGAAATTACGAAAGTTCCCAATTTTGCAAAACACTACTTCATATACATACATAGGTACGTAAAAAAATTTCATTTTCGTTTTTTCGATTCAAACTTTTAGTAAATTTAATTATGAAAATTTTAAGCGTACTAGTACAACATTTTTATATGCCCTTGACTTTAAAAGCCCTGCTATATTGAAAGTCCTCAATCAAAAATTGTCTGTTTTTACCCGAGAAATTTTCCGAAATTTCCATATCCTAAACATTTGATACATAATTTCCATGTAGAATTTTCTGCTGATTCCGAAAATGCAATCATTTGTTTTAAAGTAGAAGAGTTTTCGAGATATCTTGAATTTTTTTCCATTTGTTCACGCTCCAGCCTAATGCTTACCTTTTGTAGCCACAGAAGCCTACGAGTATATTGTTAAAACTACATGTGTAAAAGGAAATTAACTTAATAAATGTATATATATATATGTAAGTTTGTATTTTTTTTTTTTATTTGCATACTTCAATATGCATTGCTGTATTGTCGAGTATTTATGTATTTAATGCAAGAATAAATATGCTCATAAATGTGTAAATATGTATGTATGTATTTAATAAAATGCGCATGTAAATGACAACAATACGTTAATTATAAATTCAACAATCAGTAAATGAAAAACGTTACAACAACAATAGCAAAATTAAAAAAGTACAATCAAAAGTTTAAAATGTGCTGAAGTATAATATAATACGCTTTTATTTATAACAAGTTTTCGTTCCATACATACATACATATACACGGAGGCTGCAATCGAATTTGTAACTAGTCAGAAAACTGGTCAAAAGGGTATATGGGTAGAATTTTTGTAGAGGTATTGAACCAGACCGGTTAAAAATCAATTACATTAAACTGCTCTAATAATTAAATAGATTAATTATGATAATCAAACGTTTTTAGTATAAACAATCGATTAAGTATGATGAAAAATTATTCCAACACTACACTCCAATTTATTTTCACTGTAAAGGTAAGGTATTGGTGTAGTGTCCCTCCGCAATGGTTTTCGGGTCTCTACCACCAACCCTTTTATATACATACATAAGTTCAGCCGCAAAAGTTTAGTACATATGGATGGTGCCACGCCTCCTTTTTTATTTAAATGTATTTTCTTTGAACACTGTATATATTGTATGTCTATGTCCTTATCTTAAACCCTTTTATAGATATTCAGCTTTCAACATCAAGTAGGTATGGGAGCTGCCACGCCCCATTTCGAATAACTCCAACTTTTTCCGTTACTACTGACTTGGTATAGTTTATCCCCACGAAAATCTAAGGCTCTACCTGAAATCCTTTTAGCGATATTCACTTTGAAAAATTAAGTTTGTATTTTAGATGCCACGCCCCCTTTTCTGCTAACTGGCACCTTTTTGCGTAAGAAGTGTTTTGATATCTTACTCTGTATGAACTTTCAGCTCCCCACCTTGCACTGTTTTAGAGATATTCAGCATGAAAAATTAAGATTGTAGGTACCACGCCCCGATAACTGTCACTTTTTTGCATGACAATATTTTTGATGTAATATAGCTCTATAGATACCGATTTTAAGGTCCCTGCCTATGCTTTTAGAGATATTCAAATTAAGTTTGTATACGAGAAAATAAATTCTTAAATTTTCCGAATTTTAATAAAAAAAAAAATTTTATAATAAAAATTAAGAATAAACAAAAACAATTTACAATAAAAAACTATAATTCGAGTTTTTGCACTACTTACTTTAAAACATATTTCAAAACCAAATCAGAATTTCGTTGAAGAACGCCCCAGCTGAAAATATTCTTGAATAAGGCCCTATTTAAAATTTTGATTCAAGAAAGCCTTTCGAATCAAATCCTTTGAAAGGGCTCTTTTGAAAAGTATTTTGAAATATTTTGTTGTTGGATTTGCGGTCTATTTTGTTTACAAATTTGTAAGTTATGAGCAAGCTCGAGACCAGTTAACAATAACTCTAAGCGAATTAAAATTGTCAGTTTTTGGGAAAAATTGATAATTGGAGAAAAATATTTTGAAATAGTTTGATCTTTAACTTAGACGTCGATTTTTGTATTCCAAATTTAAAAAATAAACAAAGAAATCCTCATTATTCTTAAAGATTGGCATGTGAGGGCATCTGCCGAATTTGAGAAAAAATACAAAAATTACAGAGAAACTCGAAAACCATAAAACTTTGGTCAGTGCTTGAACCCAAAATCTCTTACAATAGAATCAGTACTTGTGGATCTCTCAAATAATCTTCATTTATCTCAAGTTAGTAAGTATTATATTTGTTCACTTTGAACTAGTAGGAGTCTAGTATTTTGCTTATTAAAATCTACCAATACCAACTTGATGCGTATTTCCATGATAGAAAGTATCTTTTAACTTTAAACGAGTTATTCTTGTATTTTTGCATAGATATACAGTTTTATCTCAGGAACGACTTAACCAATGTTGATAAAATTTGGTATAGGTACTATGCTTTGTTTTGACTTGGGATAGTTCACAGGGTTGCCACCTATATCAATTTTTTTTTTTAATACTTAGCAATATATGGAAATATGGGTATCAAATGAAAGGTATTTTAGGCCGTATACAAACCAAAATATATTCGAGTAGGATTGCCACCCAGGGTTGCCACCTGCCCGCATTTTATTTATTCCTTCAGAGATCGACCCGATCTCGGGAGCGGCTGAACCGATTTCGATGAAATTTGGTAGATGGATAGTATGCGTCCACCTAAGATTTTCTACTTGGATGTTGCCACTAAAGTAAGCTGAAAGGGTTGCACCTTTCCTAATTTTTTTAAAATATTAAGCAATACGAGTATCAAACGGAAGGTATTTGACGCCGTATACCAACCAGAATATTTAATACACAACAGGTGTCGCCATAGTATGTTAGTTATCTATTTGACAAACAGATAGCGCTGTGCCCATTTAGTTTGATAGCGACAAATTCGAAAAATACCGAGCACGGCTTGGTCACCCAGGTACTAGTTCTTCATATACAAAAGAGGCAGTTCGTGGACTAGTTTACTTTTGTTTCAAACTGGTTTAGTTATAGTTTTAAACTAGTTGGTTTGATTGCATAATATATATACACATACATACGGATTGAAAATATTTTCTTTTCCACGTTACTACATGTAAAGCGGAATTACCATTACGCCCACGGATACGATATTTATATTTGGTTATTAATTAATGAAACATTCAGTTTGAGATGTATTGTCAGTGGGTCAAATATTCTACTTGTAGGCATATCATACTTGCAACGTTAAATCGAATAATTGCTAGGTTTTATTACACCAAAATAAAAGCACTTATTAATAATGGCTGGTGTTTGTTTCGACAAAAAATTAAGTAGTCCGGCAAGTCATATGCGCTTACACACAAGCGAGCTGTTCACATATGACTTTGAAATAAAATTCTAAATTTTTGTAAAAAGCTTAGTTAAATTATTTAAAGAATAAAAAACAATAATTATTCGCGGTCTTGAGCTCATTTAAAGTCATGGAGTCTCATTTTTTTTTTTTTTTTTCGACAGTCGCTTAATTCTAGTGAAAAGAAGAGGCTTAGCATTGAAATAGTTTTGAAGCATTTGTGGCGCAATTTGTATCATATTAAACATTCATTGCTTTGTTTAATCATTTATTTATTTTCGTATAAATTTTATTTGTTTTGATGCCATATGCTATCGTTAAAAATGTTTACCAACTTAGTTTTCTTGACCGCAGAGAGCTATTACTTATTAATTGGGAATCAATTAAAAGTAAAATTCTCTTAATTAACCGCACGAGTAGAGTCACATTCATGTAGTTGATATACATATATGAGATTGAAGTAGGGTGTTAGATTTTAATTTTATTTTTTCTTAACCTAGTTTTACATTTATTGGTTCACGTTGAGCTGATATAAAATCGTCTTACAAGCAATAGGATATATGGAAATTTTTAAAATGCTCATAAGTTTTATTTTTTTTTTAATTTTTATGAATTTGATGGTAGAGTTTTTTAAGCTTGGTAAACACGTGATGACCAATAAAAAGAGCTTTTTAGGATTTTTTTTTAATTTTTATGAATTTGGTAGTAGAACTTTGAAAGCTTTGTAAGCACGTGATGGCCATTTTAAAGAGCTTTGTAATCTTTTATTTTTAAATTTTTTCAAATTTGGTGGTTGATCTTTGCAAGCTTTGTAAGCACCTGGCAGCGTAAAAACTGCAATACTATTTACCATACAATCGATTCACTTTTCGAAATAACTTCATCAAAAAATCAGTCACCCTAACATGAGCTTACACAAAAGCTTAGTGTATGTGAAGGTATTTATTAAAAACGAACTTAATATAGCCCAAGGTGGAATAGTCAAAAGAATTTCATACTTTTTTTCTGTCATATTTTTCTTACTTCCATGTATACTTTGAGTTCTCATATTAATAATTTACTTGACAGTTTTATAGTTCGAGTCATGTGAATTGTCATTAAAACTTCTTTGAGGTAAATGACATTGTGAGTTATATCTTGAGGGAAACTATATAGCATAAAAGTATATGTATATGTATTTTTAATTAATAGCAAAAAAAAGAAAATTAAATTGACTTCCCTCTCTAAAGATAGGACAAGCGCCAAAAGAGTACTCTCCCTAACATCCTTTGAGATCAACAGCAGAGATATCTACACTCTGAGCTACGATTTTTCCGATATCGGAGCAATAGGAGGGAAAGACCTCCTTAAGTTATCAGTAAAAGATTGTTGCCTTCTATTTATTTTTAAAAGCTAACAGCTTTTTGAGTAGGCAGATATTTTCTGCCAACAAAGGAATAAAAAACTTATACAAAATGGAAAAAGTTTCGACAGAATATAGAGCAGAAATAACATATATGTATTTAGGTCCGACACCATGTCTGATAACTAAACAATTTATTAGTCCTCTACATTTGCTCCCCAAGAAGGCTTGAGGCTTTTTTTCATTAGTCGATTAAAAAGAATATCAAATGTTTTTCTAATATTTTCTAAAACTCTCTCAGTACTCGATTCTAATTCATAAGAAAGTAATAACAAAAACTTCATCATGGTTTTTTGAGACGTGAAAAGTAAGCTTTTTCAAGAGACCCTCTCAACATAAGCTTCTAATTTAGGGGTGCACTTTTGCAGCTTTTATTTTTGTGGGTCGATCTAGTCTTTTGCTGGTCTAACTGAAAGCCTTTCTCAAGCTGAGGGCAGTCATTATAACCTAATCTGTGGAAAATATCATTTCCTTAAAAATATCAATTCCAAGCTATACTCTAAAAAATACGAATCCTTAAGCACCATTCTTTGCAACCCTACGCAATCCCTTCATTGTTGTTACCAAAATTTTTCTAAACCACAAACACAAAAATACACTTTCCACATTATACTCCACGCCATTTGCTTCATTAGTAATTCTGGTTCCATTTCAAACCGCTTTCATTTTATTTTGGTTCACTTTCCTTTTGCGGTTACTAAAAATATAATGTCAAATATTTGATTAACCTCATTAAAGTGGCGCCTGGCCTACTTTACTCATAGCATAGCAGCCCATATAACTAACTTGTTTTGCTGTTCTATGTTAGGCATACATTTAGGCGCAAAAGCATGTTCACTTTTAATGAGTGTACAGCAAGTTTGTGTTTGTGTTTAGATGTGTAAGTGAAAGAGAGATGCTTGGCAATGAACATGGTAGCGGAGCAGTACATACGTATAATTACATTACATTATTGTAATATTTTTTGTAATGATTTACGGCTCACCTAGTAAAAGTTTTATGAAGTTTTTTAACTCTTCGAGAAAGGGAAAGAAAGTTAAAAATGCCATAAAGGAAAGTAAAGAAATGTGTGTTGAAAGTCATAAAAGCACGAGCACATAGACTTTCAGAAAGAAAACAGCTTTAAAATAATTAATTTAATATGGAAAATGTAAAGCTAAAAAGTAGCCTATTTTTTACTGTGGAAAGTCCGAAATACAACGCTTTGAGGAGCAGCCTTTAATTGAAGGTTATTACTGTGAATTACGTTTTAATTGATTTAAAATCAGACAATCAAAATAATTTTAATCATTGCTAATTAAAATAAATTTTTTGTTATTTTTGTAATAATTGATGTTCAATTAATCATAATTTAATAATAATTTTTAGAATTTTTAATCGATTAGGATTAAATTTTGTGTTCGATTAATAAGGATTTATATCGTTTTCAAATTTAATCTTAGGATTAATCAAATTAATTCCGATTAACGAAGGTTAATAACAATTTGAGTCCAATTAGTGCAGTTTATGAGAAAAAAATTTGTCCTAAATGACTTTTATTCAAGCTCATATGATATAAGCTTATATCGGAAGTCCATCGCAAGAAGGCAAATACCGTCATTTTGGACTCATAAACGAGCTGATATTTATGACTCCTTTCTGACTCATGTATGGCTCCTATGGTTTGTTGGGAAAGAAAACAGCTTTAAAATAATTTTTATTTTTTTTAGTTTCAATATTATGGATAGTTTCAATATTAATAAGTCGCCTTTTTTGACTGTGGAGAGTCCCAAATACAATACTTCGAGGAGCAGTCTTTAATTGGATATCTATTGCGTTTTGTTAAGATATAAATAGGTTGATTCAAAATCATATAAAATAATGATTATTAATCTTAATCATTGATAATCAAATTACATTTTTTGTTATTTTTGTAATAATTGATTAATCGAACATTTTTAGAATAATGTGATTAATCACAATTATCTTCGTTAATTACAATTATTCAACAAATTTTAATCAAATTAAAATTTTAATTAATTTGATTAATCCTAGGATTAAATTTAAAAACGAAATAAAACCTCATTAATCTTAATCGAATAATTATTCTAAAAATATTAGATTAACATAATTAATCAATTGAATTAATAGATCAGTTTAATAAATTTGATTTTTAGTTTTAATCCAGACTTAACAGGTCTGTTCAATATAAACTTATACTTAGCTTAAGATGCCAGAAAAATATTGCTGAAATTTCCTCTATAGCAAAATTTTCTCTTTTACAAGGCCTTGAAATATCGGCAAGCTTGTGTTGAGCTGGAATGAGGCTAGTACGGTTCATGACTTTAGAGCAACCAATCCCCTATCCTTTTTTCTAAAACCTTTTACTGTCTCTTTTATGAACACCGAGGGGATATCATAACTCAGTGCTCTTTGTCGGCATCAGAGCAGTTCTATTGAAAGGACAGTTTCACTGAAATTGCTTTCGATTCGGTAGTAGAAACAAGTCCTTTCCCAGAATATCGCAAAAGCACTGACACGCTCAAAGCTTTTTCTTGGAAGCGTTGTAGAAAGCAAAGCTATTAAATTCCCTCGACACAAGTGTCTCTCCCTCTGAACAATATCAAAACTTGGTGAAAAAAAAAATGTTTTCCAAGTGAAGGTATAAAAATAAACGAAACAATTTTACTTTCAAGTTTTTTTTTTAGCGCCATTAGTAAATTCATAATGAAGCTTAAAAAACTTTTTATATGAATATTTAATTAATAAATAAGCATGAAATCTAATTTGAATTTAATTATAACAGCAATTCAATTTAACCCTTTTGTCATGAAATGTTGTAAATTTTTTTTGTTTGAATGTTTCTCCGAACTTGGCACGTCAAGGGCATATCTTCCCAAAACAAGCTACAAGAAAAAAATTTGCTTTTAACGCTTATTGGTAGGAATACTTGTACGAAGTTTTTTCCAGCCAAAGGGTTCTTTATTGAAATGCTGCAACAGCACAACAAGAACACCAAACGAGTGTGAGCGAAAAATTCCAAAAATACCAGAAAACGTTTTTAATGTAAAATTTTAATTAAAATGAACACTTGTCAATCATCATTCAGTGCACAAACGGTAATGGTAATGAAGCTCAAACATTAAATAGACAATTGTTTTGTGGGTGAGTGTGTGGGAGCACGTGTGGTTAAACAGGGTGTGCGTGTGGTATTTGAGAAAATATGAATAGATCAAAACTCATCAAACTCATCTCATCAAACTTGTTCGAAATCGTGGGAGTTTGATAGACTAGTTTAATAATATCAATAATTTCTGTGGCTTCACTTAAAACTTATGATAGGCCCTCAAATCTTTTTTTCACAGGGTGTATGAGGTGCTTGAAAATAAATAAATGAAACTGGAATGTTGAGAGATCTATAGTGGATGACTTCTTGTACATGAAACTCAAAAGAAATTATACATAGGAGGTCGATAGACTGTTTCGATAATATCGATAGCTTGTATGGTGTCACACATTTTTTAAATCCAGCTAGTGCTAGAAGAATTCATATCCCATTTAGGATTCCAAATACAATGTAAACCGCCTGGTCCTTTATGTCTCAATAAAAAGGACGGAGTACGGCTACAACATAAACAATAACGAGAACAGATCAACAAAATAGTTCGTTGTCCGAATGCCGAGTAAAAGTGTCATGGACCTTCTTCGATAAAGCTTTAGTGTAAGTCCTTTGGAGCTTAATTCTGGCCGAATGTTTTTCAGAACGCAGATATTGATTTTGAGTACCCTTTTTTGGAGCGTAGGAGTGTGAGAGTCATATTTGATTTCAAGCTTGTACGGATCAACTTTGGTTGCAGTCTTTAAATTGGTTTTATACATATCTTCAAATACCTCACACACCCTGTATATATTTTTCATTATATATAAATAATACCAAATCGTATCATTTATGTACTCGCAAAAGTACAGTGAAACCAAAAATTACATGATGAATTGTAAGGATAATAATCAAAAGTGATGTGATGGGTAGAAATTCGTAGCAAAAGCTCTGTACGACGTGGCACAAAAATGTTTGATGGCCAATGTCAGGCATTGTTGTCATCCCAGCAAACAATTTTGTGAACGTTTTGCAAATAACTAAAAATATTTTAAACAAAATTTTGAAAATAAAAACCGACACGAAAAACATTTTCGTAAAGCTTTTAAGCTCGTGTGTCTTATTTTTTTTTCATTTTTATATTTGAAGAGGTTTTTGTTAACATTTTAAATCCGACATTTATAAAATATTTAATTTTAAATTCTTTGCTAGGTATTTACAAATAAATATTTTGTTAAGTTTCATGATCTACGCTGCTCCCTACACAAAAATGTATGTTATATACTCAGTTGCTTTCTGACATGTCTGCTATGGAAATACCTTGCAGGTATATACTGTTTATACATAAATGAATACATGCAGCAGCTTATGATATGCTCTCTCTCCTGTGCAATGCATCGACTATGCGTGTTAATTAAGTATTTGCACGCACGCATCAAAAGGCAGCAAGGAAGAAATGCAAAAATTTCAGCAACATCATTTAAAATGGAACAGTTGTAATGGATATTTATAAGCGAGTAAGTTTGTATTGGTAAATTTAAAAAATATTCTGTACATTATTATCGGTAGGAGGCTCATCCATTATTGCTTCTTCAGTAACCACAGGTTGTCTTATATTTGTATGCAGTCAGCGGAAATTTTGTACAAACATTCATTGGCATCATTATACTTGCATACATATGTATGTATTTTGCAGTGAGGAATATCTTAAATCGACTGAATGTTACATATGCTACTATCACTATCACTATCACTATCACTATCACTATCACTATCACTATCACTATCACTATCACTATCACTATCACTATCACTATCACTATCACTATCACTATCACTATCACTATCACTATCACTATCACTATCACTATCACTATCACTATCACTATCACTATCACTATCACTATCACTATCACTATCACTATCACTATCACTATCATTATCACTATCACTATCACTATCACTATCACTATCACTATCACTATCACTATCACTATCACTATCACTATCACTATCACTATCACTATCACTATCACTATCACTATCACTATCACTATCACTATCACTATCACTATCACTATCACTATCACTATCACTATCACTATCACTATCACTATCACTATCACTATCACTATCACTATCACTATCACTATCACTATCACTATCACTATCACTATCACTATCACTATCGCTATCACTATCACTATCACTACCACTATCACCATCGCTATTAATTTGCAGTGCATCTCCCTCCCCACCACTCCTCTGTCAGAAACATAAAACCCAGAACGTGTCCGTTCTTCTTACGACCGTCAACCAGCTGGGAACATAGATAATCGAATAAATTAATGATTGAGAAAAATGAAATAAATTTATAAAAGCGCCAACACGATGCGGCCATCTACTAGCTCAATCTTTCTCGGTGCGGCATGTGAGCATAGTAAAGTGGCAGGCTCACGAGTGTACTTAATGTTCGTTCGTTCAAAGGTGAGTGCGGTGACGATATTGACAACGTTGCAACGTTGACATTTACAAAGTTGAGCGCATGACAATGTTGAGCAGGAGGAAGTGTAAATGACCACGACGCTTGCTGTGTGGACAGTGGGCAGTGAACTTTTGCCTGTCTGTGGCTTGATGTTTTCTGATAATAAAACGAGTAAGGCCAATGAATGATTGAAATGTCATGCAAGTGATGCATAAGCTGGAGAGGTGGTTCATGTAGACCATATACTCATATGAAGAATGCTTGGGTAGTTATATTCGTACTCATAAATGTTGTATTTAAGGCATCAGTTGATTATAAAAGCATACATGCAGGCGCATAAGACGAAAGCTGGTGAAAATGCAGGCATATCCAAAGAGGAAATGTATGCAAATAGTGACATATTGTTGGCCTTCTTAATGTCAGTGTGCTTGTGAACGGGCATCCAATTTTTTTTTTTTTTTTTTGTGGCTCGTTGGCACACGCTGGCTGACCATGAAAGAGTCCGAAGTATTATCATCCTAGCCAAAAAAAAGTTTAAAAAACCACTGAAAGGACAAAAATGGGCCTGAAAGTTCAGCTTCTTTGTTGTAGAATACATCTGCTATTTCGTATTGTTATCAGATATCGCGATATCGCCAAGAGAGCAATGTTTTAAGCCCTCACTCAATAAATTTTCAAAATAAAAATTTTCGTGGAAACTCTTTTGAGTACCAATGCACCTTCAACTCCAAAAAAAACTTAACAAAATTTCAATTTTTTAGTTACTCCCATCCAATGCATTTATTAGCAGCTTGCGATACGACTCCAATACAAAAAAAAAACTGGCATTTCATGCAAAAAGCAGTAAACCAAGTTAAATTAAATAACAAAGTAAAGCAAAAACTGCCGACAACATTGCAAAACACATGAAATATTTATCGATCGATCACAACAGGCAGCCGGTAGTCAAGCAGTTTGTGTGCCAGTCAACGGAGGCAGGTAAAACGTCAAGCCATTTAATATGAGAAATATACAATAAATATATGCTTGTATGCGCGTATTAACAAAAATATATATGTAATAGGTTGCCACAGTTGGCTAGTTATCTACAGAATTTGGAGCGTTTTTTTGAAAAATTTAAAATTAACATTGCGCTTTGGAAGCTCAATTTCTCTCGTTCTAGCTGGACTTAGCAATTGACTATCCGTGGGAGTTCCGTTTACTTCTAGGCTTTCGCTTTGTCTTGGACCTCCCATAATCATTACTTCTAGGATCGTCATTATCAATTACTTCATCGTCATTAGCCGTAGAATCGGGAAACTATCGACGACGCTATCGATCTGTATCCCGTTTTAATGAATCGTTATAACTATTAGCTATCGATAATATCAGTTCCGATTTAAAAAATGCCCACGCATAGGATAAAACTTCTCAATATTATTTAACCAAGTTGATCCATTAAAAATGTGTTTATTGCCTTGAAGACTGTTCCCCACAAGAAGCGGAAATTAATCGGAATGTTCGTATTGTAATGACACTTTCACGTATTTTTAGCTGAAAATTATTGAATCTCAATGGCGTCAATATATCGATAGCATTCGATAATATTATCGGTATACAGACAGCATTCCAACTCTTGTCAACTGTCATTTTGTTCATCATAGCTATTTCCTTGCACCTTGAGTCCCTTCTTTTTTCTTTATTTTCCATTCCTCTTATCTTTTTTTTTGTATTTATTGCTTACTCTTATCCTCTTTCCCTTTTCTTTAAACTTTGTATTTTATTTAAGTTTATTTTTCCTTCACATTTTTCATAGCCTTCTTCATTTTAGCCTTCCCTTTTTTCAGCGGTACTATAAATATAAGTTGAAGGTTACATAAGGTTGACCTCAAATCGATGGAGTGTCAGCTAGTTCTTAGCCTACCTGGGTAGGATATAATAAATATACAATAGGAAATTGTCATGGAAGGACGGCAAGGGAAGAAAAATTGGCTGGAAAAACTTCAAGCACTAAGAACCTGCATTTATCAGTTCTACATATGTTATTGATGTTCGATTATACCCAGTCTTGACACTGAAGGAAAGGTAGGAAATTGCCTTTTGATGCCTCCCTACTTGCAAACATAACCACTGGAACTCTTTTGGCGATAGAATAGTTCAAGGCGGAGACCTGACGAAAACAAATAACGATTATCTCCCTCAGCAAAGTAAACAGCAAACGAGATCTAAAAGAAAATGCAAAAATCCACTGTTTTGATTAGATCAATAAAATCCACTTGTTTAGATCGAAGATACTCACAACAACAGACGTTGTACCTACTTTGGCAGCAAACACATTAAGGCAGAGAAGATTATAAAGGAAAAGAGATAAAGAAAGGAAAATCTTCAGAATGAGAAAATCTTAATTGAACATACAGAACAAAACAGATGTTCCAATATTCTAAAAAAATATTTGATGAAAAATGTTACATTTCGCTTAAAAATTGGGTACAAAAAATGTATTTGAGTGGCAACCATTCGTAGGAAAAAACGTAGGTCATAAGGAAATATTAAAATGCATATTCATACAGTAATCATATATGGTAGTATGAGTGCTTATATATGTATGTATGTGCATAGCTTCGTTGCCAATAAACTGAGTATTTTGTATGTAATTTCGGTGGGTTGGCTTGGGAAAGCTTCTACCGCAACAGTAAAGAGAAAATACTGATATACCAAAGAAGAAGAAGAAGCAATATTAACATGTAAGTATGAAAAAAAAGTTAATACCGTTTTGTGGCTGTACATAAAAGGAGAGAATTTATTATTTTTTTTTACTTTTAAAAGTATGCGCGCAGCTGTAGAAAATCACGAAAAGCAGGCAAGGACAAGTATGTACGTACACTCGTGCGCCTGCTTTAGCACATACAAACCTACCTTACGATATTGTAATGTAAGGCAATGAGGGTCCTCGCTTTTTGTATGCCTCGAACATATTACGCTTGGACAATTTTTTATATGATATTTTTTTCTTCGATTCTTTTATATGCTTCTCAATAGGCGACTGCTAGAATGGTGGAGTACCTGAATGAAACGTATACTGTTGCAGTTTTTATTGTTGTTATACGAGACGATGGTAATGACCGGCATGGGTGTTGGTGATGTAGGAGCATATCGATATCGAATGCTGTCGCTAACATTTTAAGGATTTTCACTTGATGATTTTGTATTCTGTTGTGAATTCATAAATAATTGAAAGCTAAATTGTAAATATTGAACTAAAAGTAAATGACCTCATGTTTTCACTACTGACTGCGCCGCTTAAATGCGACTTTGTGTTAATGTTTTTGAATTGACTGAGCTGTTATGGTGTGTGAGTGGTGAGCTAAGATGAAAATAATAAAAGTGAAAGAAAGAAAACTTAGTAAATTTGAAGAGAGAAGCACTTGAACATAATGACCTAAGAAAGTAAGCAAGTAGTAAGAAGAGGAAAATGTTGAAGAAGCGGAGAGAGAAGTATGTTTGATAAAAAAAATTGCTCACCGTTGGGTGGCGAGCAAAGAAAAAACTGATAATCTGGTCGTCTGCTGAAAATCCCATCTCATCAAAATTTACAGGAGTTAAAAAACAGTTGGACTGCGCCAGTGCTGGGAAATACCAAACTTGAAAAACCTTGTGTAGAGAAAACATCTTCCGATCTCGCAAAACAAAGTGTCAATCACTGTAAAAAAAACTTCATCAGACATTTCTTTGGAATGCTTGTTCTCTGAGCGAGCTTATTGCTTTTCGAAACCTGCGAAACTTATAAACAATTGTCACTCCAGCAGCAATAACACATCCTTTTCTAAATATACAAAATTTAATTTTAACCAAATTTCTCTCTAAATGTCGCTCCCATCTTTTTAACAACCAAAGTGTCAGCGTAATTTAATAAAGAGTACCAGAATGGCCATTATGCTATTATTCTGAATCATATATGGTATTTGTGCGCTTGCAAACCTTTCATAAAAAATTATAACATTTGATGGCGTTTATAAATTTTCAACACAGTTGTGTCATAAATTCTTCATTTTGCGCTTACAAATGAAACGTTAACCGTTACACCTCTACATGGCCAATAAACTTCAAAATGCCACGATATTTTTAACAATGCACCAGCACCATTTTATAACAAGTAAAAACCTTCTAAGGGTATACTCGTACGCTATAGGGTCTGCAAAAAGTATTATAAATTCTTTTAAAATAATATAGAATAAAATAAAATAAAATAAAATAAAATAAAACAAAATAAAATAAAATAAGATAAAATAAAATGAAATAAAATAAAATAAAATGAAATGAAATAAAAAAAAATAAAATAAAATAAAATAAAATAAAATAAAATAAAATAAAATAAAATAAAATAAAATAAAATAAAATAAAATAAAATAAAATAAAATAAAATAAAATGAAATGAAATGAAATGAAATGAAATGAAATGAAATGAAATGAAATGAAATGAAATAAAATGAAATGAAATGAAATGAAATGAAATAAAAAAAAATAAAATAAAATAAAATAAAATAAAATAAAATAAATTAAATTAAATTAAATTAAAACCTGGAAAAGAAGATAAAAGAGGCTTTGAGGAGTACTCAAAGTACAGCCGATGGTAAGGTCCATCTATGGTGGCAGTACTCCAACCAGAATATTCAGTCGACCTATAAAAATACTTTCTCAACCCAACAATTTTCGCACACCCTGTCTACCAGCGAGTGCATTCCTATTGATGCTTTTTACTGCGTTATGTGAATTGGGATTTATTTTCGCTTCACACACACACACACACAAACGAAACAGTTAGCATTTATAGTACAATTTTTTTCAGCTCCGCCATATTGACTTGACGTTTTGTGGTCGCTGTGCATACTGAAGCCAAGCCCGTTTTATATGGCACATACATGAATATGAGAATATCGACGCTTGTCGTTTGCGCGCTACCTGGCACCAGCTGTCAATAGAGAATAGGGCAGAGGTAGATGCATAGAAAAAAAGGTAATAAAATGTTGCAATACGCTCAGCACTTTCACGTCTCATACGGCAGCTCAAAATTGCATTCTTATTTGCTTTCTTTATAGTTTTTTATATGAATTTTGGGTAAAGTATACATTTTGTAGCATACTTACAGGCGCTGTGCAGCAATATTTTTGATTCCCTGCGATGGCGTTGGAAACGTTTTGCACTGCACGCTGGCATGCAACATGTAATGAAATACCTTTGCGCCAAGGTATTGTTTATATGGCAAAATTGGGAAAAGTAACAAGAGTATACAAACACACTGAACAAGAAAAAAAGCATCAAAATGAAGAAATTTTTGAATGAAAATATGGAAAATTATTGGAAAATAACTGCAGTTGCCGTAAATCATAAACAAATTCTAGTAACCGTTTGAACAAAAGCCACTTGAAAAATGAAATTGCTTCGTTTGTAAAAGCAAACCCTTTCACTACAATTTGTACCCGCTTGCAAAGAAAGGAGTTCGGAGTGTAATTGAAAAAGCTTTATCAAAGTAGTGAGAGTGATTAGTTTCAAGTGAAGTTACATTCCCTTAACCTAAAAGTACTAATAGGCAAAGTCCTACAAGAGTCAGTTCTGCTCGTCCCATTACTTCTTCTAAGCTGTGACTAGCGTCAGTTAGCGTTTGGCAGTGTCTGACTCCTTGATAGTTCTCATTGGTATAGGTAAACTGGATCTGCATGTCTTTATTTGGGAACTTTGGATAAGGCTCTGCATTCTTTCATTTGAACACTTCAGTAGACAGGGCTCGGCTTGACTAAATCTACGTCTTGTTCTGTTCATCTCATCACACGTCGTACGCCCTATGCCAAATTTAAAATTAATCTTTATTAAAAATAGACTTGTTTAAGAGGTACTAGGTCGAGCGAATATAAATACCTTACGATTCTTTCTTTCCCAATCTTTGAATAGGATCTTCGTGAGTTTTTTTTTACCAGAAAGGGACTCTGCACCTTAGTTCAGTTCACTTCAAAATCCAAAGGGACAACGAGTCTAGGTCCAATGTGTAAAAATAGTTCTCCTTCTTCTTTCTTGAAATTACCATCTAACCGCCTCAGCGATTTTGACCGTCCAACATAGCTCCTCGTCATTTCTTCGTAGCGCCAAATGGCGCCAATTGGAGACCCCGCGAGATCACAGGTCGGTCTCCACATGGTGCTTCCATCGGAGTGGTGGTCTTCCTCTTCCTCTGCTTCCACCCACGGGTGCCGATAATTATACCTTCTGGGCTGGAGCATCTTCTTTTATTCGCAATACTTTCGTTCATAGGGTTCCTAGCTGAGTTTAATTTATTTTGCGCTGAGCTCAATTGAGTAGCCAATCAGCGCATATAACTTAATGAAACTTCAAAACCATGCATGTAGTTAAGTCCGTCGAACTAACTGTTGGCTACTTGAGGTAAATTCCACATGAAATAAAACTCATGCATGCCACTTCACCATTCATACTTTTGTCTAATTCACATTCGAATGCTTTTTGTTTAGGGAAAAAATTTAAATATTCTATTTTCCATTTGTGTTTGATGCATGTTGAAGGTGTGAGAAATTGGTGTAAAGCCCTTGACCAAACATTGTGAGATTTCCGAAACTTTCGGTATATTACAAAATTCACAACATTCTTTGTATTGAGCTTTTGGTATTTGCACAATTGCATTGTTTGCAAGCGCAGCAGACCCGCAACCAACAGCAGCAGCATCTAAAGCATCTAAAGCACCAAAAGCACACTTCCACTTCAACTGCAGCACCTCAGCATTTCCTTCGTATGCAGGTAAACCGATTTGAATCACTTCACCACTCATCGGTGGTGGTGGCGCCAATTCATATTAACTTACTTACAGCCACGTACATATAACTAGGTATGACCTGGCAGACCAAAAACCCAAACCCGTTATGTACACAAAAACAATTATTCACACACTCATCTACCAAAAATGTTTTGTTGTTATTTTGCATATCAACTACTAAACATTAGAATATTTGTAAACTCTTGCAAGCGGCCACCTTAGTTGAGAAATGTGGTAGGAGGTGCAGATCTCGTTCACTAAATAAGCAATTTCAATTGAAATAACCCAAAAACATTCCAAATGTGCAATGCCTCAAACGAGAGTCAAGCACACTTTTCGTATACCCTGTAGGAAAAGTGAGCTGGTTTTTAAGTGAATTAATCAAATTATGTTTGTAGGTAAAAGAATGCAAGTCAAGTCGTCCAATCCTAATTTCTAGAATTAACTTTTTAGACTTAAAAACTCGTGTAGCCTCCTGAAAGTGATAGAGCTGTGGAGCAGAGCTTTTGATGAGTCCAAGAATATTTGGAGTTCCCATTTTAAATAATTTCCAAAAATTCTTCAAAAAGGACTCCCAAAGTATTTAAGACGTGATATGGCAAAAGCTAGCCATTCATACAAAACTTGCACATCGAATCCTGCTTCCTTAGACAGGGTGGCAACGTTGAATTAAAGCTTTGTTGAAGTAAAACTTTTGAATTTTCCATTAGGCTACCCACTTCGAAACTAGTTATTCCACATTCAGTTTTGATGAGATTCTACGGACCAGCTAAGAAGACTCCTCCTTTCCCTCGTCTCTTTTATAACCCGGTAATTCTGCAGAATTATGGATAACTAGGAAAGGTAGGGTTGATTTTTTTCTTTTTCGAAAGTCGGTAGTTTGTACTATCTCCTCGTGCATAGAGCTGTATCCGGCTTAGAATAACTATGGTGAAATACAGAAACAACAAAACTGGTCTTGAACTCTAGAAAGGAAATTGAAAGATTGCCCAGAATATAGTGTCATGTATTCTTATTAGGATTTGACTCTTAAAACTACAATAATTGAGAAAAGAAGCCGGTTAGTGAGTTCTACAATCTCATCCATTTCCTAAACTAAGCTCTGCACTTACTTAGCTGATGAGTAATCGACCCATACGAGCAGTTATCGAGTGAATAGTGGGCTTCTTACTCACCAACAAAGCTGACTCTTTTTCCTGACAGCGCCCTCACAATGTTTCTCCGCTGGTCATCAGTGGCTACTTCTTGGCAGCCATTCTACCTTAGACACTTGAAAGAGACTGATCTTTTTAGCCAGGCCACCTTTGAAACTGAGTTTGAGCAGATCTAATTACTTCTTGCCAAACCAGAATTTGATTTAAAATGGCTCTAGCCAGTTGTGGGAAGATGGCCAGCTGCAGATAGAAGCAGAAGCAGGAAGAAACCACCCCCCTTTTCAATCGCGTGGTCTTTCCAATTCGCGACAGTTGGCAGACCGAAAAAAATTACTGGCGGGCTTTGTTGAACTGCGATTTGAAGTAGATGCGGTACTATGGCGTCATGCGTCTAGAAGACATTACTATTGTTCTACACAACTCGGCAATTCAACTTTTATCCATTAATAAAAATATTCACCGGAACTCTGCCTTGAATGAGTTCGCCTACCCAAAGTGAACTTAAAGTTTAAAAAACGAAACGGAAAATGGCGAACAATCTCTTAGTCAGTGGCGGTTTGACGGGGGTGGTTTTCGGGTCCAAACCCGTTCCCCTTCCGAGCTCAAAAAGTCATACGTTTTAAGAGTTGCAGATGAAACATGTCCTTGAAATTTTATTTAAAAATATGGGACCTTCTCAAAATCCTGGATCATCCACTGCTCTTAGTCATTACCTGATAAACGAAATGTGCCTTCAAATGATGTATTGAAAATTTCTGTTGTTCGTCACAAAAAAATTTCGTTCAAACTTTAAATAGACGCTCTCACCGGCGAACTCACTAAATTTATTTTCACTTGGACACCTGACACCAAATAGAAATTTAAGAAGGAAATTACATGAAGAAAGACCAACAAAGGCGCCTATGAGAAATCAACAAAAAAAAAAAAACTTTTTCAATGCTACCCCCAGCCACGCTTCCAAATCAAACGGAAGTGGATAATCGAGTTTTTTAACATAAATTTTGGCTTTAAATGGCAGCATAAATGAAGAAAAATTACATTAAACGCCAAAAGGACTACCGGGCAAACAATAAAAAAGTGAAAGTATATAAAAATAAAAACGAAAGCAGCAAAAATGAGTAGCAGGGCACTGCGTCAGTCACAGTTCTATGAGCCTCTTTGATGCGTGCGACTCAAAAGGCGACTGCCAAAAACTCACACGCAGACACACAACAACACCACGCGAAAGGAGCACATTAGCTCGGATGGCAAGCAAGCCTAATTTGTAGCATAAGAAAACGAAATTACATTTCTTTGTTAAAAATTTAAAACATTTTTTTTTTTTTTACTAAACCAAAGACTCGCGGCATTGTTGTATACTCACACTCGTATGTACATATGTCCCTAGACTACTCTAATAGCATAACACGCGCCGTAATGTGACGTGTAAAGTCAATTATATAATCGCATTAGCGCAGCTGGTGCGGCGTTGGAAGGTGATTTTCAAAATTTCAAAATATAATAATAAAAGGCATACTTTTTTGCTAACGCATGGTAGCGAATGAAAATTGGTACATTAGGGTGCACTGCATTTGTATGGGGGTATATTTTTTGGTGAAGCAAGAAAGGAGGATATCCCTTTGTTTCGGGGAGCATAATAAATCCCGCATAGACTGTCCCCAAAATGTCCCAAAATGATCCCAAAAATGTCCAAAAATGATCCAAAAAATGTCCCGAAATTATCCCAAAATTGTTCCAAAATGATCCCAAAAATGTCCTAAAATGATCACAAAAATGTCCTAAAATTATCCAAAAATTTTTCAAAAATGATCACAAAAAAGTCCCGAAGTGATCCAAAAATTCTTCCAAAACTATCCCAAAAATGTCCTAAGATGATCCGAAAAATGCCCCAAAAATTATAAATAATTTTTTATTTTTTTATTTAAATAAATTTTAATTCAAAGTGGGCTAACGCCTTATGATCGGTTAAGGGGATGAGTAAAATTTTGATAGTCAAATCCACTGATCTTTTTGACAAATCCAACAGAAAATCGAAACTTGTAATGGCAACAGTAAGCTTATTCGAATAGGTATTCGATTCGCTTATTCTATCAGTTATAATAACAGCTTTTACCACCAGCTAAAAATATTTAAAAATTTTATTTGTATTAGTTCATTACCCATTTCCCTTAGATTAACCTAAAATTGCGATTTTAATTCCGGTTTCGATAGACACTTCCACATTTTATTGAATAGAGATAACAAAGTTTTAGGGTTTCATTGGAAATTTCGGGATCTAAGAAGTTGCAAAAAATAATAAACACCCTAATGTATACACATATAGAATACCTATGAGTACTCACACGAGTCGTCAAAGTCAAATAAAGTCGGGTTGATTTCGTTGTAAAGTCTCAAGCGACAAGCGTAAGAATCTGTCAACTCTATTGTCCTTGTCAAGTTGTTCAACTGTCACAAACAGCCAGTCACGAAATATACTTATGTACGAGTACACGTTAAGTGAAGAAGCTAATACATATGATGGAACTCAATACCTCAACCCATAATCAGAAAAGTATCTGTTCTACTGACTGGTAGGGTTACTGGTTACTGGAGAGGAAGTATTTGATTGATTTTTGAAAGATGTATACACTCCACGAAGTGTTTGGGAACTCTACTTTAGAGATTTAAGGGGCTACAGAACGTGCAGGGTAACATATGAGGCCAGTCTCGTGGTCTCAGTGTAGACCGATTCCAGCATTTTTCCTGCTGGATCCATCAGGTTTGTATCTTCGCCATTGTTTGCATTTCTTTACACGCACTTTGGATCGTTATGCTTATCGTCCGCATGGTTGATCTTGATAAGGTTCCATTGATACTCTTTGAGCTGCTGTCCATCAGCAGTTTACTTTTGCTTTCTAAAGGTTCTTCAAGTTGTTGCGCCTTTGTAATCATAGTTCCGGAGACGTTTTCGAAACCAACTTCGAGCGAAATATACATATGTATGTTTCCCAGTAGAGCACCGATACAGTCCAACGATGGGAACTATTAGAAAATTTGAGTGAAGAGTGACAAAAAAATAAAAAATAAGTACCTCAAAATCTCCGAAAATTATACCCAGGTGCGCATTATGTAGCTCGTGTGTATTTTGGGATCATTCTGGACAATTTTTCGGATCCTTTTTTGACATTTTTGGGATCATTTTGTGACCATTTACCAGAAAGTTACATAAAAACGAATCGCAAGATTCCAGAGGGTTTTCAAGAATTTTGTGTTATCTCGATTAGCCCGCAACCCAGCGAAATTTTTTCATCCTGAAACAGTCCTGAAATGATTCCAAAACAGTCCCAAAAATGACCCAAAATTATCCCAAAAATGTCCTAAAATTATTCCAAAAATGTCCTAAAATGATCCCAAAAATGTCCTATAATGATCCCAAAAATGTCCTAAAATGATTCCAAAAATGTCCCGAAATGATCCCAAAATACATACGAGCTACATAATACTAGCCTGGGTATAATTTTCCTAGATTTCAAGGTACTTAATTTTTATTTTTAAATAACTGAATAAAAATGAATCAAGAATTCCATTTTTTATTCGAAGTGGCCCCACCCACAGTCTAACCTTTAGCTAATAACGAACTCGGTTTTTCTGAAGCTTTTTTCAATAGACCACCAAGGAATCATTTAGCATGTATTAGTGTGTCATATACGAAACACATGAGATTATCCTTAACCCCAACTAATTTTAATTGTATACCAAGTCGATAACCATGCAACGTGTGTGGCTGGCTGCTGCGCCTATCTGTTCACCTACCGCGAAGCACTACACCGACGGAAAAAAATACATCAAACCAGAGTGCGCTCACTACGCAGCTGTAATGGCTCAATGTTCTTTATAATAATCTCGCATTAATGGAGACTAATATGCTGTTGTCGGTTTGTTTTTTTCTCATGCTCAAAGGTGGGTAGTTACAGCTGACCTCAGCATATTTACTGTTCATCATATTTGCTTTCCATCGTCTGCTCATCTTTTTGTTGCTTTTTTTTTTGAAAATTTATAACGCTCATTCAACAGTGGCTTCGTGCGTCCAACTCCAACTAATTCGTCTAATAACATGGACAAGTTAAGCAAACCACGCTGTCGCTCATCATTCACTCCATTCTTTAGTTATTCTTTTAGCTGTTGGCTACTCGTAGTCCCTGCTGTGCGATACCTCAATTTCGGTTGCGGTTGTTTAAGAATTTGTCAGCTAATTTCCTTTTTTTTTTTTTGTTTTTTGTTACCTTCTTTTTGTTTTATTTCTTTTAATCTATGTTCCTTCTTTTGTTGCTCACGCTAGGGGTTCCCATCTTACTGCTCCTGCTGTTTTACTTTTGCTACTTTTATCTAATTTGTTTTTTTTTCCTTCTTAGATTTTTGTTTTTGTGTTACTCCCTCCAGCACTAGATCTTCGTAGGTAAGTCATTAATTGCATCCCACCTGGAGTGTTCTCATCTTTTTGTATGGTTCGGTGTGGTTGTACCTGCAGCACTGCAACGAATTTGTCAAGTGCCGATGTGTCGGTGCTTATGTCTGTGTTTTTACTTGTTGTTGGAATTGTGGTTGTGTTAGTTTGTGGTGGAAACAGGTGGTATAGTTTTGATTTCTGAGGTTGTTTTAATTTTTGACTCATTTTAGTTGGAATTGTAGGCTTCTTAACTGGACTTCTGGGTTGATATTGTAGGCCTTTAGGTAATTTAAGGTCCCCAGGTGAGATAAGCACTGAGCCATTATATTCACACATCGTGATTAAAAACTAAGTTTTGAGTTTCAAAATTTATTAAATGTACTTCCGGCAGCATAAAATTAACGAGAACTGTTAAATAATGCTTATTAATCTTAATCATTGATAATCAAATTAAAAATTTTGTAATTATTGATTAATTATGATAATCAGACATTTTTAAGAATTAATCAATTAGGACAAAATTTTGTGTTCGATTAATAAGGATTTATTTCGGTTTCAAATTTAATCCTAGATGAATTAAATTAATCAAATTCAATTTTCTATTTGATTAAAATTATTGTAGGCCTTTAGGTAATTTAAGGTCCCCAGGTGAGATAAGCACTGAGCCATTATATTCACACATCGTGATTAAAAACTAAGTTTTGAGTTTCAAAATTTATTAAATGTACTTCCGGCAGCATAAAATTAACGAGAAGTGTTAAATAATGCTTATTAATCTTAATCATTGATAATCAAATTAAAAATTTTGTAATTATTGATTAATTATGATAATCAGACATTTTTAAGAATTAATCAATTAGGACAAAATTTTGTGTTCGATTAATAAGGATTTATTTCGGTTTCAAATTTAATCCTAGATGAATTAAATTAATCAAATTCAATTTTCTATTTGATTAAAATTATTGATTAATTGCGATTAACGAGGATTTATAACAAATTTTAATTTAGTCGAACACAAAATTTAATCCTAATCAATTAGTTCTTCTAAAAATGTTCGATTATCATAATTAATCAATTAAATTAATAGAGCAGTGTAATATAATTGATTTTTAATTTTAATCCAGATTAAACAGGTCTGAAACTAACTACTCTGAAGTCATTTTCATTTCAGGAAGCGTCATTTGTTTTCAGAATAGTCACTTGTATCTCAGAAGTCGTAAAATAAATATACATATTTCAGAATAGTCCCTTTACTTCATAAGCTTTTAACTGTAGCTCAGAATATTTATATGGTTTCTGAAGTAAAACTGAATATTCTTAAGTACATATGTACATTTGAAGCGAAATTAGTTAGTCTAGAAATTATCTTACGGCTTCTGAAGTGCAATTGACTATTTAGAAATACCGATTTCTTAAGTACAATGAATTATTCTGAATTAAATTATATGATTTATGATATACCATTGACTATTCCAAAATTAATTTTACGATTTCTGAAGTGTATACTTGGAAAAGTCGTAGTTTATGACTGTTCTATTTCAAACCTTTTTTCGATTTTCGCAGCTCATTTTCCCCTTATTCCTGGTTTGAGATCTACATAGCAAGACCCAACGGCAAAACTTTATTATTCTAAGAAAGCTCTTTGAACCCACCTCTTAAAAAATGTACAAAGTGGAACACCTCCACTTTAAAGCAAATCAAACATATCAAAGGATAATGCAGGCAATCATGCATAAAACATGTATGTAAATGCGTGTCATAAACACGCCGCTACGCATCATGTATGTATGTATGTATGTATGTTTGTAAATAAAAAACATTGTACGCCTATTTTCAAGCGATAATCATAAAAAAATCGTAATAGTGCAAGTACCGATAAATGTGGGTGAACACAGATATTTAAAAATTCATATATCAATGACAGTTGATTTATGTATGTATGTGCGTGCGTATGGGTGTAACTCTTAAAGCTTTTTATTCGATAGCAAACGTTTTACCAGCGCTATGGAAAGAGTTCCGTTTGTGTGTGCTTTCACGCATTTCAAAAGCTAAATTCACACCCATACACGCTGCTTGCCTACATTGATGCGGTAAGGTGGGTGGGTGCAAAAGTGAATAAAGCAAAATATCAACAGCAACTCTTCCACGAAATGAACAACACCAATTTTCTACAAAAAAAAAAAAAAAGAAAATCTATTTTTATAAAATGTCAAAGGACTAACAAAAGCTATTTTGCTGTGGGCGCCATAAATGCTGATAAAAATACATAAATAATAAGGTGGAGCAAGCTTTGCAGATGGGTGTATTGTTTGTTGTATGTGGGTAGTTCCGTGCAAAAAAGCGTTTGAAAAAAATATTGGACAAGCTAATTTTGCTGTATCTGTTGGATTTTGTGTATGTTAAGCTGGTTTGTAATGCTACCAAATGATGGTAGATAGATATAGAGTTGAAATTTCAAAGTTCTTAGAATGGAGAGACATTTCCATTAACCATGAGCAGGCCCACTTTTTTCGATATCGAAAGTTTCAATATACGTATAAAATGAGTTAATTTAATAACAAAAGCCAATACAATGATAAAATTAGGTAATTTAGTTGATCTTCCTTTTAACGATTTGAACAAATTTTTCGAAAAGAGGCGTGGCACCGCCCATTTACATTTGAGCAAACCAATTTACAAACTTCGACAATTAATAACTGCATACTATTCTTGTGATACATACTCTCAAAGTAAATAAGCGAAATCTCTTCTCGACCACGCCCACTTTTTCATGAAATGCTATCTAAAAAGGAGGAGATAGAACTGCTGAACTTCCCATATCTCGTTTACTAATTAAGGTATAAAATATACATAATTTGGTACTGACATCAATTTTCTTATTGTATATACAATTTTTTCAAAATTTTGGTAAGTGGGCTTGGCACCGCCTACCAGAAAAAATTTTAAATTTTACACATTTCGTTGATTTTTAGCAATTTTTTTTCGAGGAGCTAAATTTTTTTATATAAATAAAAATTGGCTACTCAGAAATACCCAAAAGAAAAATTGTCAAATATTTTTCACGAATTTAAGATTAACACTCGAGGCTAATAAAACACTCTAGGACTAAAACACTGCATACTAAAAAAAAATCTAAAAATTTTGTGAAAAAAAATAAAAATTTTGCTAAATTTCTTGGAATTTTCTTGAATTTTAGGAACATTTAAAAAAAAATCAAAGTTAGTATATTAGACATTACATAGACAAATGGTCTTATATAGTCTTTGTAAAAATAATTTTTTTAAGGAAAAAAATTTGTGAAAACAACTCTCATTTGGCATGGAGTGACTCATGTAAATATATAAAAGTATGTCACCTCAACACGCATTTGTAAATGTGTGTGTGTGTGTGTAGACGTGATACAATTTTCGAAACAAGTCAAATTCTAGTGTCAATGACTTCACACGCTTTTGTTGTTGTATATATTTATTTCTCTCACCACCCGCTACTTCACAGCAGCACAGTTTGGAGGGAGAAATCAAAGCATAGTTTAAGGCGTTCACACACGTTCAAACGAATAAGCGCGCACAGGTGGGCTGCTTATTGACTGCTTTTGTGACGTATTGACATTTTTGCACCTCTTTGCATTCTTTTCGCTTCAGCTTCATGGTAGCTTTTGTTGTATTATTATTATAATATATTTTTATTTTTTTTTGCCACATTGCAGTCAAAGCATTTGATTATGCGAAATGATAATAATAATGAAGGTAAGCGAGCCACACAATGAAGTGAAAAACGAAGATGAAAGTCATACAAGATGTAAAAGCAGCCAACTGTGGTGCTAATAACAAGTAGACAAGACGACAAGCCGACGAGTTGGCTGTCAAATGCAGTGGGTTGTTTATGAGGTGGGTTTGACTTCACGCTAAAATGGAGAATAGCGTAAAGAAGTAAAAGCTGTGAATTAGAAAAAAGTGAAAGAAAAAAAAGAACACAGCTGGCGTTAGGTTAGCCTTTGTCATTGCTTAAGACAGCTTGCAAAAATAGAGTGGGTCTTAAGAAGGTGTGCAGTCACTTTTGTATGGGCGCACGTGGCGCTATCTTTGATTAAATCAAATGAAATAGAAAATGAAAATGTTAACTAAGTAAGTAGCAGTCGATATATTGAAAAAAAAACAACAAAAAGTAGAGTGAAATATTGGAAGTAAATAGATGAAGAGTGCTTTGCTATTATTGTGCAAAAATGCTGATATTTATGAATATTTCAGTGATGTTTTTTTTTTGTAAGATGACAGCTGAAGTAGCATCAATTTCAAGTGTGGCTATATTTTATATATAAAATAAAGTACCTGGGTGACCGAGCCTTGCTCGGTATTTTTCGAATTTGAAGCATAATCTTACTTACCAAGAGCATAAATTTCCAAAATAGATTTCCAAAATATCGAACACTAACCACAAAAAGTCACTTAACAGACTTTGGCGACACATGTTGTGTATTATTCTGGTTGGCCCAAGCCAAGTAGAAACTCTTAAAAGAAAGAATAGTATCCATCTACCAAATTTCATCGAAATCGGCTTAGCCGTTCCCGAGATAGTGGTCGATATCTGGAGGAATAAATAAAATGCGTTCAGGTGGCAACCCTAGGTGGCAATACTACTCGAAAATATTTTGGTTGGTATACAGCAAAATACCTTTCATTTGATATCCACATTGCCATATATTGCTTAATATTTAAGAAAAATTCGGAAAGGTGGCAACCCTCTGAGTTCCTATTAGTGGCAACATCCAAGTAGAAAATATTAGAAGGAAGCATACTATCCATCTACCAAATTTCATCGAAATCGGTTTAGCCGTTCCCGAGATAGTGGTCGATATCTGAAGGAATAAATAAATTCGTTCCGGTGGCAATCCTATTCGAAAATATTTTGGTTGGTATACGGCCTAAAATACCTTTCATTTGATACCCATATTGCCATATATTGCTTAATATTTAAAAAAAATTGATATAGGTGGCAACCCTGTGAACCACCCCAAGTGGCAACACCAAAGTAGAAAATCTTAAAACAAAGCATAGTAAATACCTAGGTACCAAATTTCATTAAAAGCGGTGAAGTCGTTCGTGAGATAGTAGTGGATATACAAATATACAAGAATAAGTCGTTTACAGTTATAAGATATTGCGAATACCAAAAAATTGTACCAGAACAAATTAATAAAATAAATTCTGACTAGACAAAGAAACCCTCCAATGTGCATTTCATTATTTAAAACTATAGAAGGAGGACTTTTAAACCGTTTCTTTGCTTTTTTTGCATGCTTATTAGTCTCTGACCTTCAATTATATTGAGAGTGCTTTGGTAAGAGCTGGACTGCTCAGTCCTAATAGTACCAGAATTTGAAATTTCTCAGTGGGAACTATGAATACGAAGTGGATGAGTGCGCCTACGAGATAGAAATAATGGTTTTAATGTAATGGGTTCTTGTTGAAATGAAACCAATAGCAAGGCGTCGGATAATGAGACAACCAAATTTTGCTACCATCTGTTACAAGAGCGTGCAATTGCTGGGGTACGGCGATGACATTGACATCATTGGTTTAAATACCCCCGTCGTAAGTTCTACCTACTCCAAATTGGAGAATTCTAAATATCATCAAAGTTATCAGTATTAACACAGAAAAAAAAACCGTAAAGTACCTAGCTTGAAGATGGTCCTGTCGCCCGGCTTTTCTTGAGCTAAGCATGATTGTTTATAACTATAGCGATCATAAAAGTAATACGTATGGTGTCAGCTTACCGTAGTGATGATCGAACTAACTTAATAAGCAAATTACACATGTAAGTATAAAGGTCAGGGCATTAGTCGATAAGTCATCTCTGCCCCCGACTTAACTCGGGCCCGGTAGTTAAGTCCGACAAAATACTGTAAGAAGCTTTCCATCTTACTCTCAACAGCCCTCTACACTCGATTAATATTTTGGATTCGTTTAAGGAAATGCTGCCAACAGCATTCACCACACCACACACACACACACTTACACAGTCATATATTTACATAATTTAAAAAACTTAATTCTTTCTCTCGCTCTATTTAAAGTTCGGTAGTTAGTGTAAAGGTGAGTAGAGTAAAATACTCCTAAATTATATAATAAGCTTTTCAAACAATCGGGATGTCGTCAAATCAAACAAGAATATTTGAGGTATGTGAAAGAGTTCAATTTCGTTGATAAATTTCTGTGCAGTAACTTTTAAAACAATATTAAATCGAAACCAAAATCGTACTGGAATTTTATTCGCTCCAACACATAGCTCCGCTGTCTGTGAATTATCTAGGGAAGAACTCATCATCTGCTGCAGAGTCCGCCAATTTTTTTTTTGCGGAATTTTTCGAATCGAATCTTGCTACTGATGACTCGTTGAATGACGAAGTTGTTTTTTTTTTCAGTGAAGTAATGATGTGCTTTAATTTCTCATCATTGCTTCTCAATGTTAATGATATAGTTCTTAGTATTCAGACAATCAAAAGTTCAAAGCTATGTGACTTTTTAACAATTTAAATTTTTTTTTTCTAAAACAATGTGTAGCTTCTGTGGCAGAACCGTTGCTGCATATATTTCACGTATTTTTAAGGTCCGGAATTGTTTTAGATTTTTTAAAAACGTCTTTTATCCAACGTACTCATAAGAGTGGGAGTAAAGGGGATGTTTCAAACTATCGTCCAATACAAAAGATGCCTGTTTGAAAAAACAGTAGTGGTTAAATTATTAGCATGGTTTTGTTCCAGGACGATCTACGATCTTGCCGTTTTTTCTAGCTACTGCTCATTTACAGATGTTTGTCAAGTAGACTACATTTATACAAATATATCCAAAGCCTTTGACAGAGTATCTCACAGTGCTCCACTGGCTAAATTGCGAAACTTGGGTTTTCACTCTGACTTTTTACGTTGGATAATAGAACGCGGCCACCGTGGTGTGGAGGTAGTGTTGCCGACCTACCACACCGAAGGTCCGGGTTCGAGCCCTGGTACAGGTTACATCAAAAAGTGGTTTGAAAAAGTTTTTTTCAAAACGGGGTCGCCCCTCGGCAGTGGTTTGGCAAACTCTCCGAGTGTATTTCTGCCATGAAAGGCTTCTCAGCAAAAATTCATCTGCTTTGTAGATGCCGTTCGGAGTCGGCGAAAAACCGTAGGTCCCGCCAATTTGTAGGAACAAATTCAAAGCGGCACACCACAAATTGGAAGAGAAGCTCGGCGCAAAAATCTCCTAGGAGATTGATGATATAACTGTTGTTAGTGTGCATAATATAATTGATTTAGGTATTGTATTTGATTCATCTTTCACGTTTAATGAACACTTAAACATCATAACTCCTAAGGCCTACTCATTAATGGCCGTTATTAAACGAGATTCTACTGAGTTTAAAGACCCATACTAAAAAGCTTTTATGTGATGCCTTTGTGTGATCTAGGCTTGAATATGGTTCCATTATATGGAGTCCCTATTATGAGGTTCATAACAAAAAAGTTGAACGAGTGCAGAAAATATTTATAAAGTATTTCTTATCCGACATAAGATTCGACATGCCACTCCCTTCTTATATCTCTAGGTGTAAGTTAATTAATCTTCACGCATTAAAGAGTAGAAGGGTAAACGCGGCAATTATATTTATTTATGACATTGATAATGGCATTATTGACTGTCCAATACTTTTAAAATCTTTAAACTTTTATATACCATCACGGATATTGCGGCAACATAATATGTTTGCTATTGAACAGCATAGATTTAATTATGTCCTGAATGGGCCAGTCACGCATTCTCTAATTGCCATTAATTAAATTAATAATATTCATTGTATTGATTTTTCTATGGCCAGCCTCTGCTTTAAACAATTTCTATTTATAAGCTTCTATTTATAAGCTTTTTTTTAGTTGCAAGATTCCATTACAGACATCCGGATGTCTGTAATGGAATCTTGCAAGTTAAATTTGATACACTTCCCGGTGTCCGATTGAGCTGAAAGTCTGCACCGATGTATAGCCCCGATGACAATGCAATATTATGAAAAAAAAAAATCCGATAGGTGGCGCGTAGGTCGCTATATTTTCAAAAATCGCATTTATGGTCCGGTTTGGCTGAAATTCGGAACATGTATTACTACCATGAAAAGAAATATTTCCCTAAAAAAAATTCCGCTAGGTGGAGCTGAGATCGCGGTTATAAATACTAAAAACCGGAATTATGGACCGATTTGGCTGATATTTTACGTGTGTGGTACTTAATTAATTTTCATATGTTTGAAAAAAATTGGAACCGCTAGGTGGCGCGGGAGTCTCTCTATTTAAGAAATTCGAAGGTCCGCTTTCGGTGTCGTTTAATTAATTTTTCAACAAACTTTCCGTTAAGGTAGTATCTTAAAATTTTCATCCACGTTTAGTTTTTTACCGCAACGCAATATAAAAAAAAAATAATTCCGATAGGTGGCGCACGGGTAGCGATATTTGAAAAATTTCATTTCCAGAAATTTTGTTTTCGATATTGTACCAACTTCCCGTTGAGCTGGGGTTTTCAAATTTTCACCATCGTTCAGGTTTCGCGGACATTGCATTATAAAATAAAATTAAAGAAAAAACTTTTTTAAAAATAAGTTTTTATTATTGTTTAATAAAATTAACTAAAAAGTAAATTAATTTAGGAAAAAAGCTTTTCTAAGAACAAGCTTATGGGTATATTACTTGTTGATAAACAGAACTAAAAAGTAAAAAATAAAATTAAAGAAAAAAAACTTTTTTAAAAATAAGCTTTTATTATTGTTTCATAAAATTAACTAAAAAGTAAAAAATAAATTCACTGTAAAGAAGTATAACACTTTATAAGTTCATTGTAACCTTTAACGATAGTTAGGCTTCTTCGTCTGCGATAAAATAATTCCATATTGTACGTGATTATATATTTTTAACATTAAAACTTTACACTTAAATTATTAAGTCTTCCAGTCTACATCAAAGTCCCAATATTATTATTAATAAAAGCGTGTTAAATTTTATTTGGTATAATTAGAAACATGTAGGACCTTCTTGTAAATAATAAAAGCTTTTTTTTAAAAAAGTTTTTTTTCTTTAATTTTATTTCTGTTATTAGTTGAATTTTCAATTTCGAGGTGACATATAGAAATCTCCCCCTATCCGTAATTCCAAAGAGTGCGAGGAATATAAAATGCATGAATCCAAATAGTAAATGGAATTAAGATCCACATTAAACCCATCTTTGTTAGTAAATGCTGCACACTGCATCTCCTGCAGTAATCTGCCTTTTAATATGACTTGATTTAAACACACACCCCCCTTCCACCCATTATACAATTTTCACAGTGTTTGTGGCCTAATTTGAAATGAGCGCTTAAGCGCATAAAACATCCCTCATTAATTTGTGCCAAAAACCACAACCCTCCTCCCTAATTTGCCTTTTGTTCGTCAATTTGCTAAAAATCTGTTCCACAAATGCAGACATATCCTTGAACTTTCTCACGCTCTGCATTTTCTATTAAGTCATTTAAATCGTCTCGGTATGCAATTTTCGGACATTTATTTTATTTTTATTTTTATTTTTATTTTTTTTCTCTCTTCCACTTTTGTGCAAATGATTTGTTCACAATTACTCACCGCAATTACGCATTCCGTACAATAAATTGTGGGCCAGCGGGCAGCGGGCAAGCGGTGTTGTATTGTGTGAAATCCTTCGACCGGGCACGTGTTGCTTATGCTACCTATGCTGCCAACAATGAGCACTTACTCGTACATAGCCAACGCAACTGATTCACGGCCGTCTCGGTGTGTATGTGAGTGTGTGTGTTTCTATCCTGTAACATAAGGTCCTGCGGTATCCTTAATTGCAAAGAAAATTTTAAATAAGCGGTTTCTGTTATTGCTGCTCGTGTGCTGTATGGCTGCTTTGGTTTTCTATGTGCATGTTTTTGTGGTTTGGCAGACAGGCGTGGGAAACGCAAGCTTTACTATCATTTCAGCCTTCGCACTCATAGTGAGCTTGCCTTTTACACTTTGTGGTTTTTGTTAAATTCAACCGTTAATTTTCAAGTACGCCATAGGGAATTTAGGACGGGCTGTCTAGTATGGAGTTGGTGGAGTTTGACTGCTATTGACGTGATTACTTTCTGTTATACCTGAAGATAATCATATATGTATGTAAAACCATCAGCGAACTTCAACTATGTGGCTAGTTAAAGTTGGTTTGAAACAAAGCTGTTAAGTAATGATTACTAATCAAAAATTTGTAATTACATTTTTTTTTGAAAGGTGAAGTAATGATTATATTACAATTATTTTCAGATTCGCACGATAATTAAGATAACATATAATCGAAATCGATTGACTAAAGTTACAGCTAATCGAAAAATAATCAAGACTTATAAAAATTACAAAAAAATAATCGAAAATAATAAGAAGTAATCCAAAAATAATTTGACTACTTTGTTCAGAATTTGTTTACGTTTTAAATACAATTTTTTAAAAATAATCGAATTGATTACTTTGGATTAGTTTCTCGTAATCATAACTAATCTAAAATTATTTGTTGATTATTTGTAATCATAATTAATTATTAATCAATTTTAAAAAGAGAACTTTTTAATCAATGCCATTCCTTTTCAAATTTAATCTAATTGATTACTAATGGTAACTCCAATTTAACAGCTCTGGTTTTAACCCATCGTGCCTCCCGAGAGTTTATTGCTTCGGTCGATATGTGGACAGCTCCTCTCCGAAGATCCCTTAAGCTCTTGCAGCCGCTTTACCTTATCGACAGCTTTACGATTAGACAGTGTCCCGAGAGCACCTCAATCAAGGTGAATAGTTTCGGTCGTTTGAGATTGAGAATGGACTCGGTGAATTTCTTACAAATGCAGGGCAAAATGTGCCTTGTCCATCTACAATTTGCCTTTTTCTCGAATTCCCGTAAGAGCCAGAGCTTTGCAAGAGGAAGGGATATGCTTCCACCTCCGTTCACCACTGATTGCTCTGTGGCCTTCCTTGCCAACTCGTCAGCAACGCAGTTTTCCAGAATGTTTCTTTGGCCTGGAACCTCTATCCCTGCTGTGGAGCATTTTGAAGCCAGTTCATTGAGCGATCTCCTCCAGTTCACTGCTACCTTCGAAGAAGTGTTACTAATTTAGAATATGCACATCCTTCCATTCGTGCCTCTTAGGGATCCTAGTAGAGAACTTTGTGTTGGGGTCGTAACCGATACTTTCAGACTTTCGGATATGGTCTTCTAGGATGACGTTGAGGTACTTGATCTCTTGCGAGAGTGTAAGTCCACCCCATTTAGGCGCGGTGGTATAAAATTTGAAAATGATCACCACAAACTATATTTCTTCCACCATGTGAACCCTTATCTTTTTCCATTAAAGACATTCGATATAAAAGTTAATTAATCTATTGCGGCCTTAACTCGACTCAATTATTGCTACCCTTCATTTTTTAAGTTTTATCCCCTTCTGCTAAGCTTTTCTGAACTTAACATCCGAGCTCAGTATTGGGATTTGATCTTCACACAAGTCAACAGTAAAGTCTCGTTTTAGTTTCCCAATTTTGCAATTGTCAAATAGGAAAACTTCATATGCAGGGGCTCCTTTTTTATGATCCCATTTAAAATCATTTGGGGAAAAATCAACAACAACAATTTTATGACTTTGCATGGGAACTTTGAAGCACACCAAAACATGCCAAGTACTCGTATCCACAGAAGTCAAACGCAAAGCTCAGCAAAAATTCTTAAGTCAATTTACCGATTGCCCCAATAAATACACCAGCTCACTCATAAACGTCAATGTCCACGTAGGGAAATTATCAAAAAAACGCAACAAATGCACTCAAACTTTTGACTCCACAACTGGCTGCCACAATCCACTCTTCTCATTGCCATTTACATATTGGTGCCCTACATTTCTTTACGACTTGTTTATTTGCCAGAGTAGTTATGGTTCCCTCCCCCTTATTTGGTGAGCGTTTTCTTTTTGAATTCATGTTTATGAATTGATGTAGGCAGAGGCGGATTTAACCGAAGAGGGTCTTCTTTTAGAGATAAAACGGAACTCTCTTCGGTTACTTGATTCTAGTTCTCTTTCTTAGGTCGACTTTTCAGGCTTAAGGTCAACCTCAGCCGCCTAACTTTTAAGAGAACAAAGTCATATATTTTCCTTTGGGACATCTCATCACACTAAGAGGTGCTCCCCCAATCTCTTGTCCTGAGTACTACCACTCTCTTCTTTGTTATATTGAGGCCTCTCATTGGCTGGATTGATCAATTACAACTAGCCGCCTCTTTCGATAAGTTGAGGGTTCGGTGTGGAAATCGGTACGTTGTTGACATGATCCACCCTTCGGGAAAAGGGGGACCGCAGCAGTTGCGCTGATGTTTCGGCACTTTCGTTGTTAATCCAAAAATAATATTTCTCACTACCTTTGAGTAAGCAGAGGTAGTCTGGGTTTTCTAAAGTGTTCGAAAGTCCTACATACTTAGAGTATGGAGTCAGTAGGTCTGGGCTTGAAATACACGGCCTCTGCTTCGTATTGAACTTGATTTTAACGTTAAAACTAAATCGTAAAAAAATCCTAGACTGACCTCTTCCCGTCCTGACCAAGCTACCATGTGTAGAGTATCATATAGCCAAGCCTTATATCAAATCCCAACCTCGACAAATATAGCGCTTGCTACAGCGCATTCAAATCCGCGCCCCTTTACGCCTCACTCACATCTTCTTTTCTTTAATCCGGCAACCATCATGAGGTTGTCTGACTTTCACACATTTATTTAGACTTCCTTGTATATATTTGTGTAAGGACTTGCTTCGTAAGCCCATCAAGGCATACATACATTTCACTCATTCCATGTCCTATTGGACACCCACACCCACACGCACATACGCAGCCATACTCTTTGAACAGTTACATTTTATATTTGCCTTTGTTGAGCTTTATTTTAGCATAACGTGACAATTTTTCGGCTCTACGTGACGCCACATATAAAATTTGCATTAAAATGACTTTGATTACAAATTGGCAGCACAGCAAACCAGCAGGGGTTGCGGGTTATAAAAGTTTTTTTTTTGATGTTATGCGGTGGAAATTTTTTTGTTTTCTCTTTTTGGAAGTACGTAAGTTTACATTTTTCGTATTTTTTATTAAAGTGTATTTTACCCTACTTTGACAGTGTTTTCCGCTGTTTTCATAAATTCAGTGGTTGAGGTTGGAGTTTTTTTTTTGTGTTTTTGAAGATATTTTTAGTATTAAATCCGTATTCATACAAGGTATTCGGAGGAAGCACACAGGGGACAGAAATTTTTAATAAAAAAAAAAATGTTTGTCTCATATGTCTTTGAAAGCTCTCTTGGTCAAAAATAAGTCGCGGAAATATTTTCGTAATTGTTTATCTAAATGTCACGGAAACTACGACCTCTGAAAATCAATAAGGCATATTTTAATAACCCTTTGCTAAACTTAAAATAATAAAAAAAAATTGTATCCTCTGTAAGAACAATCAATAAAATTTTTTTATGAATTTATCAAAGCTGATATGCATTGAACCCGACGCCCTCAGATTTTCATAAAACTTTGCATACAACTACATTTTACCCATACAAATACAACCCATTGCAGTTTCGAAAAATGGTGGGCATGGCATGGTATAGAAACATTTGGAAAATTGCAGTGAAACGTATTTTTAACTTGTGACTACTACTAAGGAACGGCTCAACCGCTTTCAAAGATCTTTGTATTATTACAAAAGTACTTAACACAGCTGTCTATATGGTGTAAAAAAATCATATTACACTAAAAAAAAATGTGTATAGCAAGTAAAGTTTTAAACTGGGACAGTACTTTAAAGGGCTAGTGTTTCCAAAAAATAAAAAAAAAAATTTTTTTTTAAATTAGGCCATCATGATGTGTTATTTGACTTTTTTATTGGAAGCAAATAAGATTTCATAACTTGATCATTCCGCATAGTTCAAGCATGACGGTAAGAGTATATTTCGATAGTTTTTAAAAATATCGGTCTAAGCACACTCAGTTACTGTAGAAGCCCTTCACTGTTGGGGAAATTCAAGTGTGGTGGAGGTTTATAAACACGAAATATAGCTTCTTAGGTCCTTAGCTGTTTGAACAGAATGTCAATCACTTCGAATCCAGATCATTTCTTCTACAAATCGCAGTGCATATGTAACTCTCTTTAGCATCAGGGGTTGTTATAACCGCGAGCGGAGAATATTCGTAAGATACCTAAGGCATTAATCACACAATCAACACATACATAAATGATCCAATAGCCAACCAAAAAAATGTTCTAACCAGACCTGGCAAATTTGATTAGTAATAAGTAATCAATTGATTAGACGGATTTGTTACTTGGTAATAAATGCTTCATTTTTGTTTTTCAAGAAAAGGTAATGATAAATTAATTATGGCTAAAAGGAATAAAAAAAATTTTTAAATATCCGAATTTTTAAATATCTGAACTCGAAAAAAAATTCAAAAGTAATCAAGTACAACTTTTTTTTGATTATTTTTGATCATTTTTAATAATCGTATTTTTTTGGATCATTTTTCATTGTTTTTAAAAATTTGTTTTTTGATTATTTTTTAATTAATTGGAAAGTAATCATTAAAAATTTAAAGTAATAGTAATCAAACACTAAATGGACTCTCAGTAAAATATCTAACCAATAAAATCGATAATCATTACGAGAAGTAATCATTATTGAACAGGTCTGCTCTAGACTAAATTATTAAACCAAATAATGGAATAAATATAAAGAATACTATCAAGTTGTGAGATTTAAAAACTTATTCAACCATTTTCCTTACTTGTATCTTTGTACCAAAGATATCCGTCTCTATTTCCCGTATATGTAGCATAAAACTCCCGAAATTTTCGGGAATGTCACGTATGTGAGGTTTTCTTTGCCGATCCGGTACTTGAACCTTGGGGACGTAAATTTTAGTCTCCTCTGAAAAATATTCCTCGAGAAAATTCAATTAGCGCAATGGAGTTCACGGCGCATTAGTTTTATTACTACGAAAACTCGTAATTTGATGGCTTACTGCGAGTTCCTTCAGCTATTATAAAACTTTTTCCTGGCAGATATTTGTCAAAACTGAGTTTTCTAATAAAAGCTCCATCTGCAGACTCCCAAAGTATTAAAAAGAAAACGCCACTCAAAATGTCAAAAACTTCTCGTTATGGCTGCTGGAAATATCGAAAAAAAGCCTTCGTCTATTTATCATATCATATGAGTCAGCAATTCAAAGGAGAACCACTCTCTGCAATAAACTCTACTTGGCGCTGAACTGACAGCTAAGCAGTAAAGTATTATCCTCACAAACAAAGATCACTCTATATAAGCTTTCCCATCATATATCTATATTCTGATGTATCGCTCGGAATCAAGTACATTGCCGAGAGAAGTGTAGATAGACCTTCAACTGGGTATGGGACCAACTCAACGTCTGAAGAAAACTTAGCTGTGACTTAGAGGAGATACGTTTTTCATACCTTTCGGACCGTAGCTTGTAGACTTTCTTCCCATGCCTGTAGCTAATAGTGTCTTCCACGTGAATGAAAGCATGTGTTTAGCAGTGCTAGATGGACTTCGCCAAATAAACAGATCCCCTATTGACTTGAATGCCTACTCTCTCCTTCACCCACTTTACCATCTATTGGTGGCTTGTCGACATCACTCACTTGCTCCACTCATTTCTTCAACTAAACTATAAAACGTTATTTGCTGTTAACTGGCAACACTTCAACACACCAGTGCTAAGCACCACAACTTGTCTGTTGAACTAGCCATGCAGGGTGCTGCTCTGATTTTCAACATTTGTGGCAAGCAAAAACAAAAACAATTTTCTTCAATTGCTGCAACATTTTTCCAATCATTGTTTACACTTTGTATGCGTATTTACTGAGAAATAGGCGGCAGAGAAAAAAAAGCAGAAAAAACATTTATGAGTCAATAATGAGTTGTTAGTGCAGTGCAGTGCAAGAACAACAACAGCACAGTGAGAAATCTCGAAAATAAGAAAAACTGTGAAATGTTTTGTAAACAAAATGCGACAGCGCTTTTCTTAACCTTTAACTGATTGTTGCAACAACAACAGCAAGCATAACAAGAGGAAGTGTAATAACAACAACAAATATCAAACACTTGCGGCTATGTTGAATAATTCTTTTTCTCTTTTTTTTTTAGTTTTTGTTGGTCACACAATATTTGTGTTGCAGTTGGTTGTTGTTGCCAGTGTTTGGATTTATTGTGTATGCTTTATTGTTGTTATTCCTATTGAGTTACTGTTGCCCTTTGTTTAAGTATTGTATGTTTATAGCATTGATTTGTTGTTGTTTTGTTTTCTTATTTAAACTGCAGCATGTTCAACTATATTTTTGTTTGTTTATTCATTTCAATTTCTATGTAAGTTTGTTTGTGTATTTTGTTGTAATGAGAGTCATTCGTTTGTCTCAAATTAAAATGAATGCGTTCATTGATCTTGAAGTCCCAATATGCGCGCACACACACACACATACATACTCCACACACACATACATGGGGCCCAAGAGTGCCCCCAAAACACAATGAAATAGCTCCAGTGATAATCATTTTATTCGGGGGCATGAGTAAATTCCTTTGCTTTGTGTGAGAAAGGGGCGTTCCGCTTTTGCTGGACTTTCATTTGACATTTGAACGCCCTCCCACCAAAAATAACAAGAGGCGGTCGCCAAAACTTGCCTCAACCAAAGTTCTACATAATTTTCTGAACTGACACGCGAACATTCCAAACATTTTATACAACCATACACATATCTATATACACTTACTTGATTAATAATATCGTACGTATACCCAGTAGAGAAAATTCGATAGTTAATTCAAAGGCAAGAAAACTTTAACTGCATTAACAAATTACACAGAAAAGTACTAAAATCTACAAACTACTTTTGAAGTAATATCCATGCTAAGTCTATTTGGGAAGATGTACATATGTATTTTTTTTTTTTATGTAGCTCGTCACTCGTTTCTTCTTCCTGCCTGCGGACACCAATTGAAAAAACCAAGGGAATCTCGAATCTATCTCTAAACGGACGATCCATCAGAGTTATAGTGTCTCTCTTGACTTTCTTCCATCGACTGTTACGTGAAGCATTGATGAAGTCAGACGAGAAATAGGAACTGAACTCGAAATGGAAAGCGCAGCTGGAGGTAAACCTGAACCAAAACGGGGACAGAACCCGAAAAAGGAAACTAAAGTTAAAACCCTTGCTGGAACTAAGCCTCGAACTTAGAGGGTTCGGATTGAAAATATAATCAAGCCCATAATTAAAATCGAGACTCTTGATGAAACCGGGGCAGAAGCCGAAAGAAAGTTGAAGTGAAAACTGTTTCCATAAGTAAACCTTTTTTTTAAACGCTTGTACTTTGACATATTTTCTAAGTTTAAAAATAACGTTACATTTACATTACATTTAGATTACATTTACATTACATTTACATTACATTTACATTACATTTAAATTACATTTGCATTACATTTACATTACATTTACATTACATTTACATTACAGTAATCACAGCTTAAAAGTATCTAATACCGTGATTATCAGATATTTCGATACCATGCCAAGCCCACCATTTTGCAAAACTGTAATTTCTAAAAATGATTATGTGTTTTGTGTGGGTTTAAGTGCCCTCAAAATCTGCTTTTGATATGAAATTGGAGAGTAAAAACTAAAAAATGTTACCAATAGTAGAAATATTTTGATTTCATCAAACAGCACCACTTTTCTGCTGGGTTCGCTTCAATGTGTGTATGGATATTCATGTGAGCTCTCCACACTGCACATGGCTGCGCTCATTGCACGCATTGTTGCCGCATTCTCTTATCGGGTGCTATAAATCTTGATACGCTGTCATGTTCTGTCTAATTAGTAATATGTCAATAAACTTATTGAATTTTTGAATTGTGGGGAAAGCGCTCCCCTCCTTCCCCTCCTCCTCCTCCTACAGCGTATTTTACGTCCAACAAAAACACTTTCTTCTGTGTGGAATAAACTTGCTTGTTAGTATGTATATACATACATATATATCTATATATGTTTGTTAGTACTAATCTCTCTACAAGTATTTTGCCTTTAGGCTATAGCCATTGCCCCCCTCCCTCCTCCCTCACAAATCAGCTACACTTTTGTTGTCTTCGATATTCGAGGAATTTAATTTACAGCACTTTGCTACATGAACTTCACATGTGTTTGTATATATATATATAAGTGAGTTTATTGTTTTTGTTGTTTATAGTATTTAGCTCAACTTCACTTCATTATTGACTATAATCAGCATTTATCAACGCTTGTTTTGTCGCTTGTGTTTAACAATTTTCACTAGAACTGTCACAAGCAATGCTCATCTGGATCGATTGTTGTACGGGAAAGTTATCTAATAATGATCATACTACATTAAGTATAGTATTTTATGTATGCTGACTTATGTATGTATATTAGGTTGCGACGGAAAAAAAATTAATTTTTTCGCAATTTATTGAAAGTGAAATTTGAAAAAAAAAAAAAAAATTAGAATGTTTCAAGACCCAAAATAGCTAATTTTGTTTTAAACTTATTTTTTTTATCTTTTTAACAATAAATTATTTTTTTTGTCATGTGTCATGAGCATAGAGAAACAAAATTAACCCTCCGATGAATGAGAAGGTCCCTAGGGACCTTTTTGCCTTTTCAAACTGAAATTACTTCTACTTCTAAAAATAAAATAAAAAAAATGCTTATATGAAAAAAACATGATTTCCGTAGTTACCTTTTCACACGGCCGTGAAGTTCAGAAGTGTCATTCATCGGATGGTTAAGAAACAAACGACATACCTTTTTTTCTGCGAGACCCCTTCTTCAGATAACTTCTGGCACGCTCTGCTAGCAGAAAGTTGGTTTTCTGACAGCCAAACTCTCATTTCTTTTCACTTAACCATTACATTGTGCAAGCAGCGCCATCTGCCGGTATTAAGCATTGCTCACCATGAATTTCTTTGTTCAAATTTGACACTCCGTCTGCGATCGTCGCTTTTATATACCGAAAAATTCTTTGTATAAGCATTTAAAATTTAATAAATAGTTGATCCATCGATCGTTGGTCAAACCATAAATTTGTATTTCAAAGTGTTCCATAATCTATAAGATATCTTCGAGTAAGCCAAGATGAACTCTGAAAGTAAAAAAAAAAAAATATTTTTAAATTTTAAGTAAACCAACAAACAACTTAATACACTGTTTTTGTATGAAAAATAATGCCAACAAACACATCTAACAATTTCAACCCACCCTAATACAAATGCAAATACATAGTCACTACCATCTATGCCCATAGTCACTTCCATCTACATACACCATATTCTATTTGTCGATTTATGTTTCAATATTCTATACAAAATTTTCAATGATTATTCCAATTTATGGCCCATTTGTTGAATCTTAGGCAATTAGAAGAGCATAAATTCGACCTTCTAGCGTCTGTGGAAGTGGTAAATATTTTGACATTGTATGTATGTAAATTTGTATGTACTTGTACACTGGCTTATGAAAATGTATATTAATTTATTGGATTTTATAGTATTAACTAGAAACATAAAATAATTTAATAATGTCGGCGTGGAATTTGTAAATTGCATGCATCAACGCCCAAGTTTATTTAAAATGGACCTGCGAGTGTTTGCCTTACGACGAGTGATGTGAGAGAATGGTGTTCTTGGGGAATTTTTGAATTAAATCTGTTTAATATTGATGGTTACAGCAGCGGAGACAAGTTTCTCCAAGAATCGGATGGTCCATCGGCACAATCGGAGTATATCTCAGCCATAGAATTCTAATAACATTTTAGAGGTTTTTTTTACCCTCCTAATTTCTCGATTACCTTTGGATTTACTCTTTATCACCCTTTCCTTCTTCTTGTTCTTAGTCCACATGGTATTTTCCACCTTTATTCTTCTCCTTTTTTTCTTTCTTCCTTTTCATCTCGCTCTTTGACTTTTTACTATTTTTCTCATCTACATCTACATCTCCATTTCTTGCTACTCTTTCTTTTTCTCCTTTTCGTTCTTCTTTTCCGTCATCTACATATATGTTTCTCCACTTATTCTCTTCTTCTTTTCCATTTGTTTCTTTTTATCGTTTGTACTTCTTCTTTAAATTTTTGTTCTACTTTCCATTCTTCTGATTCCAGTTTTCTTCTCTCTTCCAACTCCTTCTTTTTAATAGTCATCTTCTATTCTTATTCTTCTCCATTCCTTCTCCCTGTTCTCTTCTTCTTTTATTTATGTTCTTTTCTTTTTCTTCTCCTTATTCTTTCTCTACTTCTTCTTCGCCTTATTCAGTTTTCTTTCTCCTGTCCCTTTCCCTCTCAACTTTCCTATTTCTCCAGAGTCCGCCTTTGCACCTCATTCGCCTTTTTCCTTACTTCTTCTTATTCCTAGTTTTCGATTCCTCTCTTTACTCCATGGGTCCTCACACGGGTTTGTCTTTAATAGTACCCAGTAATGTCTGCTATTTAGGCTAGCCTGGTTTGACTTATCTATGACTTTAATTCTATTTTTAATTACCAATAAATATACAAAAAGATAAACATTATTAAATTTTCTTATCGATTACCTAAAAGGTGACACACTCACGCTTTTAATTGCATTCTGTTCGGACACTTTTTTCCGATGCCATCATCACCAAGCTATTTTCATTTACAGATTGTTGATATGATAAGCCACGTGGCAGGCGGTTGAAAAGTTGAAAAAAACAACAACAAAACACATAAAGAATGGCTCTACATACTAAATGAATTTACCTCCAATGACATTAATCGATTCTAATCATCGAATCCGTAATACAATTTTTTTTTAATAGCCTATAAATGTCATTAAAGTGTGTTGAAAATTA